>LR778281.1:45843210-45974057 GCA_902810595.1 Coregonus sp. 'balchen'
TCCCCAAATAAGAATGCTTTTTTTAAAATCTGATTGCGGGGCGTCTTTTGTTAGGTTGTTTTCCCCCCCTTTTTGGTCAAATTTTTAAAATTACCCCAAAATAAAAAATAATAAAAATAATATCCATTTAGCAGACATTTTACCCAAAAGCGCTTACGTCAGCTTGCATAAATTTTTTTCACTATGGGGGGTCCCGGGGTCGAACCCCTACCCGGCTTTTACTCCCCGGCGTTACAAGCGCCATTTTCTACCATTGGCTACAGGCCCTGTATCAATTTTTCAATTTTTTTATTTGGAGGGGCGGATTCGGTAGGGTGAGCCAGCCTCCTGGGGGAGGTACGGTGGGGCAGCCAGGCCTCCTAGGGGAGGTACGTAGGGCACCAGGCCTCCTGGGAGGTAGGGTAGGGCGACCAGGCCTCCTAGGGGATCGGTAGGGGGAGCCGGCCTCCTGGGAGTAGGTGGGTGACCAGCCCCCTAGGGGGAGGTACGTGGGCGAGCCAGCCTCGTGGGGAAGGTAGGGGTAGGTGAGCCGGCCTCCATGGGGTACGGAAGGGTGACCAGGCCTCCTGGGGAGGTACGGTAGGGTGACCAGCCCCCTAGGGGAGGACGGTAGGGCCCAGCCCCGTGGAGGTACGGTGGGTGAGCCGGGCCCCCCTGGGGAGATACGGTGGGGGCGGCCAGGCCTCCTGGGGGAGGTACGGTGGTGACCAGGCCCCCTGGGGGAGGTACTAGGGCGGCCGGGCCCCTAGTGGAGTAGGGGTAGGGCAGCCGCCTCGTGGGGAAAGGGTCGTAGGGCGAGCCAGCTTTAAAAAGCTTTCATCCCAATGACCCCTATCCCCATATAGGGCACTACCTTTGACCAGGGCCCATAGAGTGCCACTTATACAGCCGCTTCTAAATATGTGTGGAGAAACACCTCCTCCTGCTGGAGAACTGAGGAAGTGCACCTAAATCATCTAAACCAGCCACTTATAACAGTATCATTACCATCTGTTTGATATCAAATGGTTCATAGCAAAGTGTTGTTGAAGTGGTTGAAGACAGGTGCAGGTGTATAGAGCTGTAGTCAGTATTATATGAGAGGATCAGAGAGGGTTTTTGTAGAGGAGAGAGGGTATAGTGAAACACGGTGCATCACTAGCAGCACAGAAATACACTGCACTGTCTTCAGCTTCTCTCAGTTTGGGAATATGTAGATACGCCATTTTGTTAGCTGCACCATCTCCACTCACATTAAAAACGCTCTTTAAAAAGGAATCTTCCACCATTGGACTGGTGTATCTCACATACCCAATGAGTTTCAGAGCAGTGTTTTGGGCTGACTGTTGGTACCACAGTATCATGTAGTAGTTTGAAACATTGTGGCTGCAGCTGAGCTGAACTTTATCTTCAGGTCTTTTTAGTATTTCAGTAGGAGTCTGGTGAACTTTGTCTGTTTGTGACAGCCCTGTGGATGAAAACAGACAATATGAAATATACAGTAGCAACATACTTCAGTAGTAAATATATATTTCATGAGGGACTTAGTACCTGTCACCCATAGTAGTAGAGTTGCTACTTGTATGAGGAGCGTGATCATGTTGATGGTTCTGGAGAGAAGTGTCACATGGACAAGGAGAAAGGGTTTTCAGATAGTCAGAGATGTGTTGTCAGCTAGTGGGAGTGTCAAATGTATACTGCATCCCAAATGGCACCCTATTCCCTTTATAGTGCACTACTTTAGACCAGAGTCCATAGGGGTGAGAGGAAACGCGTCTCCCGAGTGGCGCAGTGGTCTAAGGCAATGCATCGCAGTGCTAGCTGTGCCACTAGAGATCCTGGTTCTAATCCAGGCTCTGTCGTAGCAGGCCGCGACCGGGAGACCCATGGGGCGGCGCACAATTGGCCCAGCGTCGTCCAGGGTAGGGGAGGGAATGGCCGGCAGGGATGTAGCTAAGTTGGTAGAGCGTGGCGTTTGCAACGGCAGGGTTGTGGATTCAATTCCCATGGGGGCCAATATGAAATATGAAGAAGAAAAAAACACTAACTGTAAGTCGCTCTGGATAAGAGCGTCTGCTAAATGACTAAAATGTACAAATTAAATAAGTCAATAGAGACGCTGAACTGAGTTGCCGGAGGGGAAGGAAATTACATCACTTTGATGACAGAACTTATGTTGATATTCAAGCAGATACCTTGTTTGTTCACCTACAGGTCTCCTGTACAATTTAAAGGTGTATTGTGGAACATACCTGTAACTACATCATTGAAAGTATTTGTCTTTTTTAGTCTTTGTTTTTGATCTTGTTTTAATTCTGCAGAAATCAACACCAAAATGGGGCTGTAATTTAAAGAAATCCCCAAAAACCGTTCTTCAAAAAAAAACAACCCACATTATTTGGTATAAGGTTGTAACAACTTCCCCATGTGCTCAACTCTCCCAAAAGGGGTGATAGCAGGTCTGCTGGGTGTTGTTTGTAACGCATTTAGGAGTAAGGGATAAAGGGGGGTTTTTGGAAAGAAGAAGGTACCCTCATCCTGGTGATTTTCAGGTCAAACTAATCACTGCACTTCTTCGGGTCAGAACGTCAAAACTGCACTGTCTTCAGGTCAAACAGAATCACTGCACTGTCTTCAGGTCAAAAACGTAAACCCCCCTGTCTTCAGCAGAACAGTAACACACTGCACTGTTTTTCAGGTCAAAAACATAATACCTGCCTGTTTCGGGTCAAACTAATACACGGCCTGTCTTCGGGTCAAACATAAACCTGCACTGTCTTCAGGTAAACAAAACCCGCACTTCTTCAGGTCAAACAGTAATAAAAACTGCACTGTCTTCGGGGTCAAAACTATACACTGCCTGTTTTCAGGTCAAACAGTAATCACTGCACTGTCTTCAGGCAGCACAGGGAATACCGCACTGTCTTCGGGTCAAACAAAACCCAACTACTGTCTTCGGTCAGACAGTATACACTGCACTTCTTCGGGTCAAAACTTACCTAAAAATGTCTTCGGGTCAGACGTAAACACGCACTGTTTTCGGGTCAGAACAGTAATACACTGCACTGACTTCAGCAGAAACGAAACAAACTGCACTTCTTCAGGTCGAACATATACACTGCCTGACTTCGGGTCAAACAAAAATACACTGCACGTCTTCGGGTCAAACGTAATACCCCCCTGTTTTCGGTCAAAACAGAAATACCTCACGTCCTTCGGGTCAGAACAGAACTGAAAAATGCTTCTTTCTTTTCCATTCCTTTTTTTTTCAAAGGCTTTTTTAAAAAACCCTTAAACGCCCTACTTTAAAATACACATATCCAATCAGTTTGAGACTATATGCTATTGACTGCTGGTACCATAATATAGTGTTGTAAAACTGTACTATGGCGCATTTGAATAACTGTAACATTGGGGCTTCCCAATAGTGCTGAGAGAACCTGGTGGACTTTACGTGATGAAAGCCTGGTCAGATGAGTCCCCACTGGGCGATGGAATAGAGAAAGAAAGCAGAGAGTACAAGAGAGGGGGGGGGGAGGGAAGGGAGAGGGGGGGGGGCAGGGGGGAAAAATGGGGGGGGAGGGGGAAAAGAGGGGGGGGGTTACGGAGGAGAAAGAGGGAGTGACAAGAGATAGGGGGGGGCAGGGGGGGAGATGGGGGGAGGGGGGAAAGGGGGGGTTACGGGGGAAAAAGAGTGAGAGTGACAGAGAGAGGGGGGCAGGGGGGAAAGTGGGGCAGGGGAGAGAAAGGGGGAGGTTACGGAAGAGAAAGAAGGGAGAGGCACAGAGAGCGAGAGAGAGAGGGGGGGGGGGGGAAAGAGAGAGGGGGGGACAAAAAGGGGGGGGAGAGGGGGGGGGCAGGGGAGGGGGAGAGAGAGAGGGACAGGGGAAGGAAAAGAGGGGGGCAGGGAAGAAGAGGGGCCAAAAGGGAAAAGAGAGGGGGGCAGGGGAGAGGGGGAAAGGAGGGGGGGTTGGGGGGGGGTTTTTTTCAAAAAAAAAAAACCCCCCTCTTCCCCCCCCCCTTTCTCCCCCTCTTCCCTTTTCCCCCCCTCTCTCTCCTCCCCCTCTCTTTTTTCCCCCCCTCTCCCCCTCCTTCTTCTCCCGCCCCCCCCCTTTTTTTTTCCCCCCTTTTTTTTTTCCCTTTATTTTTTTTTCCCCCTTTTTTTTTTCCGGGGGTTTTTTTCCCCCCTTTTCCCCCTTTCCTCTCCCTCCTCCCTCTCGCTTCCCCTCTCCCTTCTCTCCCCCCTTTTTTTTGTTTTTTTCTCTCTTTTTTCTCCTTCTCTCCCTTCCGGGTTTTTTGGCCCCCCTTCTTTTTCTTTCCCTTTTTTTCCTCCCCCTCCCCCTCTCTCCCCCCCCCCCCCCTCTTTACCCCTCTTCCTCTCTTCTTGGGGCTCCTTCCCCTTCCCCTCCCCCTGGGGGGGGGTGGGCCCCGGGGCCCTTTTTTCCCTCCTTTTCCCTCTTTTTTTTTCCGTTTCTTTGTTATTTTTTTCCCCAAAATAAATTTTCCCCCCACCTCCCCCCCTTCTTCCCCGGAAAGCCCCCTTTTATCCCTTTTTTTGTGGTATTTGTCTTATTCCCCCCCCCTTTACCCAAATCCAAAAATTAACAAAATTTCCCTTTTCTCCCCCAAAATTCTTCCCCTCAAAATTAAATAAATTAGGGGCCGTCTTTTAACAATTTATAATTTTGGGGTTTATGAAACCCTGAAAATTTTTCAGAAGAATTGGAAAAAAGTGAAGGAAATTTCTTTTTCCTTATTTTTGGAGTCTGAAAATCTTTAATTCCAAAAAAAAACCCTTAGTGTTGACCAGTTCCACGGAGGCACTTTTTAGTCCCCAATTGGGGGCCCGGGGTTGGAATTTACAAAAAAGACTGTTAAGATGTGAGGGGGGTTAAAATTTAAAGATTTAGACACAGGAATTGAAACATCAGCTCTTTGATAGAATTTTATTAAAAATTTCCCCCTTTAAAACATTTCCCTTTTAAATTTTGGGTTTAAATATAAATTTTTAAAGCCGCGGCCGGATGGAAAAAAAAAAAAAAAAAAAAAAAAAAAAAAAAAATTGCCCCAAACTCCCGAAAAAATTTTTTTAAAGAGAAAAAGATTTCCCCAAAAAAATGAAATTTGCAATTAAATTGCCAAAGACCCTCTTTGCCCGAAAATGAAAAATTAAATCCCCAAATGATATTTGTCTTCACTGAAATCCCCTGAATACTCAGATTTGGAATTGGGAGAAGTGAAGGCTACCTGCTTTATTCCCTCTCCTGGACGCTGTCTGTACCAGTACATCTGGTAGTAGTTTACACCCTTAGTGTGACTGCAGTTCATCTGAGCATCACTGTCTTTCAGTCCCCAGAGTATGGTGGGTGTCTGAGTGACTTCACTCCCCACAACAAGACCTGTAAGGATACAGTGAGAATTAAATCAATAGAGTTAGATACAGTTAGACCTGAATACATCAAGACTCAGGTGAAGTGAACGTATGCTTGGAAACATCAATATCTATAACTATAGAAGGCCGTCATTGTAAATAACAATTTACTTCTCAACTTTCCTGGTTAAATAAATGAAACATTATGAAACTGTACCTGCAGCACAGAGCACTAAGACAGTAACAGTGAAGAGAAATGTGAACATGTTTGATCACGTTATATGTGAGAGTGCTGGAAAGAGTCTGGTATCAATGTACAGAATAAAAGAGGAGTGTCACATAGATGAATAGATGACAATCAGTAGACCACGGCAGGTTTCACCATATTGAACATGTCAGTGAAGTGGGAGGGACACTGATGATCTGAATACATCATGCAAATGACTGGTTAAGACTGTAGAGACGTTCACATTATTAAAGATAGAGGTCCCCCTACAGGACATGATGAGACCATCAGCTCTTTAGATATTATATTCTATCCTATAGAGCTCGCCAGCTTGTACAGTCGTGGTCAAAAGTTTTGAGAATTACACAAATATTAATTTTCACAAAGTCTGCTGCCTCAGTTTTTATGATGTCAAATTGCATAGACTCCAGAATGTTATGAAGAGTGATCAGATGAATTGCAATTAATTGCAAAGACCCTCTTTGCCATGAAAATGAACTTAATCCCCAAAAAACATTTCCACTGCATTTCAGCCCTGCCACAAAAGGACCAGCTGACATCATGTCAGTGATTCTCTCGTTAACACAGGTGAGAGTGTCAGTGGCTGGAGATCACTCTGTCATGCTGATTGAGTTAGAATAACAGACTGGAAGCTTTAAAAGGAGGGTGGTGCTTGAAATCATTGTTCTTCCTCTGTTAACCATGGTTACCTGCAAGGAAACACGTGCCGTCATCATTGCTTTGCACAAAAAGGGCTTCACAGGCAAGGATATTGCTGCTAGTAAGATTGTACCTAAATCAACCATTTATCGAATCATCAAGAACTTCAAGGAGAGAGGTTCAATTGTTGTAAAGAAGGCATCAGGGAGCCCAAGAAAGTCCAGCAAGCACCAGGACTGTCTCCTAAAGTTGATTCAGCTGTGGGATCGGGGCACCACCAGTGCAGAGCTTGCTCAGGAATGGCAGCAGGCTGGTGTGAGTGCATCTGAACGCACAGTGAGGTGAAGAATTTTGGAGGATGGCCTGGTATCAAGAAGGGCAGCGAGGAAGCCACTTCTATCCAGGAAAAACATCAGGGACAGACTGATATTCTGCAAAAGGTACAGGGATTGGACTGCTGAGGACTGGGGTAAAGTCAGTTTCTCTGATGAATCCCCTTTCCAATTGTTTGGGGCATCCGGGAAAAAAGCTTGTCCGGAGAAGACAAGGTGAGCACTACCATCAGTCCTGTGTCATGCCAACAGTAAAGCATCCTGAGACCATTCATGTGTGGGGTTGCTTCTCAGCCAAGGGAGTGGGCTCACTCACAATTTTGCCTAAGAACACAGCCATGGATAAAGAATGGTACCAACACATCCTCCGAGAGCAACTTCTCCCAACCATCCAAGAACAGTTTGGTGACGACCAATGCCTTTTCCAGCATGATGGAGCACCTTGCCATGAGGCGAAAGTGATAACTAAGTGGCTCGGGGAACAAAACATCAACATTTTGGGTCCATGGCCAGGAAACTCCCCACACCTTAATCCCATTGAGAACTTGTGGTCAATCCTCAAGAGGCGGGTGGACAAACAAAAACCCACAAATTCTGACAAACTCCAAGCATTGATTATGCAAGAATGGGCTGCCATCAGTCAGGATGTGGCCCAGAAGTTAATTGACAGCATGCCAGGGCGGATTGCAGAGGTCTTGAAAAATAAGGGTCAACACTGCAAATATTGACTCTTTGCATAAACTTAATGTAATTGTCAATAAAAGCCTTTGACACTTATGGAATGCTTGTAATTATACTTCAGTATACCATAGTAACATCTGACAAAAATATCTCATAACAATGAAGCAGCAAACTTTGTGAAGACCAATACTTGTGTCATTCTCAAAACTTTTCACCACGACTGTAGTAGTTAGGGATAGCATGGCTGCAGGTGAGTTGAACGTTTCCTCCAGGTCCTTCTATTAGTGCAACAGGGCTCTGATTAACCATGCCACTAAACGACTCTCCTGTGGAGAGAGAGAGAGAGAGAGAGAGAGAGAGAGAGAGAGAGAGAGAGAGAGAGAGAGAGAGAGAGGAGAGAGATAGATAGATCGAGAGATGAGAGAGAGAGAGAGAGAGAGAGAGAGAGAGAGAGGATATTTTATTCAGTTTGATGACATTCGTAGAATTGTTAGGCTTCTCATCGTAAGTGATTTAATACCTGTCACCCAGAGTGGTAGAGCTGCCAGGTGAATCAGAACTCTGAACATGATGATGAAGGAGAAGATGATGATGATGAAGATGCTGAGGAAGACGATGATGATGAGGAAGCCTCAGTGGAGGAGTGATATGAGTGTCTCCTGGATGAAGCTCTGAGGTGAAAGGAGAGGGGCTGATGTTGTAGTATCCTGTTTCCTTTAGGGTGGTGGATAGTGAGAGTGTTAGAGGGAGTGGCAGGAAGCCTGTACTGTAAAGCTTGCTCATAGGACCTCACTGTGAACATGACTGATTACATGATCATGACAATGAAACCATCAGACATTAGAAGAACTAGAGTTAGAGGTCCCCCTACAGTACGTGATGAGACCATCTCTTTACATATTATATTCCATCCTATTGAAACTCTGGGGTTTTTGTGCAGCTGTGCTTGTCGTCTGTATCACTGTGTTCACTCACGGCACAGAAATACATGCCGCTGTCTCCTGCCTCCACCTTCTTCACTGTGAAAGATCCACTCTCAGCATCTGTCTTAACAGTTGGATATTTGTCTTCACCGAAGGCTCCATAGTCTGGTTTGCTATAACTACTTGTGAAGACTACCTGCTTCATTCCCTCTCCTGGACGCTGTCTGTACCAGTACATCTGGTTGTAGGTAGCTCCCTTAGTGTGACTGCAGTTCATCTGAGCATCACTGTCTTTCAGTCCCCAGAGTATGGTGGGTGTCTGAGTGACTTCACTCCCCTCAACAAGACCTGTAAGGATACAGTGAGAATTAAATCAATAGAGTTAGATACAGTTAGATCTGAATACATCAAGACTCAGGTGAAGTGAACGTATGCTTGGAAACATCAATATCTATAACTATAGAAGGCCGTCATTGTAAATAACAATTTACTTCTCAACTTTCCTGGTTAAATAAATGAAACATTATGAAACTGTACCTGCAGCACAGAGCACTAAGACAGTAACAGTGAAGAGAAATGTGAACATGTTTGATCACGTTATATGTGAGAGTGCTGGAAAGAGTCTGGTATCAATGTACAGAATAAAAGAGGAGTGTCACATAGATGAATAGATGACAATCAGTAGACCACGGCAGGTTTCACCATATTGAACATGTCAGTGAAGTGGGAGGGACACTGATGATCTGAATACATCATGCAAATGACTGGTTCAGACTGTAGAGACGTTCACATTATTAAAGATAGAGGTCCCCCTACAGGACATGATGAGACCATCAGCTCTTTAGATATTATATTCTATCCTATAGAGCTCGCCAGCTTGTAGTCCTAAAAAACTGAAAGGAGTCAGCATTTTCTACCTCTGGTTCGTTGGCCGTTGCTATGGGAGGAATGAAGGGGGGAAATAATGGGGTTTTGGGATAGGTTAACACAGGCTTTCGAGAACTTATAGGTTTTGTTCTGTGAGATAATATCAGTCAGTTAACATGACCTTTATGAATTATGAAGCCTTTATGTGCTCAAAATAAGTATGTTGCTAACGAGTCGCTAACTGTCAGAGAAATGGAACTACCACATTAGTCGCAGCATTTTTCACGTCACTACGCTGACCACGCAAACTAGTCTTCTACAGTCTGGCTAAAAAGCTGGTTAGCTTAGTTAGCTTTTTGATCACCAGTTCGAACGAAAATGGAAATCTCTTCAGCGGGAAGATGCTCGTTTTATTGGTTCCCGAACAATAAAACTGGGTTTTTGTTATATTATATCAACTCTGGGGGTTTAGTGCAGCTGTACTTGTTATATTATATCAACACTGGGGGTTTAGTGCAGCTGTACTTGTTATTTTATATCAACAATGGGGGTTTAGTGCAGCTGTACTTGTTATAGTATATCAACACTGGGGGTTTAGTGCAGCTGTACTTGTTATATTATATCAACACTGGGGGTTTAGTGCAGCTGTACTTGTTATATTATATCAAAACTGGGGGTTTAGTGCAGCTGTAGTTGTTATATTATATCAACACTGGGGGTTTAGTGCAGCTGTACTTGTTATATCAACTCTGCGGCTTTAGTGCAGCTGTACTTGTTATATTATATCAACACTGGGGGTTTAGTGCAGCTGTACTTGTTATATCATCTATGGGGGTTTAGTACAGCTGTACTTGTTATATTATATCAACACTGGGGGTTTAGTGTAGCTGTACTTTTTATATCATATCTGGGGGTTTAGTACAGCTGTACTTGTTATATTATATCAACACTGGGGGTTTAGTGTAGCTGTACTTTTTATATCAACACTGGGGGTTTATTACAGCTGTACTTGTTATATTATATCAACACTGGGGTTTAGTGCAGTCTGTACTTGTTATATCAACTCTGGGGGTTTAGTGCAGCTGTACTTGTTATATTAATCCACACTGGGGTTTAGTACAGAAGTATACTTGTTTATATATATCAACACTGGGGGTTAGTGCAGCTGTACTTGTTATATTATATCAACACTTGGGGGTTTAGTGTAGATGTACTTGTTATATTATATCACACTGGGGGTTTAGTGCAGCTGTACTTGTTTATATTATTCAACACTGGGGGTTTAGTGCAGCTGTACTTGTTATATTATATAAACACTGGGGGTTTAGTGCAGCGTACTTGTTAGATTATATCAACAACTGGGGGGTTTAGTGCAGCTGTATGTTGGTTATATTATATCAACACTGGGGGGTTTAGTGCAGCTGTAGTTGTTATATGATATCACACTGGGGGTTTATTGCAGCTGTACCTTGTTATATCAACTCTTGGGTTTTAGTGCAGCTGTACTTGTTATAATTATATCACCACTGGGGGGTTAGTGCAGCTGTACTTGTTATATCAATCTGGGGGTTTTAGTACAGCTGTACTTGTTGATTTCTATCAACACTGGGGTTTTAGTGTAGCTTACTTTTTTATATCAACACTGGGGTTTAGTACCTGTACGTGTATACTTATATCACCACTTGGGGGTTTAGTGCAGCTGTACTTGTTATCTCACTATGGGGGTTAGTGCAGCTGTCTTTGGTATAGTAATCAACACTGGGGGTTTATTACAGAAGTACTATTATATTATAATCAACACTGGGGGGTTTAGTTTGCAGCTGTACTGTTTGTATATTATATCAACACTGGGGTTTATTATAGCTGTAAGTTGTTATATATACAACACTGGGGTTTAGAGTGCAGCTTTACTTGTTATAGTCAACTCTGGGGGTTTTAAGATGCAGCTGTACTTGTTATATATAATCACACTGGGGGTTTAGTGCAGCTGTATTGTTATATCATATTATCATATCTGGGGGTTTAGTACAGCTGTACTTGTTATATTATATCAACACTGGGGGTTTAGTGTAGCTGTACTTTTTATATCAACACTGGGGGTTTAGTACAGCTGTACTTGTTATATTATATCAACACTGGGGGTTTAGTGCAGCTGTACTTGTTATATCAACTCTGGGGGTTTAGTGCAGCTGTACTTGGTATATTATATCAACACTGAGGGTTTAGTACAGAAGTACTTGTTATATTATATCAACACTGGGGGTTTAGTGCAGCTGTACTTGTTATATTATATCAACAGCTATTTACCTTTCCATGGTAGCAAGATCTTGTCTATTTTTGCTAAATTTCTATTAAAATGTATTGAAGTGAGATCATTTATTTCCTTTGGGATATGTATTCCGAGTATATCCACATCACCATCATACCATTTTATTGGTAAACTACATGGTAATTTTTTTTTTTTTTGTGATCCAATACGTAATATAGTACATTTGTCATAATTTTGTTGTAATCCAGAGAGATTAGAAAATGTATCTATATCCTCTATGAGGCTGTGGAGGGATTCTAGTTGTGGATTTAAAAGAAAACATGAATCATCAGTGTACAATGACACCTTTGTTTTTAAGCCCTGGATTTCTAATCCTCTGATATTATTGTTGGATCTGATTTTAATAGCTAATATCTTGATGGCCACAATAAATAGATATGCCGATAGTGGACAACCTTGTTTCACTCCTCTTGACAGTTTAAAACTCTCTGAGAAATAGCCATTATTTACTATTTTACACCTATGGTTACTATACATGATTTTGACCCCTTTTATAAGAGATTTTCCTAAATTGAAATGCTCCAGGCATTTATATATAAACCCCAGTCGTACTTTATCAAATGCCTTTTCGAAGTCTGCTATGAATAGCAGGCCTGGTTTCCCAGATTTTAACATAGTGTTCTATGTATTTCTGTTTTTTAATTTGTAATACATTTTACAACAATTTCTAAAAGCCTGTTTTTCACTTTGTCATTATGGGGGAATTGTGTGTAGATTGCTGAATATTTTTTATTTAATTAGCAACATACTTCAGTAGTAAATATATCTTTCATGAGGGACTTAGTACCTGTCACCCATAGTAGTAGAGTTGCTACTTGTATGAGGAGCGAGATCATGTTGATGGTTCTGGAGAGAAGTGTCACATGGACAAGGAGAAAGGGTTTTCAGATAGTCAGAGATGTGTTGTCAGCTAGTGGGAGTGTCAAATGTATACTGCATCCCAAATGGCACCCTATTCCCTTTATATAGTGCACTACTTTAGACCAGAGTCCATAGGGGTGAGAGGAAATAAGTCAATAGAGACGGTGAGCTGAACTGAGCTGCCGGAGGGGAAGGAAATGGCATCACTTTGACGTCAGAACTTATGTTGATGTTCAAGCAGATACCTTGTTCACCTACAGGTCTCCTGTTCAACTTAAAGGTGTATTGTGGAACATACCCGTATCTACATCATTGAAAGTTTTTGTATTTTTTAGTCTTTAGAGTTTACCTATGTTTTAGATTCTGCAGTAATCACACTACCAAATAGGCTGTAATTTGAAGAAATACCTCAACCGTTTCTTCAAAGCAACAACATCCAACCACATTATTTTGGTATAGAGGTTTGATAACATCTTCCTCCATGTGCTCAGACATCTACAAGCGGTGGATAGCAGGTCTGCTGGGTGTTGATGTACACTGCAGTTATGGAGTAACGGACAGAAGGGGTTTTGTAGAAGAGAGAAAAGGTATCTACATCACTGTGTTGACTTCAGGACAGAAACCGTAATACACTGCACTGTCTTCAGGTCAGAAACAGTAAACACACTGCACTGTCTTCAGGTCAGAACAGTAATACAACTGCACTGTCTTCAGGTCAGAAACAGTAATACACTGCACTGTCTTCAGGTCAGAACACGTAATACACTGCACTGTCTTCAGGTCAGAACAGTAACACACTGCACTGTCCTTGCAGGTCGGAACAAACAGTAACACACTGCACTGTCTTTAGGGTCAGAACAGTAATACACTGCACTGGTCTTCAGGTCATAACATATAATACACTGCACCTGTCTTCAGGTCAGAAACAGTAATACACTGCACTGTCTTCATGTCAGAACAGTAAACACTGCACTGTCTTCAGGTCAAACCGTAACCCAACTGCATCTGTCCTGCCGGCCTCCGACCGTACGGCCGCTACAATAGGTAGTACGTACGGCCCAGTACATCCTGGTCCAAGCTTCCTGCCATCCAGGACCCTCAATACCATGCGTGTCAGAGGAAGGCCCACAAAATGGTCAAAGACCCAGCCACCCTATCATAGACTGTTCTCTCTTCTACGCAACTGAAGCGGTACTGGAGACTTGGAGCGCCAAGTTCTCGGACAAAAGGCGCCTTAACCACTTCTAACCCCCAAGCAACGACTCCTGAACAATATAATCAAATGCTCACCTCAAGTATTTACAATTGCCCCTCGCTGTTTATTATCTATGCATAATCCACTTTAAACCCATACCTACATGTACAAATTACCTCGACTAACCTGTACCCCCCTCCCCCCACTGCCCCGCGCACAGTGACTCGGTACCCAACACCCGGTACCCTGTATAATGGCCCTCGTTAATTGTTATTTTATTGTGTTCTTTTTATTAAAAGTTTTTACTTTTGGTTTAATTATTTTCTTACTTCTCTTTCTTGAACTGCAAGGTTTGTTAAAAGAAGGGCCGTATGTAAGCTTTTTAGGTAAGGTAAACACGCTGGTTTATTTTTTCTTTTTTCCCGTTTCCTCCCGTGTTCTCGCCTTCCGCTTTCGTTCCCTTCGTTCGTCCTTTTTCGTTTCCCTTCGGTTTCGTGTCGGCGCACATGTGACAAATTACAATTTCATTTCATTTCATTTGATTTGGCACAAAGGTCAAAAGAGATTGAGGGAGGGGGCTGGGGAAGAGATATCGATTTTAGCTCTCTCTCGATCTGATCCTTTTTTTGGGTGTTCTCTCTCTCCCCCTCTCTCCCTTTTGGCTACCTCCATTTTTGGTTCTTCTTCTGTGCTTGTTTTTTTTTTGTTTTGCGCTCTTTCTTCGCTTCTCTCTCGCGCTCTCGCGCCCGGGTTTTGTGTGTTTCTCTGATCTCTCCGCGCTCTCCTCCATCTCCTTCTCTCTCCGCTCTGCCTCTCTTCTCTCTCGCTGCGCGCTCTGTTTTTTTTTTGTGTTCTGTTTCTCTTCTCGCGCTCTCCCCTTTGTTTGTTCTGTCTCGCTCTTCTCTCTCTCATCTCTCTCTACTCTCTCTCCTCTCGCTTCTCCCGCCTCTCCCGCCTCTGACTCGCGCTCTCTCATCCCGTTTCGTGGGTCTTGCCTCGCTCTCTTGTTGCTCTTGCCGGGTCCTGTGCACTCACCTCTATACGGGGAGTAGTCATGGCCTATGCACCTTGTACCCAATGCATAATTTATGTTAGATGAGTGGTGACACGAAACTGTAATACCAGTGTAAAAAATCTGTACCAGTACTGATACTCCCACCTTTTGCTTATGTCATAATCCTCTGTGGTTATTCATTTGCACTGAACAAGTCACAACCCTCAGATCAGGTGTTTCTGATCATGTGCTAATATACTATCAGATAGGTTTTATTGTAAGGAGATGAAAGTACGTCTCTTCTACATCACTTGTTGGCTGGCCTTGCACAGTAATAAACTGCAAAAACTGTCCCTTCAGGTCCTCCCTGAAATCAAACCAAAAAGGAGATGAAGATAAGCCTCTTTTCTCCACCGATCTCCCCCCACTCAGCAACAAACCAACAAAAACATTGAAGTGCTTTTCACTAAAGTGGGTTCCTTCCAAGTTTTAAAATGACTTCCAATTTACACATAACCCTGAGTTTCAATCAAATCAATAGAGCAGTGTCTCCTTGCTGACTGTTGGTACCCAATAGTATCATGCGTAGTTAGGAATATTATGGCTGGCCGGTGATTTGAAACGTTTCCTTCCAGGTCCTTCTATTAGTGGCAACAGGGCTCCTGATTAACCATGCCACGGAAACGGACTCTCCTGTGGAGAGAGAGAGAGAGAGAGAGGGAGAGAGAGAGAGAAGAGATAGATAGAGAGGAAGGAGAGAGAGAGGATAAGAGTGAGAGAGAGAGTGAGAGATGAGAGGAGAAGGAGTGAAGAGAGAGGATATTTCATTCAGTTTGATGACATTCGTAGATTTGTTAGGCTTCTCATCGTAAGTGATTTAATACCTGTCACCCAGAGTGGTAGAGCTGCCAGGTGAATCAGAACTCTGAACATGATGATGAAGGAGAAGATTATGATGATGAAGATGCTGAGGAAGACGATGATGATGAGGATGCCTCAGTGGAGGAGTGATATGAGTGTCTCCTGGATGAAGCTCTGAGGTGAAAGGAGAGGGGCTGATGTTGTAGTATCCTGTTTCCTTTAGGGTGGTGGATAGTGAGAGTGTTAGAGGGAGTGGCAGGAAGCCTGTACTGTAAAGCTTGCTCATAGGACCTCACTGTGAACATGACTGATTACATGATCATGACAATGAAACCATCAGACATTAGAAGAACTAGAGTTAGAGGTCCCCCTACAGTACGTGATGAGACCATCTCTTTACATATTATATTCCATCCTATTGAAACTCTGGGGTTTTTGTGCAGCTGTGCTTGTCGTCTGTATCACTGTGTTCACTCACAGCACAGAAGTACATGCCGCTGTCTCCTGCCTCCACCTTCTTCACTGTGAAAGATCCAGTCTCAGCATCTGTCTTAACAGTTGGATATTTGTCTTCACCGAAGGCTCCATAGTCTGGTTTGCTATAACTACTTGTGAAGACTACCTGCTTCATTCCCTCTCCTGGACGCTGTCTGTACCAGTACATCTGGTAGTAGTCAGATCCCTTAGTGTGACTGCAGTTCATCTGAGCATCACTGTCTTTCAGTCCCCAGAGTATGGTGGGTGTCTGAGTGACTTCACTCCCCTCAACAAGACCTGTAAGGATACAGTGAGAACGAAATCAATAGAGTTAGATACAGTTAGACCTGAATACATCAAGACTCAGGTGAAGTGAACGTATGCTTGGAAACATCAATATCTATAACTATAGAAGGCCGTCATTATAAATAAGAATTTACTTCTCAACTTTCCTGGTTAAATAAATGAAACATTATGAAACTTTACCTGCAGCACAGAGCAGTAAGACAGTAACAGTGAAGAGAAATGTGAACATGTTTGATCACGTTATATGTGAGAGTGCTGGAAAGAGTCTGGTATCAATGTACAGAATAAAAGAGGAGTGTCACATAGATGAATAGATGACAATCAGTAGACCACGGCAGGTTTCACCATATTGAACATGTCAGTGAAGTGGGAGGGACACTGATGATCTGAATACATCATGCAAATGACTGGTTCAGACTGTAGAGACGTTCACATTATTAAAGATAGAGGTCCCCCTACAGGACATGATGAGACCATCAGCTCTTTAGATATTATATTCTATCCTATAGAGCTCGCCAGCTTGTAGTCCTAAAAAACTGAAAGGAGGCAGCATTTTCTACCTCTGGTTCGTTGGCCGTTGCTATGGGAGAAATTAAGTGGGGAAATAATGGGGTTTTGGGATAGGTTAACACAGGCTTTGGAGAACTTATAGGTTTTGTTCTGTGAGATAATATCAGTCAGTTAACATGACCTTTATGAATTATGAAGCCTTTATGTGCTCAAAATAAGTCTGTTGCTAACGAGTCGCTAACTGTCAGAGAAATGGAACTACCACATTAGTCGCAGCATTTTTCACGTCACTACGCTGACCACGCAAACTAGTCTTCTACAGTCTGGCTAAAAAGCTAGTTAGCTTAGTTAGCTTTTTGATCACCAGTTCGAACGAAAATGGAAATCTCTTCAGCGGGAAGATGCTCGTTTTATTGGTTCCCGAACGATAAAACTGGGTTTTTGTTATATTATATCAACTCTGGGGGTTTAGTGCAGCTGTACTTGTTATATTATATCAACACTGGGGGTTTAGTGCAGCTGTACTTGTTATATTATATCAACACTGGGGGTTTAGTGCAGCTGTACTTGTTATTATTATATCAACTCTGGGGGTTTAGTGCAGCTGTACTTGTTATATTATATCAACACTGGGGGTTAGTGCAGCTGTACTTGTTATATTATATCAACACTGGGGGTTTAGTGCAGCTGTACTTGTTATATTATATCAACACTGGGGGTTTAGTGCAGCTGTACTTGTTATATTATATCAACACTGGGGGTTTAGTGCAGCTGTACTTGTTATATTATATCAACACTGGGGGTTTAGTGCAGCTGTACTTGTGATATTATATCAACACTGGGGGTTTAGTGCAGCTGTACTTGTTATATTGTATCAACACTGGGGGTTTAGTGCAGCACTCCCCTCTGAGCTGTCTCTGCTAAGCCTAGCATCCTTTCCCTCAGCACTGGTACCAGAAGACCAGGGGACCACACTGCCTGTACTGGGACCAGCAACATCCTAGTTGTGAATGAATAAAGACATTTATTAGATAAAGAAGAAAGGTAGAAAGATGAATGAATACATGCCTAATAGTTGACTATTGGCTCACAAAACCTTATCAAAGCCTAACTACTTATATTGCAAATATACTGTAAGTGCCTGGCTGTCAGAGATGTTATTTTACCTACTTAGACAGACACACACACAATGACACATGTACATAGCCACAGGAAGTAGGGGTGCTGCAACACATTCTGAAAAATCAGAATAAAAAATAAAAAATAAAGATATAAAATAGGTCATTTAGCAGACGCTCTTATCCAGAGCGACTTACAGGAGCAATTAGGGTTAAGTGCCTTGCTCCAAGGGCACATCGACAGATTTTTCAACCTAATCGGCTCAGGGATTAGAACCAGCGACCTTTCGGTTAATGGCAACAACGCTCTAACCACTAAGGCTACCTGCCGCCCTAGATTCCTATGACCTTAAGAATTTAGGCTGTTCTGGGGCACCAAAGTGGGGTCCGACCCCGGGTACTAGCTGGTGTTGTGTGTACCTAATAAACTGGCAACTACGTGTATATTAGACAAAGAAGAAAATCACTGAATATCAAATTACCTCGACTAACCTGTATAATATTTCAAATTAGTACATTTCAAGTGTTTCCCCCCTGCCCACTAGATACGTGTTTAAATATTAGGCATCATCTAATTCAATTGAAGAAAACAGAGCGAGAGAAGGAGCGAGAGAGAGACTGCCAGTTCCTTAATGTTTTGGCTGTAGCCAATGGCTACATTAAGGAACTGCCGGTCTCCTCTCTCTCCTGCTCTCTCTGTTTTCTCCTATTGAATTCAATATACAACCTTCTGTGTTTGTCAAAGAACGATGCTGGGACTAGTTTATGTGGATGGGGATAGATTTCCAGGGTTGTGTTTCGTTGCCGAGAGCGTATGTGTATCTTTCTGCCAGGAAGTGACAGGCCTTTCAGCTAATGAAATAAGCGGGAGATAGGCGGGACTTTCCAGCCTTCAGTCCAGTGGCTATGTAATGTAATCTGACACCAGAGATACTTGCAGTGGTGGAAAAAGTATCCAATTGTCATACTTCAGTAAAAGTAAAGATACCTTAACTAGAAATTGACTCAAGTAAAAGTGAAAGTTACCCAGTTAAAACACTACTTGAGTACATTTACATTTACATTTACGTCATTTACCAGATGCTCTAATCCAGAGCGATTTACAAATTGGTGCATTCACCTTATAGCCAGTGGGAAAACCACTTTACAATATGTTTTTCTTTTTTTTTCTTTTTTTTGGGGGGTGAGGTAAGGTGGGGTAGAAGGATTACTTAATCCTATCCCAGGTATTCCTTAAAGAGGTGGGGTTTCAAGTGTCTCCGGAAGGTGGTGAGTGACTCCGCTGTCCTGGCGTCGTGAGGGAGCTTGTTCCACCATTGGGGTGCCAGAGCAGCGAACAGTTTTGACTGGGCTGAGCGGGAACTGTGCTTCCACAGAGGTAGGGGGGCCAGCAGGCCAGAGGTGGATGAACGCAATGCCTTCGTTTGGGTGTAGGGACTGATCAGAGCCTGATGGTACGGAGGTGCCATTCCCCTCACAGCTCCTTAGGCAAGCACCATGGTCTTGTAGCAGATGCGAGCTTCAACTGGAAGCCAGTGGAGTGTGCGGAGGAGCGGGGTGACGTGAGAGAACTTGGGAAGGTTGAACACCAGACGGGCTGAGGCATTCTGGATGAGTTGTAGGGATTAATGGCACAGGCAGGGACCCCAGCCAACAGCGAGTTGCAGTAATCCAGACGGGAGATGACAAGTGCCTGGATTAGGACCTGTGCCGCTTCCTGTGTAAGGCAGGGTCGTACTCTCCGAATGTTGTAGAGCATGAACCTACAGGATCGGGTCACCGCCTTGATGTTAGCGGAGAACGACAGGGTGTTGTCCAGGGTCACGCCAAGGCTCTTTGCACTCAGGGAGGAGGACACAACAGAGTTGTCAACCGTGATGGCGAGATCATGGAACGGCCAGTCCTTCCCCGGGAGGAAGAGCAGCTCCGTCTTGCCGAGGTTCAGCTTGAGGTGGTGATCCGTCATCCACACTGATATGTCTGCCTGACATGCAGAGATGCGATTCACCACCTGGTTATCAGAAGGGGGAAAGGAGAAGATTAGTTGTGTGTCGTCTGCATAGCAATGATAGGAGAGGCCATGTGAGGATATGACAGAGCCAAGTGACTTGGTGTATAGCGAGAATAGGAGAGGGCCTAGAACTGAGCCCTGGGGGACACCAGTGGTGAGAGCACGTGGTGCGGAGACAGATTCTTGCCACGCCACTTGGTAGGAGCGACCTGTCAGGTAGGACGCAATCCAAGAGTGAGCCGCGTCGGAGATTCCCAACTCGGAGAGTGTGGAGAGGAGGATCTGATGGTTCACAGTATCAAAGGCAGCAGACAGGTCTAGAAGGACAAGAGCAGAGGAGAGAGAGTTAGCTTTAGCAGTTCGAAGAGCCTCCGTGACACAGAGAAGAGCAGTCTCAGTTGAATGACCAGTCTTGAAACCTGACTGGTTTGGATCAAGAAGGTCATTCTGAGAGAGATAGCAAGAGAGTTGGCTAAAGACGGCACGCTCAAGAGTTTTGGAGAGAAAAGGAAAGAAGGGAATACTGGTCTGTAGTTGTTGACATCGGAGGGATCAAGTGTAGGTTTTTTGAGAAGGGGTGCAACTCTCGCTCTCTTGAAGATGGAAGGGACATAGCCAGCGGTCAAGGATGAGTTGATGAGCGAGGTGAGGTAAGGGAGAAGGTCTCCGGAAATGGTCTGGAGAAGAGAGGAGGGGATAGGGTCAAGCGGGCAGGTTGTTGGGCGGCCGGCCGTCACAAGTCGCAATATTTCATTTGGAGAGAGAGGGGAGAAAGAAGTCAAAGCATAGGGTAGGTCAGTGTGAGCAGGACCAGCAGTGTTATTTGACTTAACAACCGAGGATCGAATGTCGTCAACCTTCTTTTCAAAATGGTTGACAAAGTCATCTACAGAGAGGGAGGAGGGGGGGATTCAGCAGGGAGGAGAAGGTGGCAAAGAGCTTCCTAGGGTTAGAGGCAGATGCTTGGAATTTAGAATGGTAGAAAGTGGCTTTAGCAGCAGAAACAGAGGAAGAAAATGTAGAGAGGAGGGGGTGAAAAGATGCCAGGTCCGCAGGAAGTCTAGTTTTCCTCCATTTCCTCTCGGCAGCCCGGAGCCCTTTTCTGTGAGCTCGCAATGAGTCGTCAAGCCACGGAGCAGGAGGGGAGGACCGAGCCGGCTGGGAGGATAGGGGACATAGAGAGTCAAAGGATGCAGAAAGGGAGGAGAGGAGGTTTGAGGAGGCAGAATCAGGAGATTGGAGGGAGAAGGATTGAGCAGAGGGAAGAGATGATAGGATGGAAGAGTAGCGGGAGAGAGAGAGCGAAGGTTGCAACGGCGCATTACCATCTGAGTAGGGGCAGAGTGAGTAGTGTTGGAGGAGAGCGAGAGAGAAAAGGATACAAAGTAGTGGTCGGAGACTTGGAGGGGAGTTGCCGTGAGATTAGTAGAAGAACAGCATCTAGTAAAGATGAGGTCAAGCGTATTGCCTGCCTTGTGAGTAGGGGGGGACGGTGAGAGGGTGAGGTCAAAAGAGGAGAGGAGTGGAAAGAAGGAGGCAGAGAGAAATGAGTCAAAGGTAGACGTAGGGAGGTTAAAGTCACCCAGAACTGTGAGGGGTGAGCCATCCTCAGGAAAGGAACTTATCAAGGCGTCAAGCTCATTGATGAACTCTCCAAGGGAATGTCGTGTATTGAGATTATGACGTTGTTAAATGTTTTTAAGTGGAACTGAAAGAATGTTGATTTTAGTATCAAGAGGGAATGTTTTAGTGTAACGCCACATACAACAGACAGGAAGTGTGGTTGTAGACAGGGGAGACTGGTGATTGGCCAGAAGAGGGAGCATCTTTTTGCATTGTTTATAAGTAGGGGGAAAAACGAAGGAGAAGGCAGAGCGGCCATTCTGAGGCGTCGCTCTCCGGATGTCATGACATCTGTCACTTATGCTGTAACCTCGTGATATTAATAAAAGCCTCTAAAACACGGTGCAGCCTAAGCGGACTCCTTGTTGACAGCAATAGCCACGAACAACAGACACTACAGGAACCTGGAGGGCGATAAATGATAAGGATGTTAAGCTTGAATGGGCTAGTGGCTGTGACAGCATGGAATTCAAATGAGGAGATAGACAGATGGGTCAGGGGGAAAAGAGAGGAATGTCCACTTGGGAGAGATGAGGATTCCTGTGCCACCACCCCCGCTGACCAGATGCTCTCGGGGTATGCGAGAACACATGGTCAGACGAGGAGAGAGCAGTAGGAGTAGCAGTCTTTTCAGTGGTAATCCATGTTTCCGTCAGCGCCAAGAAGTCGAGAGACTGGAGGGTAGCATAGGCTGAGATGAACTCTGCCTTGTTGGCCGCAGAACGGCAGTTCCAGAGGCTGCCGGAGACCTGGAACTCCACGTGGGTCGTGCGTGCAGGGACCACCAGGTTAGAGAGGCAGCAGCCACGCGGTGTGAGGCGTTTGTATGGCCTGTGCGGAGAGGAGAGAACAGGGATAGACAGACGCATAGTTGACAGGCTACAGAAAATGGCTACAATAATGCAAAGGAGATCGGAATGAAATGAACTAAACATCTGGGAAAGCGAGAGAGCGGGGCCTCCCTCACTTACGTTTCACTGAAACACCCAAATATAACTCTCCCAATGTTGTAAACTACAGCGGTTCAATGATTTCTAGTAAAAGTCTAAATGTTTTTGGTTTTAAATATACTTGTGTATCAAAAGTAAAAGTACAAGTATAAATCATTTCAAATTCCTAATATTAAGCCAAACAGACTGTACCATTTCTTGTTTTTACATTTTATGGATAGCCAGGGGCACGCTCCAACACTCAGAAATAATTTACAAACGAAGCATGTGTGTTTATTGAGTCCGCCAGGTCAGAGGCAGCAGGGAGGACCAGGGATGTTCTCTTGGTAAGTGCGTGAATTGAAACATTTTCCTGTCCTGCTAATCATTCAAAATGTACTTTTGGGTGTCAGGGGAAAATGTATGGAGTAAAAAGTAACATAGTTTCTTTAGGAATGTAGTGAAGTAAAAGTAAAAGTTGTCAAAAATATAAATAGTAAAGTAATGTACAGATACCCCAAAAAACGACTTAAGTAGTACTTGAAAGTATTTTTACTTAACCCCCTAGAGTCGAAGTCCGCGCCCCGCGGAAATCTAATAAGCAGAATAAAGAAATCCCCATAAAAATCTGTCAATTTAAGCTAGAGGTATCTTTGCATTGGAGGCGTTTCAATCCACTGCCTCCGCCGACGTTGCACTTCCACATCTGGGGTGAAAGGTGACAGAGCTAGACCGGTGTTTGTCAGACCATGAGACATCCTGAAAATTGGCCTTCTCATAAAATCATCTGTAGCTTCTGAACAGTTAGAAACTATTATGAGCCCTGTATGGAAAGATGAGACCCACAAGCGTCTTTGGACTCGACTGAAGTCGGTACACCCTATTGGTTTTGCTCTAGGATGCCCACAGACCTTACAAGACTTGTCTGAAGGGTACCAGTTGAAAAATAAATGGAAGTACTGTATTCGGAAAGTATTCAGATCCCTTGACTTTTTCCACATTTTGTTACGTTACAGCCTTATTTTAAAATTGAATAAGTAGTTTTTTCCCCTCATCAATCTACACACAATAATCCATAATGACAAAGCAAAAACAGGTTTTTAGAATCACATTACTCAGTACATTATTGAAGCACCTTTGGCAGTGATAACAGTCTCAAGTCTTCTTGGGTATGATGCTACAAGCTTGGCACACCTGTATTTGGGGAGTTTCTCCCATTCTTCTCTGCAGATCCTTTCAAGCTCTGTCAGGTTGGATGGGGAGCGTCGCTGCACAGCTATTTTCAGGTCTCTCCAGAGATGTTCGATCTGGTTCAATTCCGGCTCTGGCTTGGCCCCTCAAGGACAT
The DNA here is from genome assembly GCA_902810595.1 of Coregonus sp. 'balchen'. Lineage (NCBI taxonomy): Eukaryota > Metazoa > Chordata > Actinopteri > Salmoniformes > Salmonidae > Coregonus > Coregonus sp. 'balchen'. The sequence goes on from LR778281.1 coordinate 45,866,811, forward strand.
TCAGAGACTTGTCCCGAAGCCACTCCTGCGTTGTCTTGGCTGTGTGCTTAGGGTCGTTGTCCTGTTGGAAGGTGAACCTTCGCCCCAGTCAGAGGTCCTGAGTGCTCTGGAGCAGGTTTTCATCAAGGATCTCTCTGAACTTTGCTCTGTTCATCTTTCCCTCGATCCTGACTAGTCTCCCAGTCCTTGCCGCTGAAAAACATCCCCACATCATGATGTTGCCACCACAATAATTCACCGAAGGGATGGTGCCAGGTTTCCTCCAGATGTGACTCTGGCATTCAGGCCAAAGAGTTCAATATTGGTTTCATCAGACCAGAGAATCTTGTTTCCCCCGATTGCTCAGTTTGGCCGGGTTTCCAGCTCTAGGAAGAGTCTTGGTTGTTCCAAACTTCTTCCATTTCAAAATGATGGAGGCCACTGTGTTCTTGGGGACCTTCAATGCTGCAGATATTTATTTATTTTTTGTGCCTCGACACAATCCTGTCTCGGAGCTCTACGGACTATTCCTTCGACCTCATGGCTTGGTTTTTGCTCTGACATGCACTGTCAACTTTGGGACCTTATATATAAAGGTGTGTGCCTTTCCAAATCGTGTCCAATCAATTGAATTTACCACAGGTGGACTCCAATCAAGTTGTAGAAACATCTCCAGGATGATTAATGGAAACAGCATGCACCTGAGCTCAATTTGGAGTCTCATAGCAAAGGGTCTGAATAAGGTATATCTGTTTTATAATCCATTTTAGAATAAGGCTGAGATGTAACAAAATGTTGAAAAAGTCAAGGGGTCTGAATACTTTCCGAATGCACTCAGCCATCCTAAGGTCTCTACCACTCAGCCATCCTCAGGTCTCTACCACTCAGCCGTTCTCGGGTCTCCACCACTCAGCCATCCTCAGGTCTCTACCACTCAGCCATCCTCGGTCTCCACCACTCAGCCATCCTCAGTCTCTACCACTCAGCCATCCTCAGGTCTCTACACTCACCTCCCAGGTCTCCCCACTCACATCCTCAGGTCTCTACCACTCACCATCCGTCAGGTCTCCACCACTCAGCCCTCCTCAGGTCTCTACCACCATCCATCCTCATGTCTCTACCACCATCCATCCTCATTTCTCTACCACTCAGCCATCCTCAGGTCTCCACCACTTCAGCCATCCTCAGGTCTCTACCACTCAGACATCCTCAGGTCTCTACCACTCAGCCATCCTCAAGTCTCTACCACTCAGCCATCCTCAGGGTCTCTACCACTCAGCCATCCTCAGGTCTCTACCACTCAGCCATCCTCAGGTCTCTATCACTCAGCCATCCTCAGGTCCTCTACCACTCAGCCATCCTCAGGTCTCTACCACTCAGCCATCCTCAAGTCTCTACCACTCAGCCTCCTCAGGTCTCTACCACTCAGCCATCCTCAGGTCTCTACCACTCAGCCATCCTCAGGTCTCTACCACTCAGCCATCCTCAGGTCTACCACTCAACCATCCTCAGGTCTCTACCACTCAGCCATCCTCAGGTCTCTACCACTCAGCCATCCTCAGGTCTCTTCACTCAGCCATCCTCAAGGTCTCTACCAACTCAGCCATCCTCAGGTCTCTACCACTCAGCCATCCTCAGGTCTCTACCACTCAGCCATCCTCAGGTCTCCACCACTCAGCCATCCTCAGGTCTCTACCACTCAGCCATCCTCAGGTCTCTACCACTCAGCCATCCTCAGGTCTCTACCACTCAGCCATCCTCAGGTCTCTACCACTCAGCCATCCTCAGGTCTCTACCACTCAGCCATCCTCAGGTCTCTACCACTCAGCCATCCTCAGGTCTCCACCACTCAGCCATCCTCAGGTCTCTACCACTCAGCCATCCTCAGGTCTCTACCACTCAGCCATCCTCAGGTCTCTACTACTCAGCCATCCTCAGGTCTCTACCACTCAGCCATCCTCAGGTCTCTACCACTCAGCCATCCTCAGGTCTCTACCACTCAGCCATCCTCAAGTCTCTACCACTCAGCCAATCCTCAGGTCTCTACCACTCAGCCATCCTCAGGTCTCTACCACTCAGCCATCCTCAGGTCTCTACCACTCAGCCATCCTCAGGTCTACCACTCAACCATCCTCAGGTCTCTACCACTCAGCCATCCTCAGGTCTCTACCACTCAGCCATCCTCAGGTCTCTTCACTCAGCCATCCTCAAGTCTCTACCACTCAGCCATCCTCAGGTCTCTACCACTCAGCCATCCTCAGGTCTCTACCACTCAGCCATCCTCAGGTCTCTACCACTCAGCCATCCTCAGGTCTCTACCACTCAGCCATCCTCAAGTCTCTACCACTCAGCCATCCTCAGGTCTCTACCACTCAGCCATCCTCAGGTCTCTACCACTCAGCCATCCTCAGGTCTCTACCACCTCAGCCATCCTCAGGTCTACCACTCAACCATCCTCAGGTCTCTACCACTCAGCCATCCTCAGGTCTCTACCACTCAGCCATCCTCAGGTCTCTACCACTCAGCCATCCTCAGGTCTCTACCACTCAGCCATCCTCAAGCCTCTACCACTCAGCCATCCTCAGGTCTCTACCACTCAGCCATCCTAAGGTCTCTACCACTCAGCCATCCTCAGGTCTCTACCACTCAGCCATCCTCAGGTCTCTACCACTCAGCCATCCTCAGGTCTCTACCACTCAGCCATCCTCAGGTCTCTACCACTCAGCCATCCTCAGGTCTCTACCACTCTGCCATCCTCAGGTCTCTACCACTCAGCCATCCTCAGGTCTCTACCACTCAGCCACACACTGACCCTGACACTCTTCACATACACACATACACACACACTAATGCACCCATGCTCACACCCTAAATACAGTATGTAGCCCTTGTATCTGATGCTGTCTGTTATGACATGCCATACTCCTTTTGTCCAGACAGCATCAGATACATGGTCTACACATACAAAGACAGAGAGGTGCTGTTTCGCTCGATAAGATGCTTTATCTGAGATTGATGCGTCTTGGTCAAGTAAATTATTATTATTTCAATATTTTATTTGGACGGGTAAGGAGGTACGGTAGGGCGAGCCAGGCCTCCTAGGGGAGGTACGGTAGGGTGAGCCAGGCCTCCTAGGGGAGGTACGGTAGGGTGAGCCAGGCCTCCTAGGGGAGGTACGGTAGGGTGAGCCAGGCCCCCTAGGGGAGGTACGGTAGGGTGAGCCAGGCCTCCTAGGGGAGGTACGGTAGGGTGAGCCAGGCCTCCTAGGGGAGGTACGGTAGGGCGAGCCAGGCCTCCTAGGGGAGGTACGGTAGGGTGAGCCAGGCCCCCTAGGGGAGGTACGGTAGGGTGAGCCAGGCCTCCTAGGGGAGGTACGGTAGGGTGAGCCAGGCCTCCTAGGGGAGGTACGGTAGGGCGAGCCAGGCCTCCTAGGGGAGGTACGGTAGGGTGAGCCAGGCCCCCTAGGGGAGGTACGGTAGGGTGAGCCAGGCCTCCTAGGGGAGGTACGGAAGGGTGAGCCAGGCCTCCTAGGGGAGGTACGGTAGGGTGAGCCAGGCCCCCTAGGGGAGGTACGGTAGGGTGAGACAGGCCTCCTAGGGGAGACACACATTTAGAAAGCGTTTACATCCCAAGTGACCCCCTATTCCCAATATAGTGCACTACCTTTGACCAGGGCCCATAGAGTGCCACTATACAGACGCTTCTAAATATGTGTGGAGAAACACCTCCTCCTGCTGGAGAACTGAGGAAGTGCACCTAAACTAGCCACTTATAACAGTATCATTACCATCTGTTTGATATCAAACGGTTCATAGCAAAGTGTTGTTGAAGTGGTTGAAGACAGGTGCAGGTGTATAGAGCTGTAGTCAGTATTATATGAGAGGATCAGAGAGGGTTTTTGTAGAGGAGAGAGGGTATAGTGAAACACTGTGCATCACTAGCAGCACAGAAATACACTGCACTGTCTTCAGCTTCTCTCAGTTTAGGAATATGTAGATACGCCATTTTGTCAGCTGCACCATCTCCACTCACATTAAACCGCTCTTTAAAGGAATCTTCCACCATTGGACTGGTGAATCTCACATACCCAATGAGTTTCAGAGCAGTGTTTTGGGCTGACTGTTGGTACCACAGTATCATGTAGTAGTTTGGAACATTGTGGCTGCAGCTGAACTGAACTTTATCTTCAGGTCTTTTTAGTATTTCAGTAGGAGTCTGGTGAACTTTGTCTGTTTGTGACAGCCCTGTGGATGAAAACAGACAATATGAAATATACAGTAGCAATATACTTCAGAAGTAAATATATATTTCATGAGGGACTTAGTACCTGTCACCCATAGTGGTAGAGTTGCTACTTGTATGAGGAGCGTGATCATGTTGATGGTTCTGGAGAGAAGTGTCACATGGACAAGGAGAAAGGGTTTTCAGATAGTCAGAGATGTGTTGTCAGCTAGTGGGAGTGTCAAATGTATACTGCATCCCAAATGGCACCCTATTCCCTTTATAGTGCACTACTTTAGACCAGAGTCCATAGGGGTGAGAGGAAATAAGTCAATAGAGACGGTGAGCTGAACTGAGCTGCCGGAGGGGAAGGAAATGACATCACTTTGACGTCAGAACTTATGTTGATATTCAAGCAGATACCCTGTTCACCTACAGGTCTCCTGTTCAACTTAAAGGTGTGTTGTGGAACATAACCGTATCTACATCATTGAAAGTATTTGTATTTTTTAATCTTTAGAGTGTACCTATGTTTTAGATTCTGCAGTAATCACACTACCAAATAGGCTGTAATTTGAAGAAATACCTCAACCGTTTCTTCAAAGCAACAACATCAACCACATTATTTGGTATAGAGGTTTGATATCAACTTCCTCCATGTGCTCAGACATCTACAGCGGTGGATAGCAGGTCTGCTGGGTGTTGATGTACACTGCAGTTATGGAGTAACGGATCAGAAGGGGTTTTTGTAGAAGAGAGAAGGGTATCTACATCACTGGGTTGACTTCAGGTCAGAACAGTAACACACTGCACTGTCTTCAGGTCAGAACAGTAATACACTGCACTGTCTTCAGGTCAGAACAGTAATACACTGCACTGTCATCAGGTCAGAACAGTAATACACTGCACTGTCTTCAGGTCAGAACAGTAATACACTGCACTGTCTTCAGGTCAGAACAGTAACACACTGCACAGTCTCAGGAGATGAAGATGAGCCTCTTTCCTACCATCTCCACTCACATTGAAGTGCTTTTCAAGTGGTGACTCCAAGGTTACTGACTGGACATTTACATAACCAATGAGTTTCATAGCAGTGTCTCCTGCTGACTGTTGGTACCATAGTATCATTCGGTAGTTAGGAATAGTATGGCTGCAGGTGAGTTGAACGTTTCTTCCAGGTCCTTCTATTAGTGCAACAGGGCTCTGATCAACCATGCTACTAAACGACTCTCCTGTGGAGAGAGAGAGAGAGAGAGAGAGAGAGAGAGAGAGAGAGAGAGAGAGAGAGGGAGATAAGGTGAGAGAGAAGGAGAGAGAGAGAGAGAGAGAGAGAGAGAGAGAGAGAGAGAGAGAGAGAGAGAGAGAGAGAGAGAGAGAGAGAGAGAGAGAGAGAGAGAAAGAAAGGAGAGAGCGAGAGAGAGAGAGAGAGGATATTTTATTCAGTTTGATGACATTTGTAGATTTGTTTGGCTTCTCATCGTAAGTGATTTAATACCTGTCACCCAGAGTGGTAGAGCTGCCAGGTGAATCAGAACTCTGAACATGATGATGAAGGAGAAGATGATGATGATGAAGATGCTGAGGAAGACGATGATGATGAGGAAGCCTCAGTGGAGGAGTGATATGAGTGTCTCCTGGCTGAAGCTCTGAGGTGAAAGGAGAGGGGCTGATGTTGTAGTATCCTGTTTCCTTTAGGGTGGTGGATAGTGAGAGTGTTAGAGGGAGTGTCAGGAAGCCTGTACTGTAAAGCTTGCTCATAGGACCTCACTGTGAACATGACTGATTACATGATCATGACAATGAAACCATCAGACATTAGAAGAACTAGAGTTAGAGGTCCCCCTACAGTACGTGATGAGACCATCTCTTTACATATTATATTCCATCCTATTGAAACTCTGGGGTTTTTGTGCAGCTGTGCTTGTCGTCTGTATCACTGTGTTCACTCACAGCACAGAAGTACATGCCGCTGTCTCCTGCCTCCACCTTCTTCACTGTGAAAGATCCACTCTCAGCATCTGTCTTAACAGTTGGATATTTGTCTTCACTGAAATCCCCTGAATACTCAGATTTGGAATTGGGAGTAGTGAGGGCTACCTGCTTCATTCCCTCTCCTGGACGCTGTCTGTACCAGTACATCTGGAAGTAGCTTAGTCCCTTAGTGTGACTGCAGTTCATCTGAGCATCACTGTCTTTCAGTCCCCAGAGTATGGTGGGTGTCTGAGTGACTTCACTCCCCTCAACAAGACCTGTAAGGATACAGTGAGAACGAAATCAATAGAGTTAGATACAGTTAGATCTGAATACATCAAGACTCAGGTGAAGTGAACGTATGCTTGGAAACATCAATATCTATAACTATAGAAGGCCGTCATTGTAAATAACAATTTACTTCTCAACTTTCCTGGTTAAATAAATGAAACATTATGAAACTGTACCTGCAGCACAGAGCAGTAAGACAGTAACAGTGAAGAGAAATGTGAACATGTTTGATCACGTTATATGTGAGAGTGCTGGAAAGAGTCTGGTATCAATGTACAGAATAAAAGAGGAGTGTCACATAGATGAATAGATGACAATCAGTAGACCACGGCAGGTTTCACCATATTGAACATGTCAGTGAAGTGGGAGGGACACTGATGATCTGAATACATCATGCAAATGACTGGTTCAGACTGTAGAGACGTTCACATTATTAAAGATAGAGGTCCCCCTACAGGACATGATGAGACCATCAGCTCTTTAGATATTATATTCTATCCTATAGAGCTCGCCAGCTTGTAGTCCTAAAAAACTGAAAGGAGGCAGCATTTTCTACCTCTGGTTCGTTGGCCGTTGCTATGGGAGAAATGAAGGGGGGAAATAATGGGGTTTTGGGATAGGTTAACACAGGCTTTGGAGATCTTATAGGTTTTGTTCTGTGAGATAATATCAGTCAGTTAACATGACCTTTATGAATTATGAAGCCTTTATGTGTGTGATGAGGTTTGAATGGCGCAGGAGGTAAAACACCGAAATCCAGAGTTTATTCAGTGTACACGAATAAAGCGCAGCAAGCGTCAAAACGAAACTAGCACAAGGGAAAAATCCACCTTGGCTACATACAAGGAAAGAGTAGCTCAACCGAGCTACCCACTCTCACAATGAACAATCACTCTCAAAGGACAAAGAGAACACTAGACTAATGAGGGAATGAGTACCAGGTGTGTGTGATTGACAAGACACGACAAGACAAGACAAATGGAGTGATGATAAATGGAGCGGTAGTGGCCAGTAAGCCGTTGACGACGAACGCCGAAACCTGCCCGAGCAAGGAGGAGGGGCAGCCTCGGCTGAATTCGTGACAATGTGCTCAAAATAAGTCTGTTGCTAACGAATCGCTAACTGTCCGAGAAATGGAACTACCACATTAGTCACAATATCTTCACGTCACCACGCTGACCACGCAAACTAGTCTTCTACAGTCCACCAAAAAGCTAGTTACCTTAGTTAGCTTTTTGCTTACCAGCTCAAATGAAAACGCAAGGTTGATGTATTGTTTTGCTCCAGGTAGCAACCATTTCTCTTCAGAGGGAATGTGCTCGTTTTATTGGTTCCGAACGATAAAACTGGGTTTTTGTTGTATTATATCAACACTGGGGTTTAGTGCAGCTGTACTTGTATATTATCAACACTGGGGGTTTAGGTGCAGCGTACTGTTCTATATCACACTGGGGGTTTAGTGCAGCTTTACTTGTTATATTATATCAACACTGGGGGTTTAGTGCAGCTGTACTTGTTATATTATATCAACACTGGGGGTTTAGTGCAGCTGTACTTGTTATATTATATCAACACTGGGGGTTTAGTGCAGCTGTACTTGTTATATTATATCAAACACTGGGGGTTTAGTGCAGCTGTACTTGTTATATTATATCAACACTGGGGGTTTAGTGCAGCTGTACTTGTTATATTATATCAACACTGGGGGTTTAGTGCAGCTGTACTTGTTATATTATATCAACTCTGGGGGTTTAGTACAGCTGTACTTGTTATATTATATCAACACTGGGGGTTTAGTGCAGCTGTACTTGTTATATTATATCAACACTGGGGGTTTAGTGCAGCTGTACTTGTTATATTATATCAACACTGGGGGTTTAGTGCAGCTGTACTTGTTATATTATATCAACTCTAGGGGTTTAGAAAGATGACTGAATACATGCCTAATAGTTGACTATTGGCTCATAAAACCTTATCAAAGCTTAACTACTTATATTACAAATATACTGTAAGTGCCTGGCTGTCAGAGATGTTATTTTACCTACTTAGAGAGAGACACACACAATGACACATGTACATAGCCACAGGAAGTAGGGGTGCTGCAACACATTCTGAAAATCAGAATAAAAAATAAAAAATAAAGATTCCATGACCCGAAGAATTTAGGCTGTTCTGGAGGCAAAGTGGGGTCCGACCCGGTACTAGATGGGTGTACCTAATAAACTGGCAACTTTGTGTATATTAGACAAAGTAGAAAATCAATGAATAAATGTCTTATAGATGACCATTGGTTTACATGGCGCCAACAGACATGGCATCTCTACTTCTATCTCCTAAACAACTTTGACAAGCATTTCACTACACCAGCAATAACATCTTCTAAATATGTGTATGTGGCCAAGAACATTTTTATTTGATTCATAACAGTCTAATTGCATATTTCAAATTAGTGCATTTCAAGTGTTTCCCCCCTGCCCACTAGATACAGTGGGGGAAAAAAGTATTTAGTCAGCCACCAATTGTGCAAGTTCTCCCACTTAAAAAGATGAGAGAGGCCTGTAATTTTCATCATAGGTACACGTCAACTATGACAGACAAAATGAGAGAAAAAAAATCCAGAAAATCACATTGTAGGATCTTTTATGAATTTATTTGCAAATTATGGTGGAAAATAAGTATTTGGTCAATAACAAAAGTTTCTCAATACTTTGTTATATACCCTTTGTTGGCAATGACACAGGTCAAACGTTTTCTGTAAGTCTTCACAAGGTTTTCACACACTGTTGCTGGTATTTTGGCCCATTCCTCCATGCAGATCTCCTCTAGAGCAGTGATGTTTTGGGGCTGTCGCTGGGCAACACAGACTTTCAACTCCCTCCAAAGATTTTCTATGGGGTTGAGATCTGGAGACTGGCTAGGCCACTCCAGGACCTTGAAATGCTTCTAATGAAGCCACTCCTTCGTTGCCCGGGCGGTGTGTTTGGGATCATTGTCATGCTGAAAGACCCAGCCACGTTTCATCTTCAATGCCCTTGCTGATGGAAGGAGGATTTCACTCAAAATCTCACGATACATGGCCCCATTCATTCTTTCCTTTACACGGATCAGTCGTCCTGGTCCCTTTGCAGAAAAACAGCTCCAAAGCATGATGTTTCCACCCCCATGCTTCACAGTAGGTATGGTGTTCTTTGGATGCAACTCAGCATTCTTTGTCCTCCAAACACGACGAGTTGAGTTTTTACCAAAAAGTTATATTTTGGTTTCATCTGACCATATGACATTCTCCCAATCCTCTTCTGGATCATCCAAATGCACTCTAGCAAACTTCAGACGGGCCTGGACATGTACTGGCTTAAGCAGGGGGACACGTCTGGCACTGCAGGATTTGAGTCCCTGGCGGCGTAGTGTGTTACTGATGGTAGGCTTTGTTACTTTGGTCCCAGCTCTCTGCAGGTCATTCACTAGGTCCCCCCGTGTGGTTCTGGGATTTTTGCTCACCATTCTTGTGATCATTTTGACCCCACGGGGTGAGATCTTGCGTGGAGCCCCAGATCGAGGGAGATTATCAGTGGTCTTGTATGTCTTCCATTTCCTAATAATTGCTCCCACAGATGATTTCTTCAAACCAAGCTGCTTACCTATTGCAGATTCAATTTTCCCAGCCTGGTGCAGGTCTACAATTTTGTTTTTGGTGTCCTTTGACAGCTCTTTGATCTTGGCCATAGTGGAGTTTGGAGTGTGACTGTTTGAGGTTGTGGACAGGTGTCTTTTATACTGATAACAAGTTAAAACAGGTGCCATTAATACAGGTAACAAGTGGAGGACAGAGGAGCCTCTTAAAGAAGAAGTTACAGGTCTGTGAGAGCCAGAAATCTTGCTTGTTTGTAGGTGACCAAATACTTATTTTCCACCATAATTTGCAAATAAATTCATTAAAAATCCTACAATGTGATTTTCTGGATTTTTTTCCCTCAATTTGTCTGTCATAGTTGACGTGTACCTATGATGAAAATTACAGGCCTCTCTCATCTTTTTAAGTGGGAGAACTTGCACAATTGGTGGCTGACTAAATACTTTTTTTCCCCACTGTAAGTGTTTAAATATTAGGCATCATCTATTTCAATTGAAGAAAGCAGAGCGAGAGAAGGAGAGAGAGAGAGACTGCCAGTTCCTTAATGTTTTGGCTGTAGCCAATGGCTTCATTAAAGTACTGCCGGTCTCCTCTCTCTCCTGCTCTCTCTTTTTTTTCTTCTGGGACTAGTATATGTAGGGACTGATCAGAGCCTGAAGGTACGGAGGTGCCGTTCCCCTCACAGCTCCGTAGGCAAGCACCATGGTCTTGTAGCAGATGCGAGCTTCAACTGGAAGCCAGTGGAGTGTGCGGAGGAGCGGGGTGACGTGAGAGAACTTGGGAAGGTTGAACACCAGACGGGCTGCGGCATTCTGGATGAGTTGTAGGGATTAATGGCACAGGCAGGGACCCCAGCCAACAGCGAGTTGCAGTAATCCAGACGGGAGATGACAAGTGCCTGGATTAGGACCTGTGCCGCTTCCTGTGTAAGGCAGGGTCGTACTCTCCGAATGTTGTAGAGCATGAACCTACAGGATCGGGTCACCGCCTTGATGTTAGCGGAGAACGACAGGGTGTTGTCCAGGGTCACGCCAAGGCTCTTTGCACTCTGGGAGGAGTACACAACAGAGTTGTCAACCGTGATGGCGAGATCATGGAATGGCCAGTCCTTCCCCGGGAGGAAGAGCAGCTCCGTCTTGCCGAGGTTCAGCTTGAGGTGGTAATCCGTCATCCACACTGATATGTCTGCCAGACATGCAGAGATGCGATTCACCACCTGGTTATCAGAAGGGGGAAAGGAGAATATTAGTTGTGTGTCGTCTGCGTAGCAATGATAGGAGAGGCCATGTGAGGATATGACAGAGCCAAGTGACTTGGTGTATAGCGAGAATAGGAGAGGGCCTAGAACTGATTCCTGGGGGACACCAGTGGTGAGAGCACGTGGTGCGGAGACAGATTCTCGCCACGCCACTTGGTAGGAGCGACCTGTCAGGTAGGACGCAATCCAAGAGTGAGCCGCACCGGAGATGCCCAACTCGGAGAGGGTGGAGAGGAGGATCTGATGGTTCACAGTATCAAAGGCAGCAGACAGGTCTAGAAGGACAAGAGCAGAGGAGAGAGAGTTAGCTTTAGCAGTGCAGAGAGCCTCCGTGACACAGAGAAGAGCAGTCTCAGTTGAATGACCAGTCTTGAAACCTGACTGGTTTGGATCAAGAAGGTCATTCTGAGAGAGATAGCAAGAGAGTTGGCTAAAGACGGCACGCTCAAGAGTTTTGGAGAGAAAAGAAAGAAGGGATACTGGTCTGTAGTTGTTGACATCGGAGGGATCGAGTGTAGGTTTTTTGAGAAGGGGTGCAACTCTCGCTCTCTTGAAGACGGAAGGGACATAGCCAGCGGTCAAGGATGAGTTGATGAGCGAGGTGAGGTAAGGGAGAAGGTCTCCGGAAATGGTCTGGAGAAGAGAGGAGGGGATAGGGTCAAGCGGGCAGGTTGTTGGGCAGCCGGCCGTCACAAGTCGCAAGATTTCATCTGGAGAGAGAGGGGAGAAAGAAGTCAAAGCATAGGGTAGGGCAGTGTGAGCAGGACCAGCAGTGTCATTTGACTTAACAAACGAGGATCGGATGTCGTCAACCTTCTTTTCAAAATGGTTGACAAAGTCATCTACAGAGAGGGAGGAGGGGGGGGGGGGGGGTGATTCAGCAGGGAGGAGAAGGTGGCAAAGAGCTTCCTAGGGTTAGAGGCAGATACTTGGAATTTAGAGTGGTAGAAAGTGGCTTTAGCAGCAGAAACAGAGGAAGAAAATGTAGAGAGGAGGGAGTGAAAAGATGCCAGGTCCGCAGGGAGTCTAGTTTTCCTCCATTTCCTCTCGGCAGCCCGGAGCCCTGTTCTGTGAGCTCGCAATGAGTCGTCAAGCCACGGAGCAGGAGGGGAGGACCGAGCCGGCCGGGAGGATAGGGGACATAGAGAGTCAAAAGATGCAGAAAGGGAGGAGAGGAGGGTTGAGGAGGCAGAATCAGGAGATTGGAGGGAGAAGGGTTGAGCAGAGGGAAGAGATGATAGGATGGAAGAGGAGAGAGTAGCGGGAGAGAGAGAGCGAAGGTTGCAATGGCGCATTACCATCTGAGTAGGGGCAGAGTGAGTAGGGTTGGAGGAGAGCGAGAGAGAAAAGGATACAAAGTAGTGGTCGGAGACATGGAGGGGAGTTGCAGTGAGATTAGTAGAAGAACAGCATCTAGTAAAGATGAGGTCAAGTGTATTGCCTGTCTTGTGAGTAGGGGGGGACGGTGAGAGGGTGAGGTCGAAAGAGGAGAGGAGTGGAAAGAAGGAGGCAGAGAGAAATGAGTCAAAGGTAGACGTAGGGAGTTTAAAGTCACCCAAAACTGTGAGGGGTGAGCCAGCCTCAGGAAAGGAAATTATCAAGGCGTCAAGCTCATTGATGAACTCTCCAAGGGAACGTGGAGGGCGATAAATGACAAGGATGTTAAGCTTGAAAGGGCTAGTGACTGTGACAGCATGGAATTCAAATGAGGAGATAGACAGATGGGTCAGTGGGAAAAGAGAGAATGTCCACTTGTGAGAGATGAGGATTCCTGTGCCACCACCCCGCTGACCACATGCTCTCGGGGTATGCGAGAACACATGGTCAGATGAGGAGAGAGCAGTAGGAGTAGCAGTGTTTTCAGTGGTAATCCATGTATCCGTCAGCGCCAAGAAGTCGAGGGACTGGAGGGTAGCATAGGCTGAGATGAACTCTGCCTTGTTGGCAGCAGAACGGCAGTTCCAGAGGCTGCCTGAGACCTGGAACTCCACGTGGGTCGTGCGTGCAGGGACCACCAGGTTAGAGAGGCAGCAGCCACGCGGTGTGAGGCGTTTGTATGGCCTGTGCGGAGAGGAGAGAACAGGGATAGACAGACGCATAGTTGACAGGCTACAGAAAATGGCTACAATAATGCAAAGGAGATCGGAATGAAATGAACTAAACATCTGGGAAAGCGAGAGAGCGGGGCCTCCCTCACTTACGTTACACTGAAACACCCAAATATAACTCTCCCAATTTCCACCTCAGAAACTATAAATGTTGTAAACTACAGCGGTTCAATGTTTTCTAGTAAAAGTCTAAACGTTTTTAGTTTTAAATATACTTGTGTATCAAAAGTAAAAGTACAAGTATAAATAATTTCAAATTCCTTATATTAAGCCAAAGAGACTGAAACATTTCCTTGTTTTTTAAATTCATGGCTAGCCAGGGGCACGCTCCAACACTCAGAAATAATTTACAAACGAAGCATGTGTGTTTAGTGAGTCCGCCAGATCAGAGGCAGTAGGGATGACCAGGGATGTTCTCTTGGTAAGTACGTGAATTGAAACGTTTTCCTGTCCTGCTAAGCATTCAAAATGTACTTTTGGGTGTCAGGGAAAAAGTATGGAGTAAAAAGTACATAATTTTCTTTAGGAATGTAGTGAAGTAAAAGTAAAAGTTGTCAAAAATATAAATAGTAAAGTAATGTACAGATACCCCAAAAAACGACTTAAGTAGTACTTGAAAGTTTTTTTACTTAACCCCCTAGAGTCGAAGTCCGCGCCCCGCGGAAATCTAATAAGCAGAATAAAGAAATCCCCATAAAAATCTGTCAATTTAAGCTAGAGGTATCTTTGCATTGGATGCGTTTCAATCCACCCCCTCCGCCGACGTTGCACTTCCACATCTGGGGTGAAAGGTGACAGAGCTAGACCGGTGTTTGTCAGACCATGAGACATCCTGAAAATTGGCCTTCTCATAAAATCATCTGAAGCTTCCGAACGGTTAGAAACTATTATGAGCCCTGTATGGAAAGATGAGACCCACAAGCGTCTTTGGACTCGACTGAAGTCGGTACAGCCTATTGGTTTTGCTCTAGGATGCCCACAGGCCTTACAAGACTTGTCTGAAGGGTACCAGTTGAACAATAAATGGAAGTACTGTATTCGGAAAGTATTCAGATCCCTTGACTTTTTCCACATTTTGTTACGTTACAGCCTTATTTTAAAATTGAATAAGTTGTTTTTTCCCCTCATCAATCTACACACAATAATCCATAATGACAAAGCAAAAACTGTTTTTTAGAATTTTTTACAAATGTATAAAAATTAAAAAAACGGAAATATCACATTTGCATAAGTATTCAGACCCTTTACTCAGTACATTATTGAAGCAACTTTGGCAGCGATTACAGCCTAGAATCTTCTTGGGTATGATGCTACAAGCTTGGCACACGTGTATTTGGGGAGTTTCTCCCATTCTTCTCTGCAGATCCTTTCAAGCTCTGTCAGGTTGGATGGGGAGCATCGCTGCACAGCTATTTTCAGGTCTCTCCAGAGATGTTCGATCGGGTTCAATTCCCGGCTCTGGCTGGGCACTCAAGGACATTCAGAGACTTGTCCCGAAGCCACTCCTGCATTGTCTTTACTGTGTGCTTAGGGTCGTTGTCCTGATGGAAGGTGAACCTTCGCCCCAGTCAGAGGTCCTGAGCGCTCTGGAGCAGGTTTTCATCAAGGATCTCTCTGTACTTTACTCTGTTCATCTTTCCCTCGATCCTGACTAGTCTCCCAGTCCTTGCCGCTGAAAAACATCCCCACATCATGATGTTGCCACCACCATGCTTCACCGTAGGGATGTTGCCAGGTTTCCTCCAGATGTGACTCTGGCATTCAGGCCAAAGAGTTCAATATTGGTTTCATCAGACCAGAGAATCTTGTTTCCCCCGATTGCTCAGTTTGGCCGGGTTTCCAGCTCTAGGAAGACTCTTGGTTGTTCCAAACTTCTTCCATTTAAGAATGATGGAGGCCACTGTTTTCTTGGGGACCTTCAATGCTGCAGATATTTATTTATTTTTTGTGCCTCGACACAATCCTGACTCGGCGCTCTACGGTCAATTCCTTCGACCTCATGGCTTGGTTTTTGCTCTGACATGCACTGTCAACTTTGGGACCTTATATAGAAAGGTGTGTGCCTTTCCAAATCGTGTCCAATCAATTGAATTTACCACAGGTGGACTCCAATCAAGTTGTAGAAACATCTCCAGGATGATTAATGGAAACAGGATGCACCTGAGCTCAATTTGGAGTCTCATAGCAAAGGGTCTGAATAAGGTATATCTGTTTAATAATCAATTTTAGAATAAGGCTGAGACGTAACAAAATGTTGAAAAAGTCAAGGGGTCTGAATACTTTCCGAATGCACTCAGCCATCCTCAGGTCTCTACCACTCAGCCATCCTCAGGTCTCTACCACTCAGCCATCCTCAGGTCTCTACCACTCAGCCATCCTCAGGTCTCCACCACTCAGCCATCCTTAGGTCTCTACCACTCAGCCATCCTCAGGTCTCTACCACTCAGCCATCCTCAAGCCTCTACCACTCAGCCATCCTTAGGTCTCTACCACTCAGCCATCCTCAGGTCTCTACCACTCAGCCATCCTGATGTCTCTACCACTCAGCCACACACTGACCCTGACACTCTTCACATACACACATACACACACACTCATGAGCCCATGCTCACACCCTAAATACAGTATGTAGCCCTTGTATCTGATGCTGTCTGGCCAGATAAAGTATGACATGCCATACTCCTTTTGTCCAGACAGCATCAGATACATGGTCTACACATACGGAGACAGAGGGGCGCTGTTTCGCTCGATTGGATGCTTTATCTGAGATTGATGCGTCTTTCTGTTGGTGTGCGTCTTGGTCAAGTAAATAATAAATATTTCAATATTTTATTTGGATGGGCAAGGAGGCATGGATATTTAGAAAGCGTTTACATCCCAAATGGCACCCTATTCCCTATATAGGGCACTACCTTTGACCAGGGCCCATAGAGTGACACTATACAGCTGCTTCTAAATATGTGTGGAGAAACACCTCCTCCTGCTGGAGAACTGAGGAAGTGCACCTAAACCATCTAAACTAGCCACTTATAACAGTATCATTACCATCTGTTTGATATCAAATGGTTCATAGCAAAGTGTTGTTGAAGTGGTTGAAGACAGGTGCAGGTGTATAGAGCTGTAGTCAGTATTATATGAGAGGATCAGAGAGGGTTTTTGTAGAGGAGAGAGGGTATAGTGAAACACTGTGCTGAACTAGCAGCACAGAAATACACTGCACTGTCTTCAGCTTCTCTCAGTTTAGGAATATGTAGATACGCCATTTTGTCAGTTGCACCATCTCCACTCACATTAAACCGCTCTTTAAAGGAATCTTCCACCGTTGGACTGGTGAATGTCACATACCCAATGAGTTTCAGAGCAGTGTTTTGGGCTGACTGTTGGTACCACAGTATCATGTAGTAGTTTGGAACATTGTGGCTGCAGCTGAGCTGAACTTTATCTTCAGGTCTTTTTAGTATTTCAGTAGGAGTCTGGTAAACTTTGTCTGTTTGTGACAGCCCTGTGGATGAAAACAGACAATATGAAATATACAGTAGCAATATACTTCAGTAGTAAATATATCTTTCATGAGGGACTAAATACCTGTCACCCATAGTAGTAGAGTTGCTACTTGTATGAGGAGCGTGATCATGTTGATGGTTCTGGAGAGAAGTGTCACATGGACAAGGAGAAAGGGTTTTCAGATAGTCAGAGATGTGTTGTCAGCTAGTGGGAGTGTCAAATGTATACTGCATCCCAAATGGCACCCTATTCCCTTTATAGTGCACTACTTTAGACCAGAGTCCATAGGGGTGAGAGGAAATAAGTCAATAGAAACGGTGAGCTGAACTGAGCTGCCGGAGGGGAAGGAAATGGCATCACTTTGACGTCAGAACTACATCATTGAAAGTATTTGTCTTTATTAGTCTTTAGATTTGATCTGTTATAGATTCTGCAGTAATCACACTAGAAATAGGTAATGTAATTTGAAGAAATACCCAAACCGTTTCTTCAAAGCAACAACATCAACCACATTATTTGGTATAGAGGTTTGATAGCATCTTCCTCCATGTGCTCAGACATCTACAGCGGTGGATAGCAGGTCTGCTGGGTGTTGATGTACACTGCAGTTATGGAGTAACGGATCAGAAGGGGTTTTTGTAGAAGAGAGAAGGGTATCTACATCACTGTGTTGACTTCAGGTCAGAACAGTAATACACTGCACTGTCTTCAGGTCAGAACAGTAATACACTGCACTGTCTTCAGGTCAGAACAGTAATACACTGCACTGTCTTCAGGTCAGAACAGTAACACACTGCACTGTCTTCAGGTCAGAACAGTAATACACTGCACTGTCTTCAGGTCAGAACAGTAATACACTGCACTGTCTTCAGGTCAGAACAGTAATACACTGCACTGTCTTCAGGTCAGAACAGTAATACACTGCACTGTCTTCAGGTCAGAACAGTAATACACTGCACTGTCTTCAGGTCAGAACAGTAACACACTGCACTGTCTTCAGGTCAGAACAGTAACACACTGCACTGTCTTCAGGTCAGAACAGTAACACACTGCACTGTCTTCAGGTCAGAACAGTAATACACTGCACTGTCTTCAGGTCAGAACAGTAATACACTGCACTGTCTTCAGGTCAGAACAGTAACACACTGCACTGTCTTCAGAACAGTAATACACTGCACTGTCTTCAGAACAGTAATACACTGCACTGTCTTCAGGTCAGAACAGAAGCTGAATAGATGCTTCTTTAATTCCATCTCCAAGGATTTCAAAGTGCTCTTTAAATGAACCTTCAACTGTCTGACTTTTATAATACACATATCCAATCAGTTTGAGACTAGTATCAGCTATTGACTGGTACCATAATATAGTGTATACTAATATACTGGTATACGTGGTCCTCTGTAGCTCAGCTGGTAGAGCACGGCGCTTGTAACGCCAAGGTAGTGGGTTCGATCCCCGGGACCACCCATACACAAAAATGTATGCACGCATGACTGTAAGTCGCTTTGGATAAAAGCGTCTGCTAAATGGCATATAAATATACTAATTGTAATTATTTTGCACTATAGCTTATTTATTGCCTTACCTCCATAACTTGCTACATTTGCACACACTATATATATATTTATTTCTGTTGTATTTTTGACTTTGTTTTGTTTTACCCCATATGTAACTCTGTGTTGTTGTTTTTATCGCACTGCTTTGCTTTATCTTGGCCAGGTCGAAGTTGTAAATGAGAACTTGTTCTCAACTGGTTTACCTGGTTAAATAAAGGTGAAAAAAAAAAAAAAAAAAAAAGTATTGTAGAAACTTGTACTATGGCTGCATTTGAATATCACTGTAACATTGGGACTTCCCAATAGTGCTGAGAGAACCTGGTGGACTTTACGTGATGAAAGCTCTGGTCATTTTGAGTCTACTGGACAGATGGATATAGAGAAATAGAAAGAGAGAGAGTGACAGAGAGAGAGGGGGGGGGCAAGGGGAGAGAGAGGAGGGGGGGGGCAGGGGAGAGAGATGGGGGGGGGCACAAGGGGATAGTTTTTTTGGGGGGGGGGGGAAGATTGGGGTTTAAAGGGGAAAAGGGCGGGGGCTTTGGGTGGTTTTTTCCCCGGGGTTTTTTTTTTCAAAAATGTGTACAAGGGGGGGGGGGGGGTTTGTTTTGGGGGGGGTCAAAATTTTTGGGGAATTGGGGGTTTCAGTTTTTCTTTTTTTTTTTTTTCTTTTCCCTATTTGCGCCCCCGCCTTCCCCGGGGGGGGCCCCTTTTTTTTCCCCCTTCTTTTCCCCAAATCAACCTGCGGGGGAGGAAAAGGGAAATTTGACTTGTAACATTTGTGTAGATGCGTCAATGCTGGAATTTATTGCTGTCAAAAAAAGAGTCCGCTTAGGCTGTACTTTGATTAAAGTTTTATTTTTCACAAATGTCCAAAAAATTTCAGACCCTGCCGGCGGGAGAACAGGTCCAAAAATAATGTTGTTTCAAAACAACTTCTTTTTTTTTCCTTTTCCCCCGTATATATATTTTCCCAAAATAGGGGTGGCTCCCTCTACTGTCCAATCCCCTGTCTACAACACACACTTCCTGTCTGTTTGTATGTGGCGTCCCTCTAAAACATTCCCTCTGACACTAAATAAACATCCTTTCAGGTTCCACTTAAAAACCATTAACAAAGTCATAATCTTAATACATACTACAATTGCATAATTGATGTTAATGAGTGTTGACACTAAACTGTAATACCAGTGGTACTGTACTAGGACTGATATCACCTTGCTTATGTCATAATCCATCTGTGGTTATTCATTGGCACTGAATCAAAGTCACACCTCAGATGCAGGTGTTCTGAACAGTGTGCTAATACTACTATCAGATAGGGTTATGTAGAAGGAGAGAAGGTACTCTACTCACTGTGTTGGGTGGCGCACGAAAACTTACCCCCCTTGCCGGGAAAAAAATTTTTTCCCCCCCTTTTTTCTCATTCTCCTTTTAATTTTTTTTTTTTAATGGTTTTAAGGGTTTTTGATTTTTTAAAAAAAATAAACCAATTTAGTTTTTGCAATGCCCCCTTAGTTTTACCTTCCATTTTTAAAAGGCAGGCTTTATATTTAAATTTTTTTAAAAACCTTTATTTAAAAGGGTCTTTAAAAAGTTAAATTTAAAAGTGGAGAAAAGAGAAGAAATTTTCCCCTTTTTTTTTCTAGGGAAAAGGGGGGGGGGAAAACCCCCCCCCCCCTTTCCCCCCCCCCCTTTTTTTCCCTTTCTTCCCCCTTCCCCCCCTCCGGTTTTTTTTTTTCCTTTTTTTGCTTCCCTCCTTAAAATTTTCCTTCCCCCCCGGGGTTCCCCCCCCCCCAAAAAAAAAAAAGAAAAAAATTTTTTTGCCCGGGCTTTGCCCCTCTGGGGTTTTTGCTCCGTAAGTCTGGGTTTCCCCCCTTTTTTTTCCCCTTTTCCTTTGGGGTGGGTTGGGGTTTTGGGGGGCGGGCCCCCCCAAAATTCCCCCCCCCCCCGGCCCCCCCCCCCCCCCCCCCCCCCCCCCCCCTAAAAAATCAGCAAAAAAAAAAGGGGGCCCCCCCGTAAAACCTCCTTTTTTAAAATTTTTCCCCCGAAAGGGGGGGCAGCGTGGGTTTCTGATACGAAACCCCAAAAAAAGACCCCCCCCTTTTCCCCCTCCCCCCCCTTCCCCCCCCCCCCCCGCTGGCCCAACAAATTTTTTCAAAGGGCCCCCGGGGGAAAAAAAAAAAGTGAAACCCCTTCTTTTCCCCCTTCCCCCCCCCTTTTCCCCCCCCCCCCCCCCCCCCCCCCCCCTTTTTTTCCCCTTTGGGGGGTTCATTTGCCAACCCCCCCCCCCCCTATTTCCCCCCCCCCCCCCCCCCCCCCCCTGTTGTCTTTCGGGACGCCGCCCTCGGGGGGAAAACCCCCGCTTTCCCCCCTTTAAACCCCCTCTTTTGTTTTTTTTTTCTTTCCCCCAAAAAATTAACCCTTTCCCCCGTCCCCACCCCCCCCCCTAACGTTTTTCCCCCCCTTTTTTTCCGTTTTGGTTTTTTCTGTCCCGGTTTAAAAAAGGTTTTGTTGAAAATAGAAGGATTTCCCCTTTGAATGTCGTAATTTTTAGGCCTTAAAAGAAAAAAAAAAGTGGTTAAGGGGAAACGTTTTAAAAAAAAAGGGGAAAAAATTTTTAAAAATCCCTTAAACCCATAGTGGTAAGCTCCCAAAGGTGAATCAAACCTGAACATGATGATGGGGGAAAATTATGTGATGAAATCTGGGGAAACATGATAAAAGGGGGCCTCATTGGGGGATGTATAGTGTCTCCGGGATGAACTCTGATTTTAAAAAGGAAAGGGGGGGCCTGATTTTTAGTATCCTTTTTCCCTTTTTGGGTGGGATGTGAGATTTTTAAGGGAGTGTCGGGAAAGCCTGAAACTGAAAAGCTTCCCTCATGGGGCCCCTCACTGTGCCCATAAAACTGATTACATGATCAGGGACAAAAAACCATCAACATTAAAAAAAACCTGATTTAAGGGGTCCCCCTACAGAAACGGTTTAAGCCCCATCTCTTTACATATTATTTTCCCCATCCATTGAAACTCGGGGTTTTTTGGGGTCAGCGTGCTTGTCTCTGTATCCTGTTTCCCCTCACAGCACAAAAGTAAAATTCCCGCGGGCCCTCCCTGCCCCCAAAACCTTTTTCCCCACTAAAAAAGGACCCCACCCCCCAGCTGTAGCCCTTAACAGGGGATTTTTTGTTTTCACCGAAGGCCCATAGTCGGGGGTTTGCTAAAACCCTACTTGTGTAAACTCCTGCTTCACCCCTCCTGGAGGGCGGCCCTGAAACCAGTCCTTTTGGTTGTAGGTATCTCCCTTAGTGTACAGCATTCATCTGATCCTCACGTCTTTCAGCCCCCAGATTTTGGTGGGTGTCTGAGGACTTAAATCCCCCTCAAAAAACCTTTTAAAAGGATACAGTGGAATAAAATAATAATTTAGATCAGTTAGACCAAATAAAAATCAAACTCAGTAAAGTAAAACGTATTTTTTGGAAACATAAAATCTAAACCTAAAAAGGGGGCCCGTCTTATAAAAAAGAATTTTTTCAAATTTTCCCTTGGTTAAATAAATAAAACCTTATGAAACTGTACCTGAGCACGACCCTAAGAAAAGTAACATTTGAAAAAATGTAAACATGTTTGATCACGTTTTTGGTGAGAGTGTTTAAAGAGTCGGGTTATAAATGTCCCGAATAAAAGGAGTGTCAAAATAGATAAATAGATGAAAATTTAAAACCCCACGGCGGGTTTTTTCCCCAAATTTTGGGAACTGTCAGTAAAGGGGGAAAAACGGGATGATCTGAATACTCATCAAATGGGGGGTTTTCAGACTGTAAGCCCGTTCCCATTATTAAAAAAAGGGCCCCCCTACAGGCATGTTTAGCCCTCAGTTTCTTTAATATTTATTCTTTTCCTATGAGTTTGGGCCATTTGGGTAAGTCGGGGGCCCAAAATTTTTGAGAATTACCCAGATTAACATTTTCAAAAAGTCTCCCTGCCTAGTTTTTTTTTAAGGGAAAATTGCATATCCCAAAATGTTATGAAAGGACCCAGTTTAAATTTGGGCAATTAATTGCAAAGTCCCTTTTTCCCATAAAAAATGAACAAAACCCCCAAAAAAAACCTTTCCCCCTTTGCATTTCAGCCTTCCAAAAAAAGGCCCAAAGTTTGCCATCTTTTCATTTATTCTCCCCTTAAACCCGGTAAAGATTTGGTCAGTGGGGAGATCACTCTGCCCATCCCTGATTGATTTTAGTTTAAAACAGATTTGGAAGTTTTAAAAAAGGGGGGTGGTTTTTTTTAAAATAAATTTTTTTTCCCCTCTTTTTTAACCCCATGGTTCCCTTAAAGAAAAAACGTCCCGCCCCCATTACTTTGCAAAAAAAGGGCTTCACAACAAGGATTTTTCTGCTAGTAAGATTGAAAAACCTAAATCAACCATTTTATCGGATAAATCAAAAAATTTAAAGGAAGAGGTTTTTTTTGTAAAAAAAGGGGCATCAGGGCCCCCCCAAAAAGCCCGGGCAAGCCCCCAGGCCGGGTCCCCTAAAGTTGATTCAGCTGCGGGGATCTTTGGCACCCACCAGTGCGGGCCTTTGCTCATAAATTTGGCAGCGGGGCAGGTGTGAGTGCATCTGAATGCACATTGGGGGCAAAGATTTTTGGGAGGAGGGCCTGGTGTTAAAAGGGGGCAACGAGGAAGCCACTTCTCCCCCCGGGAAAAACATAAAAGGGACAACTGATTTTTTGAAAAAGGTAAAAAGGTTTGGGGACTGCTGGGGGACGGGGGTAAATCTTTTTTTCTCTGATGAACCCCCTTTCCGATTTTTTTTGGGGAAACCCCGGGAAAAAAACCTTTGTCCGGAAAAGACAAGGTGAGCACAAACCATCACCCCGTGCCCCATCCCAAACCCGTAAAAAACCCTGAGCCTTTCATGGGGTGGGGTTGCTTCTCACCGGGGGAAAGTGGGCTCACTCACAATTTTTGCCTAAAAACACAGCTTAATAAAAGGGGGGAAACCAACCCTCCTAAAGGAGTTTTCCTTTTTCCCCAACCTCCAAGAACAGTTTGGTGACGCCCCAATGCCTTTTTCCAAAGCATGTTTGGAGACCCCCTTTGGGCGAAAGTGATAACTAAGGGGCTGGGGGAAAAACCCACAACTTTTTGGGTCCTGGCCAAAAAACCCCCCAGACCAAAATCTCTTTGAACTTGTGGTCGATCCTAAAGATGGGGTTTGGAAAACCCAAAAAACCCAAAAATTCCCAAAAACTCCAAGCTTTTATTTTTCAAAAATTGGCGGGGGCCCCATCATTCGGGATGTGGCCCAAAATTAAATTTTACAGCATGCCAGGGCGGTTTGGGCAGGGGGTTTTGAAAAAAAAGGGGGTAAACACTGCAAATTTTGACTGTTTAAAATGAATTTAATGAAATTTAAATAAAACCCTTTTTGGACATTTTAAAAATCTTGTAATTAAAAACTTCAGTATACATATAAAAAATCTGAAAAAAAAATATCTCATAAAATGAAGCAAAAACTTTGTGAAAAACCAAATTTGAGTAAATTCCCAAACTTTTAAACCACAAACTGTAGTATTTGGGAAACGCAGGGGGGCCAGGGGAGTTAACTTTTCCCTCCGGGGCCCCTTCTATGTAAAACCCAGGGCCCTTTGGTTTTAACCATGGGTTTAACTAAACAAAAAAATTTTCTCCCTTTTGGCAAAGAAAAAAAAAAAAATAAAAAAGGAAAAAAAGTTTTTAAAGGAAAAAAAAAAAATTAAAGGGGAAAAAAAAGAAAAGAAAAAAGACAAGGGAAGAGAGAGAGAGAGAGGGGGGGGTTTTTTTTTCCCTCGTTTCCCCCTCTTTTTTCCCCCAGCTCTCTTTTTTTCCCTTCTGCCTGGGCCCGGCCCCTTTTCTTTTTTCCCCCTTTTCCCCCCCTTCCCTGGGCTCGCTCCTTTTTTCCCCCCTGTCTTCCCCCTCCCTCTCCCCGCTCTTCCTTTTTCTTCCTCTCCTCTCTTCTCCCCTCCCCCCCCTTCGCGCCCTCGCTCCCTCCCCCTCTCTTTTTTTCCGCTCGCGCTCGCTTCAGCGCCTACGGCCTCGCCTCTCTCTCCTCTCGCAGCGACTTCCTCCTCCTTCGTCTCTGTCGGCTCTAGAGAGAGAGAGAGAGGATATTGTTATTCAGTTTGATGACATTAGTCCGATTATGTTAGGCTTCTCATCGTAAGTGATTTAATACCTGTCACCCAGAGTGGTAGAAGCTGCCAGTGAATCAGAACTCTGAACATGATGATGAAGGAGAAGATTATGATGATGAAGATGCGGAGGAAGACGATGATGATGAGGAAGCCTCAGTGGAGGAGTGATATGAGTGTCTCCTGGATGAAGCTCTGAGGTGAAAGGAGAGGGGCTGATGTTGTAGTATCCTGTTTCCTTTAGGGTGGTGGATAGTGAGAGTGTTAGAGGGAGTGTCAGGAAGCCTGTACTGTAAAGCTTGCTCATAGGACCTCACTGTGAACATGACTGATTACATGATCATGACAATGAAAGAAAATGCAAATTAATTACTTAAAAATCATACAATGTGACTTTCTGGATTTTTGTTTTAGATTCCGTCTCTCACAGTTGAAGTGTACCTATGATCAAAATTACAGACCTCTACATGCTTTGTAAGTAGGAAAACCTGCAAAATTGGCAGTGTATCAAATACTTGTTCTCCCCACTGTAGATTATGGTAATTTCATCATCACTGTATGTAAATAAGTTTAAAAAAAAAATTTTTATATACATACATACACATACATATACATATATATATACATACATATACACATATATATATATACACACACATATATACACACATACATACATACATTCACATACATATGCTTAAAAAAAAATATATATATATACTCCCCTTTATTACTTTCCAACCCCACCACCCTTTCCCTACTTGGAGTAAACTAGTGAACAACAATGCTTAGGCCTCTACTTCCAGCTTATACCTACTATCTACATTTTATGGACACAGTCAATTTTACAATAATTATATTTTGTTTGTTTTTTCTCCTGAACTTCTTCTACTCTCAACCTCTCCGATCGTTTTCATGATGTCCATCCGGTTTGCTTCTATATGCCATATCTTTCTAACTGTGCTCTTTCCCAAAAGCTCCAAACATACAACCTATATACTTATTATGGACACAGTATGCTTACATTATTAGTTATCTTGTTATTATTTGTTGTTAGTTGTTATTAGTCCCATCCTTCAATTCCATTCAACACCTCCCATCTATCTCTTAACACCATCCATATTGGATTTCTATTTGCCATATATATTTCAACCGTACTGTGATGTCTTACAGAAGTTCTGAACCTTTCTATTCTCATTGTTTCTACAGATTGTGAATGGAAAATATTTTTTTTGGCTAAAAGTATTATTGTGTTATTGATCGATTGACTAGGACTTTTCAGATCACCCAGTAATGCTATCTGCAAGGTTAGCTCCGGGTAAATATTGCAATCCTTTAGCCATTCCTGGACCTGTGTCCAAAAACAAGCTACAAATGGACTGTACCAAAACAAATGATCTAATGATTCTGTCTCTTCGCAGCAAAATCTGCAGAGCTGGGAAGATTGTGCTGGGAAGATTGTATTATTTTGTCAATTAGTATATTTGAGTTTAACAACAATATTTGTTGCATTATTTGTTCTGTCGTTTCTGGAGGATTAAATTGAAATTGCAACCAACTTTCTATGGCTTGTTTTAGAAATAGTGATATTTGGGAGATGGTTTCCTTTTCAAATAACTGAAAGTGAGAGGTTGTAATCTGAATAAAGGGAAAAAGGCCATTCTTGAACATTGGGTGAGACAATCTTACTAATTTGCTAGAGAACCAGTTCGGATTTAAGTATAACTTTTGTATGACTGAAGCTTTTAGTGATCGGTCTAATGCTTTAATATTTAATCCTTTCTGTCCTCCGAATTCATATTCATTATATAAATAGGTCTGTTTAATTTTGTCTGGCTTGCCGTTCCAAATAAAATGGAATATTTTTTTCTCATATCATTTAAAAAACTGTTCGCTAGGCATAGGCAAGACCATAAGCAAATAGGTAAACTGGGATAATACTAAAGAGTTAATCAGGGGGATTTTTCCACAAATTGACAGGTATTTACCTTTCCATGGTAGCAAGATCTTGTCTATTTTTGCTAAATTTCTATTAAAATGTATTGAAGTGAGATCATTTATTTCCTTTGGGATATGTATTCCGAGTATATCCACATCACCATCAGACCATTTTATGGTAAACTACATGGTAATGTAAAAATTGTATTTTTTAGTGATCCAATACGTAATATAGTACATTTGTCATAATTTTGTTGTAATCCAGAGAGGTTAGCAAATGTATCTAGATCCTCTATGAGGCTGTGGAGGGATTCTAGTTGTGGATTTAAAAGAAAACATGAATCATCAGTGTACAATGACACCTTTGTTTTTAAGCCCTGGATTTCTAAGCCCCTGATATTATTGTTGGATCTGATTTTAATAGCTAACATCTCGATGGCCACAATAAATAGATATGCCGATAGTGGACAACCTTGTTTCACTCCTCTTGACAGTTTAAAACTCTCTGAGAAATAGCCATTATTTACTATTTTACACCTATGGTTACTATACATGATTTTGACCCCTTTTATAAGAGATTTTCCTAAATTGAAATGCTCCAGGCATTTATATATAAACCCCAGTCGTACTTTATCAAATGCCTTTTCGAAGTCTGCTATGAATAGCAGGCCTGGTTTCCCAGATTTTACATAGTGTTCTATGTATTTCTGTTTTTAATTTGTAATACATTTTACAACAATTTCTAAAAGCCTGTTTTCACTTTGTCATTATGGGGAATTGTGTGTAGATTGCTGAATATTTTTTATTTAATTAGCAACATACTTCAGTAGTAAATATATCTTTCATGAGGGACTTAGTACCTGTCACCCATAGTAGTAGAGTTGCTACTTGTATGAGGAGCGTGATCATGTTGATGGTTCTGGAGAGAAGTGTCACATGGACAAGGAGAAAGGGTTTTCAGATAGTCAGAGATGTGTTGTCAGCTAGTGGGAGTGTCAAATGTATACTGCATCCCAAATGGCACCCTATTCCCTTTATAGTGCACTACTTTAGACCAGAGTCCATAGGGGTGAGAGGAAATAAGTCAATAGAGACGGTGAGCTGAACTGAGCTGCCGGAGGGGAAGGAAATGACATCACTTTGACGTCAGATTTTATGTTGATATTCAAGCAGATACCTTGTTCACCTACAGGTCTCCTGTTCAACTTAAAGGTGTATTGTGGAACATACCCGTATCTACATCATTGAAAGTATTTGTATTTTTTAATCTTTAGAGTGTACCTATGTTTTAGATTCTGCAGTAATCACACTACCAAATAGGCTGTAATTTGAAGAAATACCTCAACCGTTTCTTCAAAGCAACAACATCAACCACATTATTTGGTATAGAGGTTTGATATCAACTTCCTCCATGTGCTCAGACATCTACAGCGGTGGATAGCAGGTCTGCTGGGTGTTGATGTACACTGCAGTTATGGAGTAACGGATCAGAAGGGGTTTTTGTAGAAGACAGAAGGGTATCTACATCACTGTGTTGACTTCAGGTCAGAACAGTAATACACTGCACTGTCTTCAGGTCAGAACAGTAACACACTGCACTGTCTTCAGGTCAGAACAGTAATACACTGCACTGTCTTCAGGTCAGAACAGTAATACACTGCACTGTCTTCAGGTCAGAACAGTAATACACTGCACTGTCTTCAGGTCAGAACAGTAACACACTGCACTGTCTTCAGGTCAGAACAGTAATACACTGCACTGTCTTCAGGTCAGAACAGTAATACACTGCACTGTCTTCAGGACAGAACAGTAATTTACTGCACTGTCTTTAGGTCAGAACAGTAATACACTGCACTGTCTTCAGGTCAGAACAGTAATACACTGCACTGTCTTCAGCTCAGAACAGTAATAAACTGCACTGTCTTCTGGCATCCGACCGTAAGGCGCTACAGAGGGTAGTACGTACGGCCCAGTACATCACTGGGTCCAAGCTTCCTGCCATCCAGGACCTCAATACCAGGCGGTGTCAGAGGAAGGCCCACAAAATGGTCAAAGACTCCAGCCACCCTAGTCATAGACTGTTCTCTCTTCTACCGCACGGCAAGCGGTACTGGAGCGCCAAGTCTAGGACCAAAAGGCTCCTTAACCACTTCTACCCCCAAGCCATAAGACTCCTGAACAATTAATCAAATGGCCACCCAGAGTATTTACATTGACCCTCGCTGTTTATTATCTATGCATAATCACTATACCCCTACCCATATGTACAAATTACCTCGACTAACCTGTACCCCCGCACATTGACCCTGTACCGGTACCCCCTGTATATAGCCTCATTATTGTTATTTGATTGTGTTACTTTTAAAGTATTATTTTCTTAACTCTATTTCTTGAAGAGAGGGGGGAAAGTAGTCATGCGAATCACATCTATGCAGGGGAGGAGTAATGGAATATGACATTGTAACATTGCATAATTGATGTTAATGAGTGTTGACACTAAACTGTAATACCAGTGTACTGTACTAGGACAGATATCACCTTGCTTATGTCATAATCCATCTGTGGTTATTCATTGGCACTGAATCCAAGTCACACCTCAGATGCAGGTGTTCTGAACAGTGTGCTAATACTACTATCAGATAGGGTTTATGTAGAGGATAGAAGGTGCTCTACATCACTGTGTTGGCTGGCTGCACAGTAATAAACTGCACTGTCTTCAGGTCCTCTCAGACTCAGGAGATGAAGATGAGCCTCTTTCCTACCGTCTCCACTCACATTGAAGTGCTTTTCAAGTGGTGACTCCAAGGTTATTGACTGGACATTTAAATAACCAATGAGTTTCATAGCAGTGTCTCCTGCTGACTGTTGGTACCATAGTATAATTAGGTAGTTAGGAATAGTATGTCTGCAGGTGAGTTGAACGTTTCTTCCAGGTCCTTCTATTAGTGCAACAGGGCTCTGATTAACCATGCTACTAAACGACTCTCCTGTAGAGAGAGAGAGAGAGAGAGAGAGAGACAGAGAGAGAGAGAGAGAGAGAGAGAGAGAGAGAGAGAGAGAGAGAGAGAGAGAGAGAGAGAGAGAGAGAGAGAGAGACAGAGAGAGAGAGAGAGAGAGAGAGAGAGAGAGAGAAAGAAAGGAGAGAGAGAGAGAGGATATTTTATTCAGTTTGATGACATTAGTAGATTTGTTAGGCTTCTCATCGTAAGGGATTTAATACCTGTCACCCAGAGTGGTAGAGCTGCCAGGTGAATCAGAACTCTGAACATGATGATGAAGGAGAAGATTATGATGATGAAGATGCTGAGGAAGACGATGATGATGAGGAAGCCTCAGTGGAGGAGTGATATGAGTGTCTCCTGGCTGAAGCTCTGAGGTGAAAGGAGAGGGGCTGATGTTGTAGTATCCTGTTTCCTTTAGGGTGGTGGATAGTGAGAGTGTTAGAGGGAGTGTCAGGAAGCCTGTACTGTAAAGCTTGCTCATAGGACCTCACTGTGAACATGACTGATTACATGATCATGACAATGAAACCATCAGACATTAGAAGAACTAGAGTTAGAGGTCCCCCTACAGTACGTGATGAGACCATCTCTTTACATATTATATTCCATCCTATTGAAACTCTGGGGTTTTTGTGCAGCTGTGCTTGTCGTCTGTATCACTGTGTTCATACACGGCACAGAAGTACATGCCGCTGTCTCCTGCCTCCACCTTCTTCACTGTGAAAGATCCACTCTCAGCTGCAGTCTTAACAGTTGGATATTTGTCTTCACCGAAGGCTCCATAGTCTGGTTTGCTATAACTACTTGTGTAAACTACCTGCTTCATTCCCTCTCCTGGACGCTGTCTGTACCAGTACATCTGTTTGTAGTCAGATCCCTTAGTGTGACTGCAGTTCATCTGAGCATCACTGTCTTTCAGTCCCCAGAGTATGGTGGGTGTCTGAGTGACTTCACTCCCCTCAACAAGACCTGTAAGGATACAGTGAGAATGAAATCAATAGAGTTAGATACAGTTAGACCTGAATACATCAAGACTCAGGTGAAGTGAACGTATGCTTGGAAACATCAATATCTATAACTATAGAAGGCCGTCATTGTAAATAAGAATTTAGTTCTTAACTTTCCTGGTTAAATAAATGAAACATTATGAAACTGTACCTGCAGCACAGAGCACTAAGACAGTAACAGTGAAGAGAAATGTGAACATGTTTGATCACGTTATATGTGAGAGTGCTGGAAAGAGTCTGGAATCAATGTACAGAATAAAAGAGGAGTGTCACATAGATGAATAGATGACAATCAGTAGACCACGGCAGGTTTCACCAATGACTGGTTCAGACTGTAGAGACGTTCACATTATTAAAGATAGAGGTCCCCCTACAGGACATGATGAGACCATCAGCTCTTTAGATATTATATTCTATCCTATAGAGCTCGCCAGCTTGTACAGTCGTGGTCAAAAGTTTTGAGAATTACACAGATATACATTTTCACAAAGTCTGCTGCCTCAGTTTTTATGATGGCAATTTGCATATACTCCAGAATGTTATGAAGAGTGATCAGATTAATTGCAATTAATTGCAAAGTCACTCTTTGCCATGAAAATGAACTTAATCCCCCCAAAAAATGTCCTCTGCATTTCAGCCCTGCCACAAAAGGACTAGCTGCCATCATGTCAGTGATTCTCTCGTTAACATAGGTGAGAGTGTTGACGAGGACAAGGCTGGAGATCACTCTGTCATGCTGATTGAGTTAGAATAACAGACTGGAAGCTTTAAAAGGAGGGTGGTGCTTGAAATCATTGTTCTTCCTCTGTTAACCATGGTTACCTGCAAGGAAACACGTGCCGTCATCATTGCTTTGCACAAAAAGGGCTTCACAGGCAAGGATATTGCTGCTAGTAAGATTGTACCTAAATCAACCATTTATCGGATCATCAAGAACTTCAAGGAGAGAGGTTCAATTGTTGTAAAGAAGGCATCAGGGCGTCCAAGAAAGTCCAGCAAGCGCCAGGACCGTCTCCTAAAGTTGATTCAGCTGCGGGATCGGGGCACCACCAGTGCAGAGCTTGCTCAGGAATGGCAGCAGGCTGGTGTGAGTGCATCTGCACGCACAGTGAGGCGAAGACTTTTGGAGGATGGCCTGGTGTCAAGAAGGGCACCGAGGAAGCCACTTCTCTCCAGGAAAAACATCAGGGACAGACTGATATTCTGCAAAAGGTACAGGGCAATTGGACTGCTGAGGACTGGGGTAAAGTCATTTTCTCTGATGAATCCCCTTTCCGATTGTTTGGGGCATCGGGAAAAAAGCTTGTCCGGAGAAGACAAGGTGAGCACTACCATCAGTCCTGTGTCATGCCAACAGTAAAGCATCCTGAGACCATTCATGTGTGGGGTTGCTTCTCAGCCAAGGGAGTGGGCTCACTCACAATTTTGCCTAAGAACACATCCATGAATAAAGAATGGTACCAACACATCCTCCGAGAGCAACTTATCCCAACCATCCAAGAACAGTTTGGTGATGAACAATGCCTTTTCCAGCATGATGGAGCACCTTGCTATAAGGAAAAAGTGATAACTAAGTGGCTCGGGGAACAAAACATCGACATTTTGGGTCCATGGCCAGGAAACTCCCCAGACCTTAATCCCATTGAGAACTTGTGGTCAATCCTCAAGAGGCGGGTGGACAAACAAAAACCCACAAATTCTGACAAACTCCAAGCATTGATTATGCAAGAATGGGCTGCAATCAGTCAGGATGTGGCCCAGAAGTTAATTGACAGCATGCCAGGGCGGATTGCAGAGGTCTTGAAAAAGAAGGGTCAACACTGCAAATGTTGACTCTTTGCATAAACTTAATGTAATTGTCAATAAAAGCCTTTGACACTTATGGAATGCTTGTAACTATACTTCAGTATACCATAGCAACATCTGACAAAAATATCTAAAAATACTGAAGCAGCAAACTTTGTGAAGACCAATACTTGTGTCATTCTCAAAACTTTTGACCACGACTGTAGTCCTAAAAAGCTGAAATGAGTCAGCATTTTCTACCTCTGGTTCGTTGGCCGTTGCTATGGGAGAAATGAAGGGGGGAAATAATGGGGTTTTGGGATATAAGGTCTGAGGTCAACACAGGCTTTGGAGATCTTATAGGTTTTGTTCTGTGAGATAATATCAGTCAGTTAACATGACCTTTATGAATTATGAAGCCTTTATTTGCTCAAAATAAGTATGTTGCTAACGAGTCGCTAACTGTCAGAGAAATTGAACTATATCTCAATATCTTCACGCCACTACGCTGACCACGCAAACCAGTCTTATACAGACTAGTCTTGTAAAGTCCAACAAAAAGGTAGTTAGCTTAGTTATTTTTCTGCTTACCAGCTCGAACGAAAACGCAAGGGTGATGTATTGTTTTGCTCCAGGTTGTCACGATCGTCTACCAATGAGGAGGACCAAGGCGCAGCGTTGAATGCGAACATTTTATTTTATCAAGATGATCACACGATCAAAACAACAAAAACGAAACGTGACGTCCCTGGTTACATAAACCAACAAACACGGAACAAGAAACCACAAACACAAAGTGAAAAGACCGACAGTTAAATATGGCTCCCAATCAGAGACAACCAGCTGACACTCGTTGCCTCTGATTGGGAGTCACTCAGGCCAACATAGATATACAAACATAGACTTACACACCCTGGCTCAACATAACATAGTCCCCAGAGCCAGGGCGTGACAGTACCCCCCCCCAAAGGCGCGGACTCCGACCGCGCCAAACAACCACAACAGGGGAGGGACCGGGTGGGCACTCCGCCTCGGCGGCGGATCCGGCTCCGGACATGACCCAGGCACGGATTGTGCTGGACTGACGACGCGCACCCCTGGCTTGGTGCGTGGAGGAGGAACGGGCCTTACCAGGCTGACGACGCACACCGTAGGCTTGGTGCGTGGAGCAGGGACAGGCCGGACTGGGCTGACGAAGCACACCACTGACTTGGTGCGGGGAGCAGGAACGGGCCGAGCCGGGCTGACGAAGCGCACCACTGCCTTGGTGCGGGGTAAAGGAATGGGCCGGACCGGGCTGACGAAGCGCACCACTGCCTTGGCGCGGGGAGCAGGAATGGGCCGGACCGGGCTGACGAAGCGCACCCCTGACTTGGTGCGGGGAGCAGGAATGAGCCGGACCGGGCTGACGACGCGCACCACTGACTTGGTGCGGGGAGCTTGGATGGGCCGGACTGGGCTGGCGACGCGCACCATAGACTTGGTGCGGAGAGCAGGAACGGAACGGACAGGGCTGACGAAACGCACCACAGACTTGGTGCGGGGAGCAGGAATGGGCCGGACTGGGCTGGTGACGCGCACCACAGACTTGGTGCGGGGAGCTTGGATGGGCCGGACTGGGCTGGCGACGCGCACCACAGACTTGGTGGGAGTGGCAGGAACAGGCCGGACCGTACTGGGAACACACACCACTGGCCCTACGTGGGGATCAGGAACAGGCCGGACCGGACTGGCAACACACGCCAGTACCTCTCGCCGTGCCTCTACAACCTCCTTCCCCCTGGTGACCAGTGACTCCCGTAACCTGGCGGCCTCTTCTGCCAACCCGCTGGACCGCTCTATCGCGGCCTCCTGCTGCCCCGACGTCGTGAGCCCCCCCCTAAAAATTTTCTGGGGGTCTCTCCTCCCCGTGGGCCAGGCCTCCATCGTTCACGCCAGACTCTCACCCCACTGCTCCAAAGTCCAACCTCTCTCCTCTTCTCTTGGCTTGGCCCAGTCGAGACTCCTACTCCACTGCTCCCAAGTCCATCCTCTCTCTTCTTCACGCTGCTTGGTCCTGTTATGGTGGTTTCTTCTGTCACGATCGTCTACCAATGAGGAGGACCAAGGCGCAGCGTTGAATGCGAACATTTTATTTTATCAAGATGATCACACGATCAAAACAACAAAAACGAAACGTGACGTCCCTGGCTACATAAACCAACAAACACGGAACAAGAAACCACAAACACAAAGTGAAAAGACCGACAGTTAAATATGGCTCCCAATCAGAGACAACCAGCTGACACTCGTTGCCTCTGATTGGGAGTCACTCAGGCCAACATAGATATACAAACATAGACTTACACACCCTGGCTCAACATAACATAGTCCCCAGAGCCAGGGCGTGACACAGGTACCACGCAAACTAGTCTCAGAGAAGCGCCAGAGGAGATGGCTGCCGTTTTACGGGCTCCTAACCAATTGTGCAATTGTAACTTATTTTGTACACAATGTTTCTGCCACCGTCTCTTATGACCAAAAAGAGCTTCTGGATATCAGGACAGCGATTACTCACCTCGTACTGGACGAAGATTTTTTATTTAACGAGTCAGACGCGAAGGATTTTCTTCAGACACCCGACAAGGCCCAAATCCCCGTCATTCGCATGATAAAAAGACGGAGATATCGTGGACGTAGGTCGGGGTTCCTTGTAAGGATCTGACGGCGAGTGGGTAATCTGCCTCTACCATCAGTCCTATTGGCCAACGTACAATCATTGGATAACAAAATAGACGAACTAAGATCA
Source organism: Coregonus sp. 'balchen' (assembly GCA_902810595.1). NCBI lineage: Eukaryota > Metazoa > Chordata > Actinopteri > Salmoniformes > Salmonidae > Coregonus > Coregonus sp. 'balchen'. The sequence goes on from LR778281.1 coordinate 45,902,029, forward strand.
TGGATTTCCACCGGGACATTAAAAACTGTAATATCTTATGTTTCACCGAGTCATGGCTGAACGACGACATGGATAACATACAGCTGGCGGATTGGTAAGATAGAAAAGCTGCCTCCGGTAAGACAAGGGATGGTGGTCTGTGTATATTTGTAAACAACAGCTGGTGCACAAAATCTAATATTAAGGAAGTATCAAGGTTTTGCTCACCTGAGGTAGAGTATCTCATGATAAGCTGTAGACCACACTATTTACCAAGAGAGTTTTCATCTATATTTTTTGTAACTGTCTATTTACCACCACAAACCAATGCTGGCACTAAGACCACACTCAATGAGCTTTATAAGGCCATAAGCAAACAGGAAAACGCTCATCCAGAGGCAGCGCTCCTAGTGGCCGGGGACTTTAATGCAGGGAAACTTAAATCCGTTTTACCTCATTTCTACCAGCATGTTACATGTGCAACCAGAGGAAAATAAACTCTAGACCACCTTTACTCCACACACAGAGATCCGTACAAAGTTCTCCCTCGCCCTCAATTTGGCAAATCTGCCAATAATCTATTCTCCTGATTCCTGCTTACAATCAAAAACTAAAGCAGGAAGCACCAGTGACTTGGCCAATAAAAAAGTGGTCAGATGACGCAGATGCTAAGCTACAGGACTGTTTTGCTAGCACAGACTGGAATATGTTCCGGGATTCTTCCGATGGCATTGAGGAGTACACCACATCAGTCACTGGCTTCATCAATAAGTGCATTGATGACGTCGTCCCCACAGTGACCATACGTACATACCCCAACCAGAAGCCATGGATTACAGGCAACATCCGCACTGAGCTAAAGGGTAGAGCTGCCGCTTTCAAGGAGCGGGACTCTAACTCGGACGCTTATAAGAAATCCCGCTATGCCCTCCGACGAACCATCAAACAGGCAAAGAGTCAATACAGGACTAAGATTGAATCGTACTACACCGGCTCTGATGCTTGTCGGATGTGACAGGGCTTGCAAACTATTACAGACTACAAAGGGAAGCACAGCCACGAGCTGCCCAGTGACACGAGCCTACCAGACGAGCTAAATTACTTATATTCTCGCTTCCAGGCAAGCAACACTGAAGCATGCATGAGAGCATCAGCTGTTCCGGACGACTGTGTGATCACGCTCTCCGTAGCCGATGTGAGTAAGATCTTTAAACAGGTCAACATTCACAAGGCCACAGGGCCAGACAGATTACCAGGACGTGTACTCCGAGCACGCACTGACCAACTGGCAAGTGTCTTCACTTACATTTTCTACCTGTCCCTGACTGAGTCCGTAATACCAACATGTTTCAAGCAGATCACCATTTTCCCTGTGCCCAAGAACACTAAGGAAACCACCTAAATGACTATTGACCCGTAGCACTCACGTCTGTAGCCATGAAGTAATTTGAAAGGCTGGTCATGGCTCACATCAACACCATTATCCCAGAAACTCTAGATCCACTCCAATTTGCATTCCGCCCCAACAGATCCACAGATGATGCAATCTCTAGTGCACTCCACACTGCCCTTTCCCACCTGGACAAAAGGAACACCTATGTGAGAATACTATTCATTGACTACAGCTCAGCGTTCAACACCATAGTGCCCTCAAAGCCCATCACTAAGCTAAGGACCCTGGGACTAAACACCTCCCTCTGCAACTGGATCCTGGACTTCCTGACGGGCCACCCCCAGGTGGTAAGGGTAGGTAACAACACATCTGCCACACTAATCCTCAACGGGGGGGACCCTCAGGGGTGCGTGCTCAGTCCCCTCCTGTCTTCCCTGTTCACCCATGACTGCATGGCCAGGCACGACTCCAACACCATCATTAAGTTTGCCGACGACACCGACAACGATGAGACAGCCTATAGGGAGGACCTATACCTGGACCCTGATTCTACTGCAGTATAGAATCTACCTGGACCCTGATTCTACTGTAGAATAGAATCTACATGGACCCTGATTCTACTGCAGTATATCATCTACCTGGACCCTGATTCTACTGCAGTATAGAATCTACCTGGACCCTGATCCTACTGCATTATATAATCTACCTGGACCCTGATTCTACTGCAGTATAGAATCTACCTGGACCCTGATTCTACTGTAGAATATAATCTACCTGGACCCTGATTCTACTGCAGTATAGAATCTACCTGGACCCTGATTCTACTGCAGTATAGAATCTACCTGGACCCTGATTCTACTGCAGTATAGAATCTACCTGGACCCTGATTCTACTGTAGAATAGAATCTACCTGGACCCTGATACTACTGCAGTATATAATCTACCTGGACCCTGATTCTACTGTAGAATATAATCTACCTGGACCCTGATTCTACTGTAGAATATAATCTACCTGGACCCTGATTCTACTGCAGTGGTGTTCAATCGTATAGAGACTGGTATGTTCTATATGTGCTTCTGGACTATCCGCCTGGATCCTATGCCTGTCTCTTTTCATGTAATATAATGGGAAACATCAGAGCCATGGTTGTGCAGTGGAGGTGTTCTATAGTATAGAATCTATACCTTTTTGATTCTACTGCAGTGTTCTAGAATCTATACCCTTTTGATTCTACTGCAGTGTTCTAGAATCTATACCCTTTTGATTCTACTGCAGTGTTCTAGAATCTATACCCTTTTGATTCTACTGCAGTGTTCTAGAATCTATACCCTTTTGGTTCTACTGCAGTGTTCTAGAATCTATACCCTTTTGATTCTACTGCAGTGTTCTAGAATCTATACCCTTTTGGTTCTACTGCAGTGTTCTAGAATCTATACCCTTTTGATTCTACTGCAGTGTTCTAGAATCTATACCCTTTTGGTTCTACTGCAGTGTTCTAGAATCTATACCCTTTTGGTTCTACTGCAGTGTTCTAGAATCTATACCCTTTTGATTCTACTGCAGTGTTCTAGAATCTATACCCTTTTGGTTCTACTGCAGTGTTCTAGAATCTATACCCTTTTGATTCTACTGCAGTGTTCTAGAATCTATACCCTTTTGATTCTACTGCAGTGTTCTAGAATCTATACCCTTTTGATTCTACTGCAGTGTTCTAGAATCTATACCCTTTTGATTCTACTGCAGTGTTCTAGAATCTATACCCTTTTGATTCTACTGCAGTGTTCTAGAATCTATACCCTTTTGATTCTACTGCAGTGTTCTAGAATCTATACCCTTTTGGTTCTACTGCAGTGTTCTAGAATCTATACCCTTTTGGTTCTACTGCAGTGTTCTAGAATCTATACCCTTTTGATTCTACTGCAGTGTTCTAGAATCTATACCCTTTTGGTTCTACTGCAGTGTTCTAGAATCTATACCCTTTTGATTCTACTGCAGTGTTCTAGAATCTATACCCTTTTGATTCTACTGCAGTGTTCTAGAATCTATACCCTTTTGATTCTACTGCAGGGTTCTAGAATCTATACCCTTTTGGTTCTACTGCAGTGTTCTAGAATATATACCCTTTTGATTCTACTGCAGTGTTCTAGAATCTATACCCTTTTGGTTCTACTGCAGTGTTCTAGAATCTATACCCTTTTGATTCTACTGCAGTGTTCTAGAATCTATACCCTTTTGGTACTACTGCAGTGTTCTAGAATCTATACCCTTTTGGTTCTACTGCAGTGTTCTAGAATCTATACCCTTTTGATTCTACTGCAGTGTTCTAGAATCTATACCCTTTTGGGTCTACTGCAGTGTTCTAGAATCTATACCCTTTTGGTTCTACTGCAGTGTTCTAGAATCTATACCCTTTTGGTTCTACTGCAGTGTTCTAGAATCTATACCCTTTTGATTCTACTGCAGTGTTCTAGAATCTATACCCTTTTGGGTCTACTGCAGTGTTCTAGAATCTATACCCTTTTGGTTCTACTGCAGTGTTCTAGAATCTATACCCTTTTGGTTCTACTGCAGTGTTCTATAATCTATACCCTTTTGATTCTACTGCAGTGTTCTAGAATCTATACCCTTTTGATTCTACTGCAGTGTTCTAGAATCTATACCCTTTTGATTCTACTGCAGTGTTCTAGAATCTATACCCTTTTGGTTCTACTGCAGTGTTCTAGAATCTATACCCTTTTGGTTCTACTGCAGTGTTCTAGAATCTATACCCTTTTGGTTCTACTGCAGTGTTCTAGAATCTATACCCTTTTTGATTCTACTGCAGTGTTCTAGAATCTATACCCTTTTGATTCTACTGCAGTGTTCTAGAATCTATACCCTTTTGGGTCTACTGCAGTGTTCTAGAATCTATACTCTCTTTTTTTTTGGAAGCATAATCAAAACTCTGCTGAACCCTCCTATCTCCTATTGGACCCTCCTCATGTCATGTGACACAACAGAAAACAGAGACCCTCTAACCCAAATCCCCACCTTCTATCCCCTGGCAACCAACCAGACACAGAGTTGGCCTCTTTGTGTGAAGGGTAACAGGTTGTAAAAAAATAAGTGTTTCATTAGCTTATCCAATTAAATGCAATAATGTTTTGTACATATATGGTGTTTAGTATTATTATTGCTCCTCACTATATCCATGATCAAACACACGCTACACACACACACACACACACACACACACACACACACACACACACACACACACACCACAACCTGATGTTGTAGCCAATAGGCTTTAGAGTCCTTTGTACTAATCCCCAATCTCTCTAATTAAAACAGAAAGAGAAATACACATGGGGGTGCTTTGGCCTCTTATGTAGGTGTTACCATGGTAATAGCACCAGGGGATGGGGGCGGAGCTGAGGGGTGGTAGAAGTTAAGCTGGAGAGAGGAGGAAAGGGGAAAGGGGAGGAGGGAGGGAAAGGGGAGGGGGGGGGAAGGGGGGGGGGGGGGGGGGTGGGGTTTGGGGGGGGGGGGGGGGGGGGGCGGGGGAGGGGTGCTGACAGCAGGGGGGCCCCCGGCACAAGTGACATAAGCGGCGCGGGCCCCGGGTCTGGGGGGCCCCTGCCCCAAAAAACACATATTTTATTTTGGGGGGGGGGGATGGGGGTAAACTCAGTCAGGTCTCAACTTACTGTTGAGAGAAAAATTGTAGAATACCCCAGGTGCATTTCGCGTTTGGTCGGCATCAGCATTTTTTCCTTTAGTCAGTCATGACAGCATCAATCCATGCAGCCCCCTTTTTTGTTTTGAAATTTAGTCTAGCCGCTTTTAAAAAATGGTAGTATATGGGGAATAGCCCGGGCCCCGCGGGGCATGTGCCCAGAGACCCTGCCCTCCGGGGGCCCTGCCCTCCAGGGGCCCTGACCCCCAGGGGGCCCGACCTCAGGGGCCTGCCTCAGGGGCTCTGACCCCCGGGGCCCCTGACTCCAGGGGGCCCTGACCCCCGGGGCCCGACTCCGGGGCTTGCTCAGGGGCCCCTGACCCCCAGGGGGCCCGACTCCAGGGGGCCCTGACCCCCAGGGCTTGCCCTCCAGGGGCCTGACCCCAGGGGGCCTGACCTCCAGGGGCCCTGACCCCAGGGGCCCTGCCCCCAGGGGCTCGACCTCCGGGGCCTGCCCTCCAGGGGGCCGACCCCAGGGGTTGACCTCCGGGGGCCCCGACCTCCGGGGGGGCCCCCTTTGATTTTGTTAGTCACCCCGACCAGACATCATTAACTGGCAAAGTGTAGGAATTTGCAGGAAATTAGCTAAAAAATGCAGAAAGTTCTCTCCCCCTCAGGCAAAAAGAGTAGAGGCAGAAATGTGTTAAAAAATTTTACAAATTTTCTCTTGCCCATGGAAAAATGTGTAGAACTGCGGGAAAAAGTATTAAAAACAAAAAACAAAGTTTGTTGGGGGGCAGCCCCCTCAACCAAAAACCCGTGGGGGCCCCCAAAAAAAGAAAGACCCCCCCTTCTACTCCTTTTTACTCTCACATTAAATTTCTATTAAAAAAAATTTTTTTCCCCCCCCAAAAATTTTAAAAAAACCCCCCCACCCCGCCCCCCCCCAAGGGGGGGGGAAAAAAAAAAAACCCCATTTCCCTTTTTTCCCCTTTTTTTTTTTCCCCCTTTTTAAAAATTTTTTTTTTTTTTTTTAAATTTTTCCCTTCTTTCCGTTCTTTTTTTCCCCCGTTTTTTTTTTTCCCCAATTCTTTTTCCTCCCCTATTTTTCTTTCTCTTCTGCTTTCCCTTCTCTCTTTTGTCCGTCTTGTCTTTTTTTCCTTCTCTTTTTTCTCCCGCTCTTTCCTCTCTCTCTTTTCCCCTTTTCTCTCTTCCTTTCTCTCCTCCTTCCCCCTTTTTTCTTTCTCTCTCTTGCCCAGTTACTCTTCCCAAGGTTAGACTGGCCAGTCCTGTACATTTGGGGGATGCTTTTTTCAGAAAAGACAATCTGCCAACAGTTATCAAATTTAAAGGCCGGGCCCGGCAGAGGGACTGCGCCCGGGTTTCCCCCAAAAAAGCAGATTCGCGGTCCCAAAAAGGCACCCCATTTAGGCACTATTTTGCCAGGGCCCTAAAAATCTAAAGAAAAGTAGTGCACCATATAGGGTATAGGGTGCCATTTGAGACGTAGGGTCCTTTAGCTAGCCATAGGGGAGGTGAGGTGAACGTGAGTGAGATGGAAAAATTACAAACGTGAGCTTTTTATCTACCTATATATTTAAAGGGAACATCTTTACGTTATCTTCAATATTAAACGTCATAATGATGTGTTAATGTGTTACAGATCCTGTTGATGGTGGAAAGGGTGATGACTGTCCTACTGAACACTACTGGCCCCATCACCACCTACAATGTCCTACTGAACACTACTGGCCCCATCACCACCTACAATGTCCTACTGAACACTACTGGCCCCATCACCACCTACAATGTCCTACTGAACACTACTGGCCCCATCACCACCTACAATGTCCTACTGAACACTGCTGGCCCCATCACCACCTACAATGTCCTACTGAACACTACTGGCCCCATCACCACCTACAATGTCCTACTGAACACTACTGGCCCCATCCCACTACCAATGTCCTATGAACACTACTGGCCCCATCACCACCTACAATGTCTACTGAACACTACTGGCCCCATCCCCACCTACAATGTCCTACTGAACACTACTGGCCCCATCACCACCTACAATGTCCTACTGAACACTACTGGCCCCATCCCCACCTACAATGTCCTACTGAACAGTGACCTACAGAACTCTCCTACATGATGTCCTATAGAACACTCCAAACTGACCTACTAGATCTAGCCCTACTCCTAGCTGTCCCTGAACTAACCCTACTCCTAGCTGTCCCTGAACTAGCCCTACTCCTAGCTGTCCCTGAACTAGCCCTACTCCTAGCTGTCCCTGAATAGCCCTACTCCTAGCTGTCCCTGATCTAGCCCTACTCCTAGCTGTCCCTGAAATAGCCCTACTCCTAGCTGTCCCTGATCTAGCCCTACTCCTAGCTGTCCCTGAAATAGCCCTACTCCTAGCTGTCCCTGAACTAGCCCTACTCCTAGCTGTCCCTGAACTAGCCCTACTCCTAGCTGTCCCTGAACTAGCCCTACTCCTAGCTGTCCCTGAACTAGCCCTACTCATAGCTGTCCCTGAACTAGCCCTACTCCTAGCTGTCCCTGAACTAGCCCTACTCCTAGCTGTCCCTGAACTAGCCCTACTCCTAGCTGTCCCTGAAATAGCCCTACTCCTAGCTGTCCCTGATCTAGCCCTACTCCTAGCTGTCCCTGAAATAGCCCTACTCCTAGCTGTCCCTGATCTAGCCCTACTCCTAGCTGTCCCTGAACTAGCCTAATGTAGGGGGTCATATAGGGCTCTAATGTAGGGGGTCATATAGGGCTCTAATGGTAGGGGGTCATATAGGGCTCTAATGTAGGGGGTCATATAGGGCTCTAATGTAGGGGGTCATATAGGGCTCTAATGTAGGGGGTCATATAGGGCTCTAATGTAGGGGGTCATATAGGGCTCTAATGTAGGGGGTCATATAGGGCTCTAATGTAGGGGGTCATATAGGGCTCTAATGTAGGGGGTCATATAGGGCTCTAATGTAGGGGGTCATATAGGGCTCTAATGTAGGGGGTCGTATAAGGCTCTAATGTAGGGGGTCATATAGGGCTCTAATGTAGGGGGTCATATAGGGCTCTAATGTAGGGGGGTCATATAGGGCTCTAATGTAGGGGGTCATATAGGGCTCTAATGTAGGGGGTCATATAGGGCTCTAATGTAGGGGGTCATATAGGGCTCTAATGTAGGGGGTCATATAGGGCTCTAATACGACATCCGATCCTCGTTTGTTAAGTCAAATGACACTGCTGGTCCTGCTCACACTGCCCTACCACTATGCTTTGACTTCTTTCTCCCCTCTCTCTCCAGATGAAATCTTGCGATTTGTGACGGCCGGCCGCCCAACAACCTGCCCGCTTGACCCTATCCCCTCCTCTCTTCTCCAGACCATTTCCGGAGACCTTCTCCCTTACCTCACCTCGCTCATCAACTCATCCTTGACCGCTGGCTATGTCCCTTCCGTCTTCAAGAGAGCGAGAGTTGCACCCCTCCTCAAAAAACCTACACTCGATCCCTCCGATGTCAACAACTATAGACCAGTATCCCTTCTTTCTTTTCTTTCCAAAACTCTTGAGCGTGCCGTCTTTAGCCAACTCTCTTGCTATCTCTCTCAGAATGACCTTCTTGATCCAAACCAGTCAGGTTTCAAGACTGGTCATTCAATTGAGACTGCTCTTCTCTGTGTCACGGAGGCTCTCCGCACTGCTAAAGCTAACTCTCTCTCCTCTGCTCTTGTCCTTCTAGACCTGTCTGCTGCCTTTGATACTGTGAACCATCAGATCCTCCTCTCCACACTCTCCGAGTTGGGCATCTCCGGCGCGGCTCACTCCTGGATTGCGTCCTACCTGACAGGTCGCTCCTACTAAGTGGCGTGGCGAGAATCTGTCTCCGCACCACGTGCTCTCACCACTGGTGTCCCCCAGGGCTCAGTTCTAGGCCCTCTCCTATTCTCGCTATACACCAAGTCACTTGGCTCTGTCATATCCTCACATGGCCTCTCCCTATCATTGCTACGCAGACGACACACAACTAATCTTCTCCTTTCCCCCTTCTGATAACCAGGTGGCGAATAGCATCTCTGCATGTCTGGCAGACATATCAGTGTGGATGACGGATCACCACCTCAAGCTGAACCTCGGCAAGACAGAGCTGCTCTTCCTCCCGGGGAAGGACTGCCCGCTCCATGATCTCGCCATCACGGTTGACAACTCCATTGTGTCCTCCTCCCAGAGTGCAAAGAGCCTTGGCGTGACCCTGGACAACACCCTGTCGTTCTCTGCTAACTTCAAAGCGGTGACCCGATCCTGCAGGTTCATGCTCTACAACATTCGCAGAGTGCGACCCTACCTTACACAGGAAGCGGCACAGGTCCTAATCCAGGCACTTGTCATCTCCCGTCTGGATTACTGCAACTCGCTGTTGGCTGGGCTCCCTGACTGTGCCATTAAACCCCTACAACTTATCCAGAATGCTGCAGCCCGTCTGGTGTTCAACCTTCCCAAGTTCTCTCATGTCACCCCGCTCCTCCGCACACTCCACTGGCTTCCAGTTGAGGCTTGCATCTACTACAAGACCATGGTGCTTGCCTACGGAGCTGTGAGGGGAACGGCACCTCCTTACCTTCAGGCTCTGATCAGACCCTACACCCAAACGAGGGCATTGCGTTCATCCAACCTCTGGCCTGCTGGCCCCCCTACCTCTACGGAAGCACAGTTCCCGCTCAGCCCAGTGAAAACTGTTCGCTGCTCTGGCACCCCAATGGTGGAACAAGCTCCCCCACGACGCCAGGAGAGCGGAGTCACTCACCACCTTCCGGAGACACTTGAAACCCCACCTCTTTAAGGAATACCTGGAATAGTATAAAGCAATCCTTCTACCCCCCCCCCCCCCCCCCCCCCCCCCCCCCCTTAATTTTTTTGGGGGTGGTTGTCCCATTGGCTATCATAAGTTGAATGCACCAATTTGTAAGTCGCTCTGGATAAATGTAATGTAGGGGGTCATATACGGGTCTAATGTAGGGGTCATATAGGGCTTCAGTGTGTTGTACCAGATCAGAACCAGACCAGAACAAGGTTGAACACAGCTTTAATAACTACAACAAGGCATTTAGTTTCATTATTACAACAATATTAGGTTCAAAAGTATATTTTGTTTCCCTGCCCTAAAACATGAGGGCATCTTTTCCACAGGGCCACGTGGGTTACATGATTCCTATCATTTCCAGTGAGATGTTGTTTATAGTGAGTCTGATGAGGGTTTCTGGTCCAGAACAGATTATACAGATAACAGTAGCATTGAACCTAGCCTGGTCCCAGATCTATTTGTGCTGTCTTGCCAACTCCTATGGTCATTGTCAAGCAAGACAGCACAAACAGATCTGGGACCTGGCCAACCTGGTTTCATATCAGATTATTTTTTTCATGGAAATCGAACCCACAACCCTGGCGTTGCAAACGCCATGCTCTACCAACTGAGCTACATCCCTGCCGGCCATTCCCTCCCCTAACCTGAACGACGCTGGGCCAATTGTGCGCCGCCCCATGGGGTCTCCCGGTCGCGGCCGGCTACGACAGAGCCTGGATTCGAACCAGGATCTCTAGTGGCACAGCTAGCACTGCGATGCAGTCAACAATCAAAGATGGAGTGTCTTGTCTGTCGACTTACATTGTGTGTCTTGGCTATATGGTTGATTTACAATTGCATTCCTATTTTAAAGAGTACATCTTTGGTGTCACACAGGATCAGGTTTGAGGATTCTGCCTGTACTGCACTTCATACCATCACATTGTCACAGTGGCATATCGTGTTGGCTCAATAACTACAGTACCAGTCAAAAGTTTGGACATACCTACTCATTCAACGGTTTTTCTTTATTTTTAATATTTTTTACATTGTAGAATAATAGTGAAGACATCAAAACTATGAAATAACACATATGGAATCATGTAGTAACCAAAAAAGTGTTAAAAATCAAAGCTGTCATCAAGGCAAAGGGTGGCTATTTGAAGAATCTCAAATATAAAATATATTTTGATTTGTTTGAGATTCTTCAAATAGCCACCCTTTGCCTTGATGACAGCTTTGATTTGTTTAACACTTTTTGGTGACTACATGATTCCATATGTGTTATTTCATAGTTTTGATGTCTTCACTATTATTCTACAATAGAACATTGTAAAAATAAAGAAAAACCCTTGAATGAGTAGGTGTGTCCAAACTTTTGACTGATAGTGTATATCCGTTCTTTTTCCAACAGTCCTTGAAGCTTTAGCTGTACGACAGTAGAGAGCTGCTATACCTTTTGCAATAAACAATTTCCTTTGAATAAAAATAATTTAAATAAAACAGTTTGAATACAACCAGGCTATGTCCGTTGAAGAGATGGCATCCTAAAGACAGTCCTGACCCTGCTACTGTGGGAGCAGATCACAGGACAGGACAGTATTACACTGAGGTAAAGCTACGGTCTCTCTCTCTCTCTCTCTCTCTCTCTCTCTCTCTCTCTCTCTCTCACACACACCACACACACTGTTCTTTCCATCTCTATCTCTCTCTCTCTCTCTCGCTCTCCTCTCTATCTCTCGCTCTCTCTCTCTCTCTCTCTCTCTCTCTCTCTCGCTCTCTCTCTCTCTCTCTCTCTTCCACACACACACACATGTCTTTCCATCTCTATCTCACTCGCTCTCACACAAACACTATTTCCCTCTCCCTATCTCTATCTCTCTCCCTCTGTCTTTCACACACACACACATACCCAAACACAATCCATCCCTCCATATATCTCTCTGTCAGTCATCTTTCTTGGCGGAGGCCTCCTGGTCGTGGCGTGTGATGATCTTGTAGACGCTCTTCCTGAAGCAGCTGTCGGAGGTCAGTCGCCGGGCGGTCTCCCTCAGGTCCTCCATGCTGCCGCTGTCGCCACGGGCAACCACGAACGACTGGGAGTGTTTCACTGCAGAGGAAGAGACATGAGTGTGTGTGTGGTGTGTGTGTGTGTGTGTGTGTGTGTGTGTGTGCGTCACAGGAGGTTGGTGGCACCTTAATTGGGGAGGACGGGCTCGTGCCATTCCATTCGCTCCGTTCCAGCCATTATTATGAGCCGTCCTCCCCTCAGCAGCCTCCACTGGTGTATGTACTTACACCAGTGGTGTTTGGAGGCCCTGTGTACTTACACCAGTGGTGTTTGGAGGCCCTGTGTACTTACACCAGTGGTGTTTGGAGGCCCTGTGTACTTACACCAGTGGTGTTTGGAGGCCCTGTGGATTTATACCAGTGGTGTTTGGAGGCCCTGTGGATTTATACCAGTGGTGTTTGGAGGCCCTGTGTACTTACACCAGTGGTGTTTGGAGGCCCTGTGGATTTATACCAGTGGTGTTTGGAGGCCCTGTGGATTTATACCAGTGGTGTTTGGAGGCCCTGTGTACTTACACCAGTGGTGTTTGGAGGCCCTGTGTACTTACACCAGTGGTGTTTGGAGGCCCTGTGTACTTACACCAGTGGTGTTTGGAGGCCCTGTGTACTTACACCAGTGGTGTTTGGAGGCCCTGTGTACTTACACCAGTGGTGTTTGGAGGCCCTGTGTACTTACACCAGTGGTGTTTGGAGGCCCTGTGTACTTACACCAGTGGTGTTTGGAGGCCCTGTGTCCTTACACCAGTGGTGTTTGGAGGCCCTGTGTACTTATACCAGTGGTGTTTGGAGGCCCTGTGTACTTACACCAGTGGTGTTTGGAGGCCCTGTGTCCTTACACCAGTGGTGTTTGGAGGCCCTGTGTCCTTACACCAGTGGTGTTTGGAGGCCCTGTGTACTTACACCAGTGGTGTTTGGAGGCCCTGTGTACTTACACCAGTGGTGTTTGGAGGCCCTGTGTACTTACACCAGTGGTGTTTGGAGGCCCTGTGTACTTACACCAGTGGTGTTTGGAGGCCCGTCTCTGTATCCGGCAGCTCTTAATGCGTCGTGCTGCAGCCTTGTGAAGATACACAGCATTCTTCATAATAGAAGGGAGCTTGGCCTCGATCTCTGCAGCACAGATACACTCCTCAAAGAACTCTGGGTGAAGAACACACATCACATGTAGCTATTACTGAACAAAAAATATAAACGCAACATGTAAAGTGTTGGTCCCATGTTACATGAGCTGAAATAAAAGATGCCAGAAATGTTCCATACGCACAAAAAAGCTTATTTTTCTCAAATGTTGTGCACAAATTTGTTTACATCCCTGTTAGTGAGCATTTCTCATTTGCCAAGATAATCAATCCACCTGACAGGTGTGGCATTACATTTACATTTACATTTACGTCATTTAGCAGACTCTCTTATCCAGAGTGACTTACAAATTGGTGCATTCACCTTATAGCCAGTGGGATAACCACTTTACAATGTTGTTGTTTTTTTTTATCAAGAAGCTGATTAAACAGCATGATCATTACACAGGTGCACCTTATGCTGGGGACAATAAAAGGCCACTCTAAAATGTGCTGTTTTATCACACAACACAATGCCAATCTGTGGCATGCTGGCTGCAGGAATGTCCACCAGAGCTGTTTTCAGAGAATTTAATGTTAATATCTCTACCATAAGCTGCCTCAAACGTCGTTTTAGAGAATTTGGCAGTACGTCCAACCGGCCTCATAACCGCAGACCATGTGTAACCACGCCAGCCCAGGACCTCCACACCTGGCTTCTTCACCTGCGGGACCAGCCACCCGGACAGCTGATGAAACTGTGGGTTTGCACAACCGAAGAATTTCCGCATAAACTGTCAGAAACCGTCTCAGGGAAGCTCATCTGCGTGCTCATCGTCCTCACCAGGGTCTTGACCTGACAGCAGTTTGGCGTCGTAACTGACTTCAGTGGGAAAATGTTCACCTTCGATGGCCACTGGCACGGATGAATCCCGGTTTCAACTGTACCGGGCAGATGGCTGACAGCGTGTATGGAGTCGTGTGGGTGAGCGGTTTGCTGATGTCAACGTTGTGAACAGAGTGCTCGATGGTGGCGGTAGGGTTATGGTATGGGCAGGCATAAGCTACGGACAACGAACACAATTGCATTTTATCGATGGCCATTTGAATGCACAGAGGTACTGTGACGAGATCCTGAGGCCCATTGTCGTGCCATTCATCCGCCGCCATCACCTCATGTTTCAGCATGATAATGCACGGCCCCATGTCGCAAGGATCTGTACACAATTCCTGGAAGCTGAAAATGTCCCAGTTCTTCCATGGCCTGCATACTCACCAGACATGTCACCCACTGAGCATGTTTAGGATGCTCTGGATCGACGTGTATTGACTGAGTGTTCCAGTTCCCACCAATATCCAGAAACTTTGCACAGCCATTGAAGAGGAGTGGGACAACATTCCACAGGCCACAATCAACAGCCTGATCAACTCAATGTGAAGGAGATGTGTTGCGCTGCATGATGCAAATGGTGGTCACACCAGATACTGACTGGTTTTCTGATCCACGCCCCTACCTTTTTTTTAAGGTATCTGTGACCAGCAGACATCTGTATTCCCAGTCATGTGAAATCCATAGATTAGGGGCTAATGAATTTATTTCAATTGATTGATTTCTTTATATGAACTGTAACTCAGTAAAATCTTTGAAATTGTTCCATGTTGCGTTTTTGTTCAGCGTAGTTTATTTCACAGTTAGATCATAGTTCTGTTCCTTGCAGCACTCAGTAGTTGAAATAATTTACTGTAGCTATAACTTGTACATGTTCTATCCAGGAGGAAGGAAAACAACTCACACTGAATTATTCTGGGTTAACTGAACCCCTTTATTACTTATTCTGGGTTAACTGAACCCCTTTATTACTTATTCTGGGTTAACTGAACCCCTTTATTACTTATTCTGGGTTAACTGAACCCCTTTATGAATTATTCTGGGTTAACTGAACCCCTTTATTAATTATTCTGGGTTAACTGAACCCCTTTATTAATTATTCTGGGTTAACTGAACCCCTTTATGAATTATTCTGGGTTAACTGAACCCTTTATAAATTATTCTGGGTTAACTGAACCCCTTTATTAATTATTCTGGGTTAACTGAACCCCTTTATTAATTATTCTGGGTTAACTGAACCCCTTTATTAATTATTCTGGGTTAACTGAACCCCTTTATGAATTATTCTGGGTTAACTGAACCCCTTTATTAATTATTCTGGGTTAACTGAACCCCTTTATGAATTATTCTGGGTTAACTGAACCCCTTTATGAATTATTCTGGGTTAACTGAACCCCTTTATTCATTATTCTGGGTTAACTGAACCCCTTTATGAATTATTCTGGGTTAACTGAACCCTTTATAAATTATTCTGGGTTAACTGAACCCCTTTATGAATTATTCTGGGTTAACTGAACCCCTTTATGAATTATTCTGGGTTAACTGATCCGCTTTATGAATTATTCTGGGTTAACTGATCCGCTTTATGAATTATTCTGGGTTAACTGAACCCCTTTATGAATTATTCTGGGTTAACTGATCCGCTTTATGAATTATTCTGGGTTAATTGAACCCTTTTATGAATTATTCTGGGTTAACTGATCCCCTTTATGAATTATTCTGGGTCAACTGATCCTTTTATGAATTATTCTGGGTTAACTGAAACTGTGGGTAGAAGTGTTTATGGCAGTGTGTTTCTCTATGACTCATGAAGAATGTCTGTGTGTGTGTGTTTGTTTGTGTGTATGTGTGTGTATGTATGTACGTACGTACGTGTATGCGTGCGTGTGTGTGTGCGTGCGTGCGTGCGTGTGTGTGTGTGTGTGTGTGCGTGTGTGTGTGTGTGTGCAGTTAGTGTAGCTCACTCCTGAGGTTGTTGACGTCTCCCTTCATCTTGTCGTCCTTCTCCTTGGAGCGTTCCAGAGAGCTCAGACCTTTCTCCAGGTTCTGTAGAGCCTCCTCTGCCTGCTTCAGCCTCCGCTCCAACTCCACGCGAGACTCGATCTCCGCCTGGGACACAACACAGGTCAGGGCACATATTCACAAAGCACCCCAGAGTAGGAGGCATGATCTGGGATCAGCCTTTTTGATAACAATCTGTTTTGTTAACAATGAAAATGAAAAAAAATATTTTTGAATAGGATCTTAAAGTGTTATCGATATATTGACGTCGTTTTTTGTCTATGAGGAGGAACGAGAGAAGCGCTGTCAGATCGAATTAGCGTCATTAAAAAAATCCCCATAAAAATCTGTCAGTTTAAACTATGTTTTTTTTCCCGATGTCGCACTTCCGCCCCCATCTGGGGTGAAAGGTGACAGAGCCAGAGCAGGGTTTGTCAGACCATGAGACATCGCATAGGGCGGCAGGTAGCTTAGTGGGTAAGAGCGTTGTGCCAGTAACCGAAAGGTCGCTGGTTCTAATCCCCGAGCCGACTAGGTGAAAAATCTGTCGATGTGCCCTTAAGCAAGGCACTTAACCCTAATTGCTCATGTAAGTCGCTCTGGATAAGAGCGTCTGCTAAATGACTAAAATGTAAATGTAATCCCGAAAATCGGTCTTATCACAAAATCGTCTGTAGAGACCCCCACAAGCATCTTGGGACTCGTCTGAAGTCGGTACAGCCGATCTGCCAACTTCTGTCTGTAGCGTCCGAACGGTTTGGGCTACACACTTATATGACCCCTCTGTGGAAAGGTGAGACGAACACGTACATGTTGTTTTTGCTCCAGGACGCCCACAGGCCTCACAAGAATGAATGGAAGTACAGTGTATGGAGACTGTTTAGTGCCAAAAATAATAAGGGGTTAAATAAAAAATAAAAAAACAAGCAAATGTTTCCTGATCTTTCTCATATCGTTCAGATATAGAACAGACACTTCAGAACAAACTTCCTTTCGATTTTTTTCGGGGGGGACTATCTGTTGTTCCATGTAATGAATCTGTTATTCAATGCGTTTGTATGGGCTAATAGCAGTAAGGCCAAATAAATTTTTTCATTTAAAAAAAATATTTCAAAAAATCAAAAAATCAAATAGCAAAATGATCCTTGGTATGACCCCCCAAAAATACCCCCTAAAGCTAAAGAACACCCTGAACTCGCTCAACGCTGCTATTAAAAACCACTGGCATATTATGTCATCGGACCTTACTCTGCCAGCAGAATTTAAGAACCCACCACTCATTGTATACAGAAGAGGTCGCAATCTACACAACAAGTTGGTCCATGCCAACTGCCAGCCACAAAATAAAATGAGTCATCCTTTTCAACGCCCCCTTCCTCTTCTACGCCCCCTTCCTCTTCTATGCCCCCTTCCTCTTCAACGCCCCCTTCCTCTTCAACCCCCTTCCCTCTTCAACACCCCCTTCCTCTTCAAACGCCCCTTCCTCTTCAACGCCCCCTTCCTCTTCAAACACCTCACCCCCCTTCCTCTTCAACGCCCCCTTCCTCTTCAACGCCCCCTTCCTCTTCAACGCCCCCTTCCTCTTCAACGCCCCCTTCCTCTTCAACGCCCCCTTCCTCTTCAACGCCCCCTTCCTCTTCAACGCCCCCTTCCTCTTCAACACCCCCTTCCTCTTCTACGCCCCCTTCCTCTTCAACGCCCCCCTTCCTCTCAACGCCCCCCTTCCTCTTCAACGCCCCCTCTTCCCTTCTACGCCCCCTTCCTCTTCAAACCCCCCTTCCTCTTCTACGCCCCCTTCCTCTTCTACGCCCCCTTCCCTCTATCTAACGCCCCCTTCCTCTTTCTACGCCCCCTTTTCCCCTTCAACGCCCCCCTTCCTCTTCAATGCCCCCTTCCTCTTCAACGCCCCCTTCCTCTCTCAACACCCCTTCCTCTTCACGCCCCCTTCCCTTCTTCAAAAGCCCCCTTCCTCTTCTAACGCCCCCTTCCTCTTCAACGCCCCTTCCTCTTCAATTCCCCCCTTCCTCTTCAACACCCCCTTTCCTCTTCTACGCCCCCTTCCTCTTCTCTACTACCCCCCTTCCTCTTCTACACGCCCCCTTCCTCCTTCAAACGTCCCCTTCCTCTTCAACACCCCCTTCCTCTTCAACGCCCCCTTCCTCTTAACACCCCCTTCCTCTTCAACGCCCCCTTCCTCTTCAACGCCCTTCCTATTCTAACGCCCTCCTTCTATCTTCCTCTACGCCCCCTTCCTCTTTACGCCCCCTTCTCTTCAACGCCCCCCTATCTCTTCAAACCCCCCTTCCTCTTCTACGCCCCCTTCCTCTTCAACGCCACCCCCTTCCTCTTCACACCCCCTTCCTCCTTCTACGCCCCCTTCCTCTTCAACAACAACCCCCCTTCCTCTTCAACGCCGCCCACGCCCCTTCCTCTTCTACGCCCCCTTCCTCTTTCAACCCCCTTCCCCTCTTCTACGGCCCCCCCTTCCTCTTCAACGCCCTCCCCTTCTCTTCTATCCACACCCCCTTCCTCTTCAACGCCCACCCCTTCTCTCGTCCTCTTCTACGACTCCCCCTTGTCCTCTCTTCAACGCCCCCCTTCCTCTTCACACGCCCCTTCCTCTTCAAACGCCCCCTTCCTCTTCAACACCCCCTTCCTCTTTCAAAGCCCCCTTCCTCTTCACGCCCCCTTCCTCTTCACACGCCCCCTTCCTCTTTCAACGCCCTCTTCCTCCTTCTCAAAAGCCCCCTTCTCTTCAACGCCCCCTTCCTCTTCACCCCCCTTCCCTCTTCTACGCCCCCTTCCTCTTACACGCACCCCCCTTCCTCTTCTACGCCCCCTTCCTCTTCAACGCCCCCTTCCTCTTCAACACGTCCCTTCCTCTTCACGTACCCCCCCTTCCCTTCAACGCCCCTTCCTCTTCAAAACGCCCCCTTCCTCTTCATACGCCCCCTCCTCTTCACGCCCCCTTCCTCTTCTACGCCCTTCCTCATTAACGCCCCCTTCCTTTCTTCAACGCCCCCTTCCTCTTTCAACGCCCCTTCCTCTTCAATGCCCCCTTCCTCTTCAACGCCCCCTTCCTCTTAACGCCCCCTTCCTCTTCCTAACGCCCCCTTCCTCTTCAACGCAACCCCGTCCTTCTACGCCCCTCCTCTTTACGCCCCCTTCCTCTTTACGCCCCTTCCTCTTCAACAGCCCCCACCCCTTCCTCTTCAACGCCCCCTTCCTCTTCAACGCCCCATTCTTTAACGCCCCCTTCCTCTTCACGCCCCCTTCCTCTTCAACGCCCCCTTCCTCTTCAACGTCCCTTCCTCTTCAACGCCCCCTTCCTCTTCACGCCCCCCCTCCACGCCCCTTCCTCTTCTAACGCCCCTTCCTCTTCCAACTTCTCCTTCCTCTTCAAACCGCCCCCTTCCTCTTCATACGCCCCTTCTCTTCAGCCCCTTCCTCTTCACGCCCCCTTCCTCTTTCAACGCACCCCTTCCTCCTTCTTTTCACGCCCCCTTCCTCTCGCCCTCTTTCACACCCCCACGCCCCCCCTTCCTCTTCAAGCCTCCCCCCCCTTCCTCTTCACCCTTCCTTTACGCCCCCTTCCTCTTCAACGCCCCCTTCCTCTTCAACGCCCCTTCCTCTACGCCCCCTTCCTCTTCAATCCCTTCTCTCTAAACGCCTCCTTCCTCTTCTACGCCCCCTTCCTCTTCTAACGCCCCCTTTCCGTCCTCTTTCTTCAAACGCCCCCTTCCTCTTCAAAAGCCCCCTTCCTCTTCAACGCCCCCTTCCTCTTCAACGCCCCCTCCTTTCCCCTTCTACGCCCCATTCCCTTCCTCTTCCTACTTCTACGCCCCCTTCCCTTCAACCGCCCCTTCCTCTTCAACACCCGCCCCTTCCTCTTCTACGCCCCCTTCCTCTTCAACGCCCCTTCCTCTCTGCCCCCTTCCTCTTCTACGCCCCCTTCCTCTTCATACGCCCCTTCCTCTTCTACGCCCCCTTCCTCTTCTACGCCCCCTTCCTCTTCTACGCCCCCTTCCTCTTCAACGTCCCCTTCCTCTTCAACGCCCCCTTCCTCTTCTACGCCCCCTTCCTCTTCTAAACGCCCCCCTTCCCTCTTCAACGCCTCCTTCCTCTTCTACGCCCCCCTTCCTCTTCAACGCCCCTTCCTCTTCACCACCCCCTTCCTCTTCAACGCCACCCCCTTCCTCTTCAACCCTTCTCTTCAAACCGCCCCCTTCCTCTTTACGCCCCCTTCTCTTCTTACTCCCTTTACCTCTTTAACGCCCCCTTCCTCTTCTAAACGCCCCCTTCCTCTTCTATAGCCGTCCCTCCTCTAACTTCAAGCCCCCTTCCTCTTGAGCATCTTCTCGCCCCCTTCCTCTTCTAACGCCCCTTCCTCTTCAAACGCCCCTTCCTCTTCATACGCCCCCTTCTCTTCAAAGCCCCCCTTCCTCTTCAACCCCCCACGCCCCCTTCCTCTTCACTCCCCTTCCTCTTCAAATTCCCCAGTAACCCATTCTTCTACAGCCCCCCTTTTAACGCGTTGCTTACTTTTACCCCTTTCCTCCCGATCTTGAACGAACGCAAGTCAACTTCTACTCTACGCCCCCTTCTACGCATTAAAGCTTTGCTTAGAGCCCCGCCTCAACGCCCTTCCTCTCAAGCCCCTTCTTTCTACCATTTACAGACGCCCCTTCCTCTTACATTACGGTCCGTCCTCTTCGCCCCTTTCTTTTACGCACTTCCTCCATGGCGAGGCCGTTCCTCTTACGCCTTCTTCACTTAGCCCCTTACCTCTTGGACAGGGCCCTTCCTCTTCAGCACCCTTCTTGCCTTGCTTTCAAAACCCTTCCTCCACGATAGAAAGTATTTTAATTGTCCTAACCTTTTCACCCACCCTTACCTACCTTAGTCCCCGTTAGCCCCTTACTAACCTTAAATTCAAATGCAAACTTCACCTTCTCAACTTACGGTCGTTGCACCATTCATAAAGTGTCTAATAGTGGCCTTTGCTCTTGTAGCCCAACCAGGTCCTGATTCTAGAGCCCCTCTTAAACATTTACACTATTCGTCTTTACAGCTTTGTTCAAGCACTTCTTCACGTTACCCATTGTCCTGTAGCAACACTTGTTAACCCGTCCCTCCCTCATGAGGCCTCGAAAAGCGTCTCTTCAGATTCATCCACTGACTGCATGACATTACCTCTGCTGACGTTCGTCGTCAAGCCTCAGTGTCTAAAGCAGCCCTTTTCAATTTATTCAGATGTCAAAGCCATTCTACATATGATTTAGTTCCTATTTTACTACATGTAGACTAGACTTATCCACCAAATGCCACCTTCTGTACGATTTTAATTTTGCTAGCGCCCTTCCTCTAGTCCCACCTTGCTCTTTTATAATAAATCCTTCAGTCTTTACAGCCCTTCCATATAGCCTCTTCTGGACCAAACCCTTTTTAACGCCCCCCCTTTCAAAACCCCCCCCCCCTTTTTTAGCCCCCCCCTTTAACGCCCCCCCTTTTTAAACCCCCTTTTTTCCGCCCCCCCTTTTCAGTTTTTTTCTTCTAAGCCCCCCCTTTTCCAACCCCCCCCCCCTTTACGCCCCCTTTTTCCCCCCCCCCTTCCCCCTTCTGCCCCCCCCCTTTTAAGCCCCTTTTTTACACCCCCCCTTTACGTTTCCCCCCAAACCCCCCCCCCCTTTAAAAAACCCCTTTCTTAAAACCCCTTTTTTTAGCACATTTCATCGCATATGCAACTAAATATTTAGCTGTGTGACCAGGAGTTTCATTTTGGGAGCATTGTGCGACTAGGGAAAATTCTCCCAGATAATAATTGTTGTAATGATAAGGCTTTGCTGTACCGTTGTACCATTGTTTCCCCGAGTGCCTTAGAAAAAAAAAGCGAGTGCAGATTCAATAGCGTCATGATTGCACCATTACTACAGCAAAAATGGCTTGCTTGTAGCCCAAGGCAGGTCACCCGTGATACAAGTCAGTATTCATTTTACATTTTAGTCATTTAGCAGACGCTCTTATCCAGAGCGACTTACAGTTAGTGAGTGCATACATTTTTTTTTTTTTTTTCATACTTTCCATCCATGGCTGAGGACGTCGGGAGGTGATGTGGAAACCAGCCACTAGGGGGCAACAGTGACCTTGTGGACGGGATAGTGGATAGGCGTAAGCATCTGCCTCTGATTCCAAAAGTTGCAAGTTCCAATCCAGCGATAGAAAGTAATTTTTTAGATTTTAGTTTGAAGCCTATCCCAAACCTTACCTTAACCATTCGGAGTTAATGCCTAAACTTAACCTAACCTTAAAAATGTGGAGTTAATGCCTAAACTTCACCTTAAACACTTCGAAATGTGATGTTGAACATGGATGAACGTCTAATTCTGACGTGAGACTGTGAGGGCTAGTTGTGTAGCCCAACCAGGTCAAAAGATCTGACCCCTCTTAAAATTTGGAAACTACTTGCGAGTCGTTTACCATTTGTTCACACTTTGTTCAGTTACCTCATTGGCTAGCTAGCTAACAACCTGGTAACTTCACCGGTACGTCCAAACATTTGGGGACACAGAAAGAAAGGAAGGATCTCTTCAGGAGATCCATGATCATAGCAATGAATGAATGACAGATCTCTTGCACGTTGTCGTCGCAAACCTGAAGTTCTTAAAGAGACAGTGTACAATTTTTCAATGTAAAGCATCTCAATAGGAAAATAGTCCTTTTACACAATGTAGAAACCTAATATTCCACAAATGACTTTGTAATTTAATTGACAGGTATTCTTATCAACCTTTGATCTTTTATAATAAACTCAGGTCTTTACAGTGTTACATATTAGTTTCTAGGACACAACGTGTGCTTCAAAAGTGTCTAGAATTAATATATGCCCATTATACACTGAGTGTACAAAACATTCTCTTTCCATGACATAGACTGACCAGGTGAATCCAGGTGAAAGCTATGATCCCTTATAGATGTCACCTGTTAAATCCACTTCAATCAGTGTAGATGAAAGGGGGAGGAGACAGGTTAAAGAAGTATTTTTTTAGCCTTGAGACAATTAAGACATGGATTGTGTATGTGTGCCATTCAGAGGATGAATGGGCAAGACAAAATATTTATGTGCCTTTGAACGGGGTATGGTAGTAGGTGCCAGGCGCACCGGTTTGATTGTGTCAAGAACTGCAACGCTGCTGTGTTTTTCACACTCAACAGTTTCCCGTGTGTATCAAGAACGGTCCCACCACCCAAAGGACATCCAGCCAACGGCAGACCAGTGATGGTCCCACCACCCAAAGGACATCCAGCCAACGGCAGACCAGTGATGGTCCCACCACCCAAAGGACATCCAGCCAACGGCAGACCAGCGGTCAAACACAGGTAACTGAGGAAAGAGGACAAAGGAGGCTGATACTAGTTGTGCAGAACAACAGATGGGCTACAGTTAGTCAACTGACAGTCCAGTACAACATTGGTGTCCAAAGACCCAAAAGATAATGCATCATTCGTCGTGCCTTGACACGAATGGGGTATGGCAGCCGACCACCTTACAGAGTTCCACTAATTTCAGCAAAAAAACAAGAAACTTCGGTAGCAGTGGGCTATGGATCGAGAACAGTGGACACTGGAGAATTGAAAAAAACATTGCCTGGTCTGATGAATCCTGGTTCCTGCTGTTTTCACGCTGATGGGAGGGCTAGGGTATGAAGAAAACCACATGAGTACATGCATCCATCGTGCCACGTGTCAACATTGCAGGCTGGTGGTGATGGTGTGATGGTGTGGGGTGTGTTTTCATGGCACACATTGGGCCCCTTGATAAAAGTGGAGCAACGTTTGAATGCCACAGGATATCTAACCATCATTGCCAATCAGGTGCACCCCTTCATGGCAGCAGCGTATCCATCTGCAAAAGTATATTTTTTGCCCCCAAGCCACAAGGCTAGGATTGTCCAGGACTGGTTCCACGAACATGACAGTGAATTTAGTTTACAGCAGTGGCCTGCCCGCATAGGCTGTATGTATGTCAATAAATTCAAACTATCTGGTTTTCTGGTGATCCTAAATGTAATGTCGTGCTCCTAAATGTAATGTCGTGCTCCTAAATTTCATGTTGTGCTCCGAACTTTTAAGTTGGGAGTACCAGTGGTAATTTGAGGTCGATTTTATTTTTCATTTAGAGCCCTGTTTGAATAACTGTAACTGTAGCCAATGCAGATAGTCAGGGTAGCTTTTGGTTAACTATTTAACTAACTATTCAGTAGTCTTATGGCTTGGGGGTAGAAGCTGTTCAGGGTCCTGTTGGTTCCAGACTTGGTGCATCGGTACCGCTTGCCGTGCAGTAGCAGAGAGAACAGCCTGTGACTTGGGTGGCTGAAGTCTTTGACAAATTTTAGGGCATTCCTCTGACACCGCCTGGTATATTGGTCCTGGATGGCAGGGAGCTCGGCCCCAGTGATGTACTGGGCCGTACGCACTACCCTCTGTAGCGCCTTAGGGTCGGATGCTGAGGAGTTGCCATACCAGGCGGTGATGCTCTCGATGGTGCAGCTGTAGAACCTTTTGAGGATCTGGGGACCCATGCCAAATCTTTTCAGTCTCCTGAGGGGTAAAAGGTGTTGTCGTGCCCTCTTCACGACCGTCTTGGTGTGGACACCAAGGAACTTAAAACTCTCGACCCGCTCCACTACAGCCCCATCAATGTTAATGGGGGCCTGTTCGGCCCTCCTTTTCCTGTAGTCCACGATCATCTCCTTTGTCTTGCTCACATTGAGGGAGAGGTTGTTGTCCTGGCACCACACTGCCAGGTCTCTGACCTCCTCCCTATAGGCTGTCTCATCGTTGTCGGTGATCAGGCCTACCACTGTTGTGTCATCAGCAAACTTAATGATGGTGTTGGAGTCGTGCTTGGCCACGCAGTCGTGGGTGAACAGGGAGTAGAGGGGGGGAGCACGCACCCCTGAGGGGCCCCCGTGTTGAGGATCAGTGTGGCAGATGTGTTGTTGCCAACCCTTACCACCTGGCAGCAAATCCAGGATCCAATTGCAGAGGGAGGTGTTTAGTCCTAGGGTCCTTAGCTTAATGATGAGCTTTGTGGGCACTATGGTGTTGAACGCTGAGCTATAGTCAATGGACAGCATTCTCACATAAGTGTTCCTTTTGTCCAGGTGGGAAAGGGTAGTGTGGAGTGCGATTGAGATTGCGTCACCTGTGGATCTGTTGGGGCGGTATGCGAATTGGAGTGGGTCTAGGGTTTCTGGGATGATGGTGTTGATGTGAGCCATGAACAGCCTTTCAAAGCACTTCATGGCTACCGACGTGAGTGCTACGGGTCAATAGTCATTTAGGCAGGTTACCTTAGTGTTCTTGGGCACAGGGACTATGGTGGTCTGCTTGAAACATGTAGGGATTACAGACTCGGTCAGGGAGAGGTAGAAAATGTAAGTGAAGACACTTGCCAGTTGGTCAGTGCGTGCTCTGAGTACACACCCTGGTAATCCGTCTGGCCCCGCGGCCTTGTGAATGTTGACCTGTTTAAAGTCTTGCACACATCGGCTACGGAAAGCGTGATCACACAGTCGTCCGGAACAGCTGGTGCTCTCATGCATGCTTAATTGTTGCTTGCCTCAAAGCGAGTATAAAAGGCATTTAGCCCGTCTGGTAGGCTCGCATCACTGGGCAGCTCGTGGCTGGGTTTCCCTTTGTAGTCCGTAATAGTTTGCAAGCCCTGCCACATCCAAAGAGCGTCAGAGCCGGGTAGTAGGATTCAATCTTAGTCCTGTATTGACGCTTTGCCTGTTTGAAGGTTCGTCTGAGGGCATAACGGGATTTCTTATAAGCGTCCGGGTTAGTGTCCACCTCCTTGAAAGCGGCAGCTCTAGCCTTTAGCTCGGTGCGGACGTTGCCTGTAATCCATGGCTTCTGGTTGGGATATGTACGTACGGTCACTGTGGGGACGACGTCGTCGATGCACCTATTGATGAAGCCGGTGACTGAGGTGGTGTACTCCTCAATGCCATTGGATGAATGATGGAACATATTCCAGTCTGTGCAGCAAAACAGTCCTATAGCGTAGTCATGACCACTTCCGTATTGAGCGAGTCACTGGTACTTCCTGCTTTAGTTTTTGCTTGTAAGCAGGAATCAGGAGGATAGAATTATGGTCAGATTTGCCAAATGGAGGGCGAGGGAGAGCTTTGTATGCGTCTCTGTGTGTGGAGTAAAGGTGGTCTAGAGTTTTTTTTCCTCTGGTTGCACATTTGACATGCTTTTATAAATGAGGTAAAACGGATTTAAGTTTATCTGCATTAAAGTCCCCGGCCACTAGGAGCGCCTGTTCTGGATGAGCATTTTCTTGTTTGCTTATGGCCTTATACACCTCGTTGAGTGTGGTCTTAGTGCCAGCATCGGTTTGTGGTGGTAAATAGACAGCTACGAAAAATATAGATGAAAACTCTCTTGGTAAATAGTGGGTCTACAGCTTATCATGAGGTACTCTACCTCAGGCCAGCAATACCTCGAGACTTCATTAATATTAGAGATCAGCGCACCAGCTGTTATTGACAAATAGACACATGACGGTGTTGATGTGAGCCATGGCCAGCCTTTACGATGCCATAGCTCTGGCCAAAAGTAGCGCACTATATAGGGAATAGGGTGCCATTAGGCTCTAGCCAAAATGTGTATGCTAGTGTTTGAGGCTCTGGTCAAAAGTAGTGTACTCATTAGGGCAGGGCTCTCCAACCCTGTTCCTGGAGAGCTGCGCTACTGCAGGTTTTCACTCCAACCCCAGTTATAACTAACCTAATTCAAGTTATCAACCAGCTAATTATTAGAATCAGGAGCGCTAGATTTGGGACAGAGTTGGAGAGCTCTGATATAGGGAATAGGGTGCCCTAGCTCTGGTCAAAGGTAGTGCACTATATAGGGAATAGGGTGCCATTTGAGAGGCAGTGTGGTTTACCTTGAGTTCCACCTCGGTCTGCTTCTTGTCCACAGTGAGCTGTGTGAGGGACTGCTGTAGAGTCCTGGACTGACAGGAGTAGAACTCTCTCTCCTGTTGCAGAATTGTGGCACGCTGCTCATTCTCCGTTAGCCTGCGGGGGGAGCCAGAGAACACATACACAGTCACGTAGAACTGTGGGACGCTGCTCATTCTCCGTTAGCCTGCGGGGGGAGCCAGAGAACACACACACAGTCACGTAGAACGGTGGGACGCTGCTCATTCTCCGTTAGCCTGCGGGGGGAGCCAGAGAACACACACACAGTCACGTAGAACTGTGGCACGCTGCTCATTCTCCGTTAGCCTGCGGGGGGAGCCAGAGAACACACACACAGTCCTGTGCACGCTCGCCTTGCACACACACACACACACACACACACACACTGTGACGGGCGCATTGCCAGACACACAGTTAGAGGAAAGGTACTGTGCACACTAACACAATCACGTACGTACACACAATCCTGCAGTCCACTCCCCATCCATAGCAGGTCAATACCAGGATGAGTGTTAAAAAGCCTTCCGCCCCGGGCATTCACATCACTTACCTAACCTCTTACCTAATGGATGAATTTGGTAGGCAAATCTATCACAAGGGGATTTTAATATCAGACACAAGCTCACAATGATCTGTTATGGAGAGAAGAATGTCGTTCTGTAGGTCCTAATGTCCAGGAAATGCCCTGTGTGAAACCACAGTGGGCCTTGTTGCAGAGCTCTGCAGTGGGACACTTCATTGAGAGACACCCTCAGTAGGCTTCTCGGTGGAGCTCTGCAGTGAGGCCCTTCATTGAGAGACACCCTCAGTAGGCTTCACGGTGGAGCTCTGCAGTGAGGCCCTTCATTGAGAGACACCCTCAGTAGGCTTCACGGTGGAGCTCTGCA
Source organism: Coregonus sp. 'balchen' (assembly GCA_902810595.1). NCBI lineage: Eukaryota > Metazoa > Chordata > Actinopteri > Salmoniformes > Salmonidae > Coregonus > Coregonus sp. 'balchen'. The sequence goes on from LR778281.1 coordinate 45,929,814, forward strand.
GTGAGGCCCTTCATTGAGAGACACCCTCAGTAGGCTTCACGGTGGAGCTCTGCAGTGAGGCCCTTCATTGAGAGACACCCTCAGTAGGCCTCACGGTGGAGCTCTGCAGTGGGGCCCTTCATTGAGAGACACCCTCAGTAGGCTTCACGGTGGAGCTCTGCAGTGAGGCCCTTCATTGAGAGACACCCTCAGTAGGCCTAACGGTGGAGCTCTGCAGTGGGACACTTCATTGAGAGACACCCTCAGTAGGCCTAACGGTGGAGCTCTGCAGTGGGACACTTCATTGAGAGACACCCTCAGTAGGCTTCACGGTGGAGCTCTGCAGTGAGGCCCTTCATTGAGAGACACCCTCAGTAGGCCTAACGGTGGAGCTCTGCAGTGGGACACTTCATTGAGAGACACCCTCAGTAGGCCTAACGGTGGAGCTCTGCAGTGAGGCCCTTCATTGAGAGACACCCTCAGTAGGCTTCACGGTGGAGCTCTGCAGTGAGGCCCTTCATTGAGAGACACCCTCAGTAGGCCTCACGGTGGAGCTCTGCAGTGAGGCCCTTCATTGAGAGACACCCTCAGTAGGCCTCACGGTGGAGCTCTGCAGTGGGGCCCTTCATTGAGAGACACCCTCAGTAGGCTTCACGGTGGAGCTCTGCAGTGGGACACTTCATTGAGAGACACCCTCAGTAGGCCTAACGGTGGAGCTCTGCAGTGGGACACTTCATTGAGAGACACCCTCAGTAGGCTTCACGGTGGAGCTCTGCAGTGAGGCCCTTCATTGAGAGACACCCTCAGTAGGCCTCACGGTGGAGCTCTGCAGTGGGGCCCTTCATTGAGAGACACCCTCAGTAGGCTTCACGGTGGAGCTCTGCAGTGAGGCCCTTCATTGAGAGACACCCTCAGTAGGCTTCACGGTGGAGCTCTGCAGTGAGGCCATTCATTGAGAGACACCCTCAGTAGGCCTCACGGTGGAGCTCTGCAGTGTGGCCCTTCATTGATAGAAACCCTCAATAGGCCTCCCCATGGGGCTCTTCAACGTGACTCTGCCTTGAGAGATACCCACAGTAGGCCTCACGGTGGAGCTCTGCAGTGGGGCACTCCATTGACAGATACACTGCATTCTTTTTTTATAGAACACTCATGCCCTCTGGTCAACACCAGTTTCCCATCACATCCTGATCCCACTCACTGGTGCTTGTTGATGCATTGGTTTGGCTGTTGGGAAATCAATGCACATTTCCACCTTAATGGTGTTTCTCGCCCTCATTAAACTCTTAGGCAGCCTCAGGACAGTCAGCTGGTGTGACCAGATACAGGCATGCTACATTTATGAAAGTGGACCAGCCGGCCCGGTCACATGCAGCTCCATCTGATCTGAGGTTTGACAGATCCTCTCTAACCAGTTTTACTGCTTCGTGTGTCTTTCATATGGTAGGAGAAGGTTTTTACGCACGTCTGAAATAACAGAAATAAGATCCATGTTCCTCATTGCGCTGGTCCTCTCACCTCTCCTTAGCCTGCTCCTTCTCTCTCTGCAGTTCCCTCATCTGCTCTTCAATGTGTCTCAGCTCCGATCGCAGTCCAGTGTCACCAGGCTGCACCTCCTGCTCCTCCTCTGGATGCTCCTTCTCCCTCAGCAACTCCAGGGTTCGCTGCTTCTCATGGGACAACTCCTGGAGGACCAGATCATGGATGTAACGATGGTGTGTGTGTGTGTGTGTGTACCTGAGTGTGTGTTTCTCCTCCAATTCATTTTAAATACCTCAATAGATTTCTGTAGAAGTGTTGTTAAACTGTTCAGCTCCTCTTTTTCAGACTCCACACCTTTCAGAGACTGTGCTGTGCCGTCCAAGTCCCTGTCAACAACACGGCACACAGGGTAATAGGCAACCAAACTGACCAGTTCAGAGAGCATCAAACCCAACTGTCACAACATTTACATTTTAGTCATTTAGCAGACGCTCTTATCCAGAGCATACATTATTTTATTTTTTTCATACTGGCCATACTGGTGGGAATCGAACCCACAACCCTGGCGTTGCAAACGCCACGCTCTACCAACTGAGCTATATCCCTGCCGGCCATTCCCTCCCCTACCCTGGACCAATTGTGCGCCGCCCCATGGGGTCTCCCGGTCGCGGCCGGCTACGACAGAGCCTGGATTCGAACCAGGATCTCTAGTGGCACAGCTTAGAGTGGCACAGCCTTAGACCACTGCGATCTCTAGTGGCACAGCCTTAGACCACTGCGATCTCTAGTGGCACAGCCTTAGACCACTGCGATCTCTAGTGGCACAGCCTTAGACCACTGCGATCTCTAGTGGCACAGCCTTAGACCACTGCGATCTCTAGTGGCACAGCCTTAGACCACTGCGATCTCTAGTGGCACAGCCTTAGACCACTGCGATCTCTAGTGGCACAGCCTTAGACCACTGCGATCTCTAGTGGCACAGCCTTAGACCACTGCGATCTCTAGTGGCACAGCCTTAGACCACTGCGCCACTCGGGAGTCAACAGATGGACCAGAGGATCAAAGAGTCTTATGGCTAAGAGTTTTCACAGCACTTTAGTTAACGCGGTGGATAAAGATGGATATACTAGCTACACGTCTTATATTAAATGCACTTTAAATGTATTAAATGCATCTTTCTTGCTCGTGTGTGGGGATTACTGTATGTTATTTATGAATGTAATATGAATGTTTCCTGTTAAAGATCACAGTTTGTGTTCTCCATAGTTCTCTCTTACAGTTTGATCTGCTCCTGTTCTCCTCTTAGCTCCATCACCAGCTCCTCAAACTTCTGCTTCTCCTCCTCCAGAACCAGGTTCAGACACTCCAGCCTCTCCTTCTGTTCTCTCTGCAGGCTCAGTTCTTCTGTCTCCTCCATCAGCTTATCTGAAGGGACAAAACAGCCTGTTTCCTTGTTGTATATGGCCATTGTCTCCATGTGGGACTGTTAGCATCAAAACTAAACAACAAAGGACTGTCATTCTATGGCCCGTCAGGACTGCCACCCTGAACCATACCTCCCCATGTCCCCTCTCACTCCAGCCCCTCAGGACTGCCACCCTGAACCATACCTCCCCATGTCCCCTCTCACTCCAGCCCCTCAGGACTGCCACCCTGAACCATACCTCCCCATGTCCCCTCTCACTCCAGCCCCTCAGGACTGCCACCCTGAACCATACCTCCCCATGTCCCCTCTCACTCCAGCCCCTCAGGACTGCCACCCTGAACCATACCTCCCCATGTCCCCTCTCACCCAGCGCCTCCTCTCTCCCCTGAACCAGGCCCCATGCCTCCTTCCTCCCCATGCCTCCCCAGCCCCTTCTTCTTACCCAGATACTCCTGCTTCTCCTTGGCCAGCTGCAGTCCCTGGGCCTCCAGGCTCTCTATCATGGCTTCTCCCAGCCCATCCCAGCCCTGACCCCGTCCCCAGCCCCTTCTTCTTACCCAGATACTCCTGCTTCTCCTTGGCCAGCTGCAGTCCCTGGGCCTCCAGGCTCTCTATCATGGCTTCTCCCAGTTGGGCGTTCTTCCAGGTGCTGGAGGTTTTAGACACTACGTGTTGAACAGGTCTAATACAGCGCGTGGTCACATAGGTTTTATACAGCATGATCACCACCAACACTATACAACAGTAGGTCACATATTCTACTATACAATTGCAGACCTGGGCAGCTCCCCTATACATGTCTGAGGAGACTAAAGCCCCACTCTGAGATGGACCCTTTACTTAGAGGTAGACTTATAGACTTAACCCCAGCTACCCCTGATAATACAGTTAGTGTGGTCACTTGGATTTAAAGAGGCAGTGTGGTCAGTTGGATTTAAAGAGGCAGTGTGGTCAGTTGGATTTAAAAGAGGCGGTGTGGTCAGTTGGATTTAAAGAGGCGGTGTGGTCAGTTGGGATTTAAAGAGGCAGTGTGGTCAGTTGGATTTAAAGAGGCAGTGTGTTCAGTTGGATTAAAGAGGCGGTGTGGTCAGTTGGATTTAAAGAGGCAGTGTGGTCAGTTGGATTTTAAAGAGGCAGGTGTGGTCAGTTGGATTTAAAGAGGCAGTGTGGTCAGTTGGATTAAAGAGGCCGTGTGGTCAGTTGGATTTAAAGAGGCAGATGTGGTCAGTTGGATTTAAAGAGGCAGTGTGGTCAGTTGGATTTAAAGAGGCAGTGTGGGTCAGTTGGATTTAAAGAAGGCAGTGTGGTCAGTTGGATTTAAAGAGGCAGTGTGGTCAGTTGGATTTAAAAGAGGCAGTGTGGTCAGTTGGATTTAAAGAGGCAGTGTGGTCAGTTGGATTTAAAGAGGCAGTGTGTCAGTTGGATTTAAAGAGGCAGTGTGGTCAGTTGGATTTTAAAGAGGCAGTGTGGTCAGTTGGATTTAAAGAGGCAGTGTGGTCAGTTGGATTTAAAGAGGCAGTGTGGTCAGTTGGATTTAAAGAGGCAGTGTGGTCAGTTGGATTTAAAGAGGCAGTGTGGTCAGTTGGATTTAAAGAGGCAGTGTGGTCAGTTGGATTTAAAAGAGGCGGTGTGGTCAGTTGGATTTAAAGAGGCAGTGTGGTCAGTTGGATTTAAAGAGGCAGTGTGGTCAGTTGGATTTAAAGAGGCAGTGTGGTCAGTTGGATTTAAAGAGGCAGTGTGGTCAGTTGGATTTAAAGAGGCAGTGTGGTCAGTTGGATTTAAAGAGGCAGTGTGGTCAGTTGGATTTAAAGAGGCAGTGTGGTCAGTTGGATTTAAAGAGGCAGTGTGGTCAGTTGGATTTAAAGAGGCAGTGTGGTCAGTTGGATTTAAAGAGGCGGTGTGGTCAGTTGGATTTAAAGAGGCAGTGTGGTCAGTTGGATTTAAAGAGGCGGTGTGGTCAGTTGAATTTAAAGAGGCAGTGTGGTCAGTTGGATTTAAAGAGGCGGTGTGGTCAGTTGGATTTAAAGAGGCAGTGTGGTCAGTTGGATTTAAAGAGGCAGTGTGGTCAGTTGGATTTAAAGAGGCAGTGTGGTCAGTTGGATTTAAAGAAGCAGTGTGGTCAGTTGGATTTAAACAGCTAATCATGGCTACCCAGACTGTTTGCACTGCCCCCCCCCCCCCCCATCTTTTTACGCTGCTTAACTCTACCCACATGTACATATTACTTCAACTACCTCAACTAGCCGGTGCCCCCGCACATTGACTCTGCACCGGTACCCCTCTGTATATATAGCCTCCCTACTGTTATTTTATTTTACTTCTGCTCTTTTTTTCTCAACACTTTTTTGTTGTTTTATTTTACTTTTTTTATAAAAAAATAAATGCACTGTTGGTTAAGGGCTGTAAGTAAGCATTTCACTGTAATGTCTGCACCTGTTGTATTCGGCGCATGTGGCCAATAAAATTTGATTTGATTTGATTTGGATTTAAAGAAGCAGTGTGGTCAATTGGATTTAAAGAGACAGTGCATGGTTTGTTTACAGTTAGAGTTAAAGAGGCAGTGTGTAGTTTGTGTACAGCTAGATTTAAAGAGACAGTGGGTAGTAAATAGTGACTCACACTTTGCCAGACTCTTGCAGCATCTCCAGCCACTGGTTTTGTTCTGCCTCATTCTCTGCAGCCAGGACGATGTCACCCTGAGGGAATAATAGAGCATCATCACATGGTAATATACAGTAGCATACATTATCATCACATGGTAATATACAGTAGCATACATTATCATCACATGGTAATATACAGTAGCATACATTATCATCACATGGTAATATACAGTAGCATACATTATCATCACATGGTAATATACAGTAGCATACATTATCATCACATCATGCATACGTCCCATGCGACACAGTTGGTAGAGCATGGCGCTTACAACGCCAGGGTTGTGGGTTCGATTCCCACGGGGAGACCAGTACGAACAATAAAAAAGTATGAAAATGTATGCACTGATGCTAATGACTAGAATTGTAATTTATTTTTTATTACAAACAGTAGCATACATCACACTACAGCATCATCACGACATATACAGTAACTGCCTAATAATACAGAGATGCAGATTTCAAGTATCTATTATTAAAGCAACAGTACGACTAAGTGCTTACAGTGAAGTCCTCGTGATTTATAACCATGGCGAAAGGCATGCCTTGGTCTTCCTTAGGATCCACAACACAGCCTCCTAACGGGATCACACCCTGAGACAGACAGACACATTGGACAACAGGATAAATAAAACAAAATAAAATAAAAACGTTTTTACGCTGCTGCTACTCTGTTAATTATTTATGCATAGTCACTTTAACTCTACCCACATGTACATATTATCTCAACTACCTCAACTAGCCGGTGCCCCCGCACATTGACTCTGCACCGGTACCCCCCTGTATATATAGCCTCCCTACTGTTATTTTATTTTACTTCTGCTCTTTTTTTCCTCAACACTTTTTTTGTTGTTGTTTTATTTTTTACTTTTTTCGTTAAAAATAAATGCACTGTTGGTTAAGGGCTGTCAGTAAGCATTTCACTGTAATGTCTGCACCTGTTGTATTCGGCGCATGTGGCCAATAAAATTTGATTTGGTTTGATTTTGAGGTTAACACGTGCACCATGTTGACTAAGGCTCACCTTGGGGTGGATATTAAAGTATCTGTTGGTCTCAAAGCTCCTCTTCTCATTCTCGGCATAGTAGAGCAGGAAACTCTCCTTGATGATAAAGAATCTGGGAGGATGGAGAACGTGTCATTAGCTAGAGGAGAAAGAGGTACGGCAACACAAGGCTAAAAGAGAGTGAGGTAAACAAACAGGCAAGCAGCAGCCCGTTGACTGCATCCTGACTCAAATCATTCTGGATAACTATGTGTACTTTTACTTGTCTTGACTCGCTTACTAGCTAACCACCGCTATCAAGTCATACCAGCAGAGTCTGACAGAGGTTTGCTAGCGAACCCACACCGCCGTTAGACCTGATGAGGTGTTTCTGCCCATGAGCTTAGATAGCCAACATCGTCTGCAAGCTTGATCAGGGATTTCTATTGGAGAAGCAGTTTCTGCCTATATTCAAACTGTACTGTCTTTGTTGAAACTAACCCAAAACGAAAATAAAATTAGAAACTTTGCCTCCTACACTAACTGAAATAAAAATAAATACTGTGTTAAATGATTGAGCTGGTTAAACTCAGCTTGTTAGTTTAAAGAGCGACTGTCCCTAAAAAACTACTAATCCCTTTGAAAACGGCCTATTGTGGCATCGATACGGGTCAGCCACAATAGAGGAATTTGCAGTTCGCCTTCATCATAGAAGTCCCTAATTGAAAGTGATGCAAATGGATACCAATAGTGGAATGATGCCATATTTGGACTAGATAATGCTAAACAAGTTTGGAATGTTGTTATATAAATTCAACAAAATACAATAATTAGCTAATTTGGCAAGACAACAAAAATAATCACACTGTGATGGATTACACTTCAGAATTTGCTTTTGGGGCATACTTATATTTCACTGTACAGCCTCCACTATGGATTGTGGATCAATGAAATGAGGTATCAGTCTACTCCGTGACACCCACAGAACACAACTGTGACGAGTTTACAATATTAGCGTTATACCTGATATCGCATGTCTCTGAAAGCACTGTGAAATGAGCCACATTAAGCTTTACCAGTCAACCTACTACAGTATTGTGTAGCCTATTAGACATTCATATTGCACTGTCCACCCTTACCTGTGGATTGTGGATCAATGAAAGGGGATAGTCAAAGTCCCGCAATAAGAGCTGAGACATTAATATTTATTTATACAACGGGTGGGTCTAATCCTGAATGCTGATTGGTTAAAACCGCATTCCAGCCGGTGTCTATTCCACAAGTTACCACCGGCTAAATCTATGACGTTAAAATGCCTGTTTACTCTGTTCCATCTGACTGCCCAATCCACTGTCTCGTCAGCCCAGCCGGGCAATTTATAAACTTGATCTCCACTATAAAAAGCATCTAAACATTATCTCACATTTCTTTTTAGACTTACATTTAGTTTTCAACAGCGGAGATTTGTATTAACCTTGTTTCAATATTCAAATTTGATCTCCAGCTGTCCCATAGTAATGAACGTGTCGGGAGTCGGGACGAGACAGGCAGGCAGGCAGCGTTTCTCAGCCAGTCGAAATCATGAATCAGCATCATTTTTATGGATATATACATTTCAATAGAAAACAGGTCAAACTAAACGAAGTGCAGCTAGTTTGCTGTCTTTCCAGCTTCAGTTTGAAGTGATTGTGTTAGCTGTGTTGTTGGCTAGCTCCTCGGAACAACAGTGTCCTGACGAGAGAGCACATTTTCTACGCCAGGTGAAATCGAACCTCATTAGCTCATTGTTATGGATGTATCCAAATAAATGTCACTAGAAAACAGCTTAAACAAATGCAAATGCCGCTACTTCGTTGTTATTCTGGCTGCACTGTTTGACGTGACTGTAAATTAGCCGTAGTTGGCTAGCTAGCAAGCAAGGGATAAGAACGTTGCCAGCCAGTATGGCAATAGAACATTTAGAACGAACGACTGGGTCGCGTCCATAGATACAGAACAAAAAGACTGAACGACTGGGTCGCGTCTCTGGTAATTGAACCGACAGAACGTACGACCAGCCGGCTTGGGTAGCAACCCTAGATTTGTGTCGGGACTATATCAATGACACGTCCTCCATTGTTGCCAGTGTCTCCCTCCACTCCTACGAAAAGGACACGCCATCATGAGGCCTCTGATAGTGACCCGAGTTACTGCCCTGATGACACAGATGGCTTCATCAACAACGACAGGTGATATGTGTTATGTGAAAAGTTTTTATAAAAAATTACCCGGTTTGACAAACTAGTAGGTTAATTCCCCAGCAAAGAAGATACAACTAGTAGAGTCGTTTTGGTTGTGAAGTGCATTAACAAAAAGCTTTGTCCTTCCTTTAGAACAAAATGCAATTTACCAATTGGCTGTCAACACCAATTTATCAGATTGCCTGCTACAGTTGTTCCAGAGATGTCCAGTTTGCAGCTGAACATGCAGCGTAGAGAAGACCAGCGAGGGAGTACCTCATCAGCATCATGCAGACATGCCCTCGCTGTGAGCATTCCTATAAGTATCCGGCCAGCAACCTTCACCTGTCAGCAGCAACAGCTTTCACAGCCTCATCATTTGTACAATTACAGAAGACAAACCACTTCATTACTTTGATACATTTGATAACCCAATTGTGAAACGTCATTTATGTAAACTGACATTATTTGTTGCTTATTTTCTACTTCTTAGATGCATATAATGTCCAGGGTATAACCTAGCCTGGTGGAACCAGCCTGATCACTGGGTTCCCATATAATGTCCAGGGCATAACCTAGCCTGGGGGAACCAGCCTGATCACTGTGTTACCATATAATGTCCAGGGTATAACCTAGCCTGGTGGAACCAGCCTGATCACTGTGTTCTCCATATAATGTCCAGGGCATAACCTAGCCTGGGGGAACCAGCCTGATCACTGTGTTACCATATAATGTCCAGGGTATAACCTAGCCTGGGGGAACCAGCCTGATCACTGTGTTACCATATAATGTCCAGGGTATAACCTAGCCTGGTGGAACCAGCCTGATCAATGTGTTCCCATATTACCTTCAGGGCATAACCTAGCCTGGTGGAACCAGCCTGATCACTGTGTTCCCATATTACCTCCAGGGCATAACCTAACCTGGTGGAACCAGCCTGATCACTGTGTTACCATATAATGTCCAGGGCATAACCTAGCCTGGTGGAACCAGCCTGATCACTGGGTTCTCCATATAATGTCCAGGGCATAACCTAGCCCGGTGGAACCAGCCTGGTCGCTGTGTTCACCATTCTATTTCACTTCACATTTTATGATATCTGAAGAGAAATAGAAAGGTCAACGCAGCGATCAGGTTGGTTCCACCAGCCTCACCTCTTGCCTGCTAACTAACGGTTGTGGATGGGGAGACCAGAATTAGGCAGGTTTAGTCTGACCTGTTCAAACTTCAACATAGTACCTGTTTGTATGTCATATATCACCTCTCCTAACTGCCTTTGGTAACAGAACAGTGACTATGTGTTCACAGAAACATGTTTGGAGCCAGACTGCCAGACGGGCTTGGTACTGATGTCTCTGAATGGAGAGAGACCTGGTACTGACAGACGGGCTTGGTACTGATGTCTCTGAATGGAGAGAGACCTGGTACTGACAGACGGGCTTGATACTGGTGTCTCTGAATGGAGAGAGACCTGGTACTCTGACAGACGGGCTTGATACTGAGGTCTCTGAATGAAGAGAGACCTGGCACTCTGACAGACGGGCTTGATACTGAGGTCTCTGAATGGAGAGAGACCTGGTACTGACAGACGGGCTTGGTACTGATGTCTCTGAATGGAGAGAGACCTGGTACTGACAGACGGGCTTGATACTGATGTCTCTGAATGGAGAGAGACCTGGCACTGACAGACGGGCTTGATACTGATGTCTCTGAATGGAGAGAGACCTGGTACTGACAGACGGGCTTGGTACTGATGTCTCTGAATGGAGAGAGACCTGGTACTGACAGACGGGCTTGGTACTGATGTCTCTGAATGGAGAGAGACCTGGTACTCTGACAGACGGGCTTGGTACTGATGTCTCTGAATGGAGAGAGACCTGGTACTGACAGACGGGCTTGGTACTGATGTCTCTGACTGGAGAGAGACCTGGTACTGACAGACGGGCTTGATACTGATGTCTCTGAATGGAGAGAGACCTGGTACTGACAGACGGGCTTGATACTGAGGTCTCTGAATGGAGAGAGACCTGGTACTGACAGACGGGCTTGATACTGATGTCTCTGAATGGAGAGAGACCTGGCACTCTGACAGACGGGCTTGATACTGATGTCTCTGAATGGAGAGAGACCTGGTACTGACAGACGGGCTTGGTACTGATGTCTCTGAATGGAGAGAGACCTGGTACTGACAGACGGGCTTGATACTGTCTCTGAATGGAGAGAGACCTGACACTCTGACAGACGGGCTTGATACTGATGTCTCTGAATGGAGAGAGACCTGGTACTGACAGACGGGCTTGATACTGATGTCTCTGAATGGAGAGAGACCTGGTACTGACAGACGGGCTTGGTACTGATGTCTCTGAATGGAGAGAGACCTGACACTCTGACAGACAGGCTTGATACTGATGTCTCTGAATGGAGAGAGACCTGGGACTGACAGACGGGCTTGATACTGAGGTCTCTGAATGGAGAGAGACCTGGTACTGACAGACAGGCTTGATACTGATGTCTCTGAATGGAGAGAGACCTGGTACTGACAGACGGGCTTGATACTGATGTCTCTGAATGGAGAGAGACCTGGTACTGACAGACGGGCTTGATACTGATGTCTCTGAATGGAGAGAGACCTGGCACTGACAGACGGGCTTGATACTGATGTCTCTGAATGGAGAGAGACCTGGCACTCTGACAGACGGGCTTGGTACTGATGTCTCTGAATGGAGAGAGACCTGGTACTGACAGACGGGCTTGATACTGATGTCTCTGAATGGAGAGAGACCTGGCACTCTGACAGACGGGCTTGGTACTGATGTCTCTGAATGGAGAGAGACCTGGTACTGACAGACGGGCTTGGTACTGATGTCTCTGAATGGAGAGAGACCTGGGACTGACAGACGGGCTTGGTACTGATGTCTCTGACTGGAGAGAGACCTGGTACTGACAGACGGGCTTGATACTGAGGTCTCTGAATGGAGAGAGACCTGGCACTCTGACAGACGGGCTTGATACTGATGTCTCTGAATGGAGAGAGACCTGGCACTCTGACAGACGGGCTTGATACTGATGTCTCTGAATGGAGAGAGACCTGGCACTCTGACAGACGGGCTTGATACTGATGTCTCTGAATGGAGAGAGACCTGGTACTGACAGACGGGCTTGGTACTGATGTCTCTGAATGGAGAGAGACCTGCCACTCTGACAGACAGGCTTGATACTGATGTCTCTGAATGGAGAGAGACCTGGCACTCGGCATTACAATTTTACTAGACACAACTTTTACTTGTATCGTCTTTTTTTATTATTGAGTTGAATGGTATCAGTCAATACGGGAGGGAGAAACCCTGTGTATTCTGCACCAGGATCAGGGAACTCCTGTTGTACCCCCGGACCACTCTGACATGTTACCAAGGTAACCCCATTACCACCAGACAGGAAGGTGTGACCACTCTGACATGTTACCAAGGTAACCCCATTACCATCAGACAGGAAGGTATGACCACTCTGACATGTTACCAAGGTAACCCCATTACCACCAGGCAGGAAGGTATAACCACTCTGACATGTTACCAAGGTAACCCCATTACCACCAGACAGGAAGGTATGACCACTCTGACATGTTACCAAGGTAACCCCATTACCACCAGACAGGAAGGTATGACCACTCTGACATGTTACCAAGGTAACCCCATTACCATCAGACAGGAAGGTATGACCACTCTGACATGTTACCAAGGTAACCCCATTACCACCAGGCAGGAAGGTATAACCACTCTGACATGTTACCAAGGTAACCCCATTACCACCAGGCAGGAAGGTATAACCACTCTGACATGTTACCAAGGTAACCCCATTACCACCAGGCAGGAAGGTATGACCACTCTGACATGTTACCAAGGTAACCCCATTACCACCACACAGGAAGGTATGACCACTCTGACATTTTTATTTTTTTATTTTTTATTTCACCTTTATTTAACCAGGTAAGCCAGTTGAGAACAGGTTCTCATTTACAACTGCGACCTGGCCAAGATAAAGCAAAGTAGTGCAATAAAAACAACACAGAGTTACATATGGGGTAAAAAAACATAAAGTCAGAAATACAACAGAAAATATATATACAGTCTGTGCAAATGTAGCAAGTTATGGAGGTAAGGCAATAAATAGGCTATAGTGCAGAATAATTACAATAGTATTAACACTGGAATGCTAGATGTGCAAGAGATTATGTGCAAATAGAGATTCTGGGGTGCAAAAGAGCAAAATAAATAACAATATAGGGATGAGGTAGTTGGGTGGGCTAATTTCAGATGGGCTGTGTACAGGTGCAGTGATCGGTAAGGTGCTCTGACAACTGATGCTTAAAGTTATTGAGGGAGATAAGAGTCTCCAGCTTCAGAGATTTTTGCAATTCGTTCCAGTCATTGGCAGCAGAGAACTGGAAGGAATGGCGGCCAAAGGAGGTGTTGGCTTTGGGAATGACCAGTGAGATATACTTGTTGGAGCGCAGACTATGGGTGGGTGCTGCTATGGTGACCAATGAGCTAAGATAAGGCGGGGATTTGCCTAGCAGTGATTTATAGATGGCCTGGAGCCAGTGGGTTTGACGACGAACATGTAGTGAGGACCAGCCAACAAGAGCGTACAGGTCACAGTGGTGGGTAGTGTATGGGGCTTTGGAGACAAAACGGATGGCACTGTGATAGACTACATCCAATTTGCTGAGTAGAGTGTTGGAGGCTATTTTGTAAATGACATCGCCGAAGTCAAGGATCGGTAGGATAGTCAGTTTTACGAGGGCATGTTTGGCAGCATGAGTGAAGGAGGCTTTGTTGCGAAATAGGAAGCCGATTCTAGATTTATCTTTGGATTGGAGATTCTTTATGTGAGTCTGGAAGTTGAGTTTACAGTCTAACCAGACACCTAGATATTTGTAGTTGTCCACATACTCTAGGTCAGACCCGTCGAGAGTGGTGATTCTAGTCGGGTGGGCGGGTGCTAGCAGCGTTCGATTGAAAAGCATGCATTTAGTTTTACTAGTGTTTAAGAGCAGTTGAAGGCTACTGAAGGATTGTTGTATGGCATTGAAGCTCGTTTGGAGGTTTGTTAACACAGTGTCCAATGAAGGGCCAGATGTATACAAAATGGTGTCGTCTGCGTAGAGGTGGATCTGAGAGTCACCAGCAGCAAGAGCGACATCATTGATATACACTGAGAAAAGTGTCGGCCCAAGAATTGAACCCTGTGGCACCCCCATAGAGACTGCCATAGGTCCAGACAACAGGCCCTCCGATTTGACACACTGAACTCTATCTGAGAAGTAGTTGGTGAACCAGGCGAGGCAGTCATTTGAGAAACCAAGGCTATTTAGTCTGCCAATAAGGTAACAAGGTAACCCCATTACCAAGGTAACCCCATTACCACCAGGCAGGAAGGTATAACCACTCTGACATGTTACCAAGGTAACCCCATTACCACCACACAAAATATCAATAGGCTCAGTAACTGTATCTGCTGGGAAAGACAATGAAAGATGAACATTGTTAAATTATCACTGCTTCTATGGTGTTGTGTAAAGGGTTGTTTATTCTACATTTACATTTTAGTCATTCAGCAGACGCTCTTATCCAGAGCGACTTACAGTTAGTGAGTGCAAACATTTTTCATACTGGCCCCCCCGTGGGAAACGAACCCACAACCCTGGCGTTGCAAGCGCCATGCTCTACCAACTGAGCTACAGGGGACTATATATATTTGAAAGTTATCAAAACGCTAGAATATCTACATAAATTCAGCAATTGCATTCTTCTCATATTACTCTGTAGGCTACTGAACCATTCAAAGCTTCCTCCAGCATCTCACCATACGTCTGCCTGTAGTTATTGAAGTCAACCTGCAGGAGGTTTGTTTGTTGTGATTGAGTGGGGGGGGGAACAGCTGACGGCAAGGTTCTGAAAGATGGGTGTGTCTTGGTGGTGGCAAGGACACACCCAAGAAACACCCACATCAAACCACACCCCCAAGCCAACTCATGTTTGGCTTCTGTCATGGCCGCCAGCATTTCTTGAGGAGCAAGCCAAAAAATGAGGCCAAATCAGTGGGTGCAGTTCCTCTTTAAATTAAATATGATCTTGAATTGATTCTGAATGGTAAAAAATATTAAAATTAGTCTTTCAAATGAAAAAAAAATAGAAGGTTAAAGCGAATAAGGTTACTGTATGTCAACTACAGCCCATTAAAAATGGTAATGAGTCCATTTGGCTGTGTTTACACAGGCAGCCCAATTATAGACAAAATATCTGATTGGTCAAAATACCAATTAGTGGAAAAAAGAATCAGAATTGGGCTGCCTGTGTAAACGTAGCCATACAGTGGGGAAAAAAAGTATTTAGTCAGCCACCAATTGTGCAAGTTCTCCCACTTAAAAAGATGAGAGAGGCCTGTAATTTTCATCATAGGTACACGTCAACTATGACAGACAAATTGAGATTTTTTCTCTCCAGAAAATCACATTGTAGGATTTTTAATGAATTTATTTGCAAATTATGGTGGAAAATAAGTATTTGGTCACCTACAAAACAAGCAAGATTTCTGGCTCTCACAGACCTGTAACTTCTTCTTTAAGAGGCTCCTCTGTCCTCCACTCGTTACCTGTATTAATGGCACCTGTTTGAACTTGTTATCAGTATAAAAGACACCTGTCCACAACCTCAAACAGTCACACTCCAAACTCCACTATGGCCAAGACCAAAGAGCTGTCAAAGGACACCAGAAACAAAATTGTAGACCTGCACCAGGCTGGGAAGACTGAATATGCAATAGGTAAGCAGCTTGGTTTGAAGAAATCAACTGTGGGAGCAATTATTAGGAAATGGAAGACATACAAGACCACTGATAATCTCCCTCGATCTGGGGCTCCACGCAAGATCTCACCCCGTGGGGTCAAAATGATCACAAGAACGGTGAGCAAAAATCCCAGAACCACACGGGGGGACCTAGTGAATGACCTGCAGAGAGCTGGGACCAAAGTAACAAAGCCTACCATCAGTAACACACTACGCCGCCAGGGACTCAAATCCTGTAGTGCCAGACGTGTCCCCCTGCTTAAGCCAGTACATGTCCAGGCCCGTCTGAAGTTTGCTAGAGTGCATTTGGATGATCCAGAAGAGGATTGGGAGAATGTCATATGGTCAGATGAAACCAAAATAGAACTTTTTGGTAAAAACTCAACTCGTTGTGTTTGGAGGACAAAGAATGCTGAGTTGCATCCAAAGAACACCATACCTACTGTGAAGCATGGGGGTGGAAACATCATGCTTTGGGGCTGTTTTTCTGCAAAGGGACCAGGACAACTGATCCGTGTAAAGGAAAGAATGAATGGGGCCATGTATCGTGAGATTTTGAGTGAAAACCTCCTTCCATCAGCAAGGGCATTGAAGATGAAACGTGTCTGGGTCTTTCAGCATGACAATGATCCCAAACACACCATCCGGGCAACGAAGGAGTGGCTTCATAAGAAGCATTTCAAGGTCCTGGAGTGGCCTAGCCAGTCTCCAGATCTCAACCCCATAGAAAATCTTTGGAGGGAGTTGAAAGTCTGTGTTGCCCAGCGACAGCCCCAAAACATCACTGCTCTAGAGGAGATCTGCATGGAGGAATGGGGCCAAAATACCAGCAACAGTGTGTGAAAACCTTGTGAAGACTTACAGAAAACGTTTGACCTGTGTCATTGCCAACAAAGGGTATATAACAAAGTATTGAGAAACTTTTGTTATTGATCAAATACTTATTTTCCACCATAATTTGCAAATAAATTCATTAAAAATCCTACAATGTGATTTTCTAGAATTTTTTTCTCTCATTTTGTCTGTCATAGTTGATGTGTACCTATGATGAACATTACAGGCCTCTCTCATCTTTTTAAGTGGGAGAACTTGCACAATTGGTGGCTGACTAAATACTTTTTTTTACCCACTGTAAGGACCCATGTTGTAGCCCACATGGGTTTGACCATGTCTGGCCCAAAAGGTTAACCCAACTAGGTACCAGCTAAGAGTCCATGGAGTCCTTGGTTAAAGGTTGCACTGGATCAGGATGAAGAAGGGCCTGACCGGGGTAACAGAGCGACAGCAGCACTATCTGAGGGGGCTGACCGTGGTAACCCTTTGGCACCAGCACCAGGACCAGGACCAGGGGGACACTGCTGAATTGAAAGTCTTCTATCTTGAGAACTTCACTGCTGACATGCAAATTTTTGGGATTGTACACAGGGTTAGGAAACCAATGTGTACATTTGTAATTTGATTGAACTATCCCTTTAATCAGAGCTCCTGCATTGCATGTGCTATAAATAAACCTGTACAGTGCCTTCAGACCCTTTTATTTTTTCCACATTTTGTTATGTTACAGCCTTATTCTAAAATGGATTAAATAAAACAAATTCCTCAGCAATCTACACACAATACCACATAATGGCAAAGCGAAAACAGGTTGTTAGAAATGTTCGCTAATTTATACCTAAAATATATATATACATACGTATTTATATAAATATTCAGAGCCTTTGCTATGACACTTGAAGTTGTGCTCAGGTGCATCCTGTTTCTACTGATCATCCGTGAGCTGTTTCTAAAACTTGATTGGAGTCCACCTGTGGTAAATTCAATTGATTGGACATGATTTGGAAAGGCACACACCTTTCTATATAAGGTCCCAAAGTTGACAGTGCATGTCAGAGCAAAAACCAAGCCATGAGGTCGAAGGAATTGTCCGTAGAGCTCTGAGACAGGATTGTGTCGAGACACAGATCTGGGGAAGGGTACCAAAAAATATCTGCAGCATTGAAGGTCCCCAAGAACACAGTGGCCTCCATCATTCTTAAATGGAAGAAGCTTGGACCCACCAAGACTCTTCCTAGAGCTGGCCGCCCGGCCAAACTGAGCAATCGGGTGAGAAGGGGCTTGGTCAGGGAGGTGACCAAGAACCCGATAGTCACTCTGACAGAACTCTAGAGTTCCTCTGTGGAGATGGGAGAACCTTCCAGAAGGACAACCATCTCTGCAGAACTCCACCAATCAGGCCTTTATGGTAGAGTGGCCATACGGAAGCCACTCCTCAGTAAAAGGCGCATGACAGCCCGCTTGGAGTTTGCCATGGTGGTGGCAGCATCATGCTGTGGGTATGTTTTTCAGCGGCAGGGACTGGAAGACTAGTCAGGATTGAGGGAAAGATTAACAGAGCAAAGTACAGAGAGATCCTTGATGAAAACATGCTCCAGAGCGCTCAGGACCTCAGACTGGGGTGAAGATTTACCTTCCAACAGGACAACAACCCTAAGCACACAGCCAAGACAACGCAGGAGTGGCTTCGGGACAAGTCTCTGAATGTCCTTGAGTGCCCAGCCAGAGCCCGGACTTGAACCTGATCGAACATCTCTGGAGAGACCTGAAAATAGCTGTGCAGCGACACTCCCCATCCAACCTGACAGAGCTTGAGAGGATCTGCAGAGAAGAATAGGAGAAACTCCCCAAATACAGGTGTGCCATCTCAGCCTTTCCTCTAGGATTTTTCCTGTGCTTAGCTCTATTCTGTTTCTTTTTATCCTAAAAAACTCCCTAGTCCTTGCTGATGACAAGCATACCCATAACATGATGCAGCCACCACCTTGCTTGAAAATATGAAGAGTGGTTAGATTTGCTCCAAACATAACACTGAATTGAGCACAAAAAGTGAATTGCTTTGCCACATTTTTTGCAGTATTACTTTAGTGCCTTGATGCAAACCGGATGCATGTTTTGGAATATTTTTTATTCTGTACAAGCTTATTTCTTTTCACTCTGTCAATTAGGTTAGTATTGTGGAGTAACTACAATGTTTTGGATCCATCCTCCGTTTTCTCCTATCACAGCCATTAAGCTCTGTAACTGTTTTAAAGTCACCATTGGCCTTCAATCAATCAATCAATCAATCAATCAATCAATCAATCAATCAATCAATCAATCAAATTGTATTTATAAAGCCCTTTTTACATCAGCAGATGTCACAAAGTGCTATACAGAATCCCAGCCTAAAATCCCAAACAGCAAGCAATGCAGATGTAGAAGCACGGTGGCTAGGAAAAACTCCTTAAAAAAAAAAAACCACCTTGTGGTGAAATCCCTGAGCGGTTTCCTTCCTCTTCAGCAACTGAGTTAGGAAGGACGCCTGTATCTTTGTAGTGACTGGGTGTATTGATACACCATCCAAAGTGTAATTAATGACTTCACCATGCTCAAAGGGATGTTCAATGTCAGGCTGTAACACAACAAAATGTGGAAAAAGTCAAGGGGTGTGAATACTTTCTGTAAGCAGTATCTGCACATCAGCTATGGTGTCTTTGTTCATGCCGATATCGCGTGGAATGTTTTATTGATTTGATACTTTAGTGTTACTCTGTCTAAGGCTAAGTGCTATGTGGGGATCCTATGAGAAACAGGACTAGATTGTTCTTTGCACTATATTTTTGATCATAGAAAGCACTTACTGTAGTGGGGGAAAAAATCATTATGGCTCTGAGCCAAGGGTTTGACTGTGAGCTTTATCATGGCTCCGGTCATAAGTAGTACACTACAGAGAATATGGGTGCCATTTTGGGACAAACTGAACTGAACTTGGAAGAGGTCGATCCCACAGCAGCCCAGTTGCCGGAGAGGCTGCATCATGCTATGAGGTTTTTTTTGTTGATTAAAAAGCACAGGCAAAATCTTAGTCTGCTTTCCAACAGACACTCCTAGTTAAATCCTAGTTACAGTTTTGACTTAAACCAGCTTGAAAATCTATGGCAAGACTTGAAAAAATGGCTGTCTAGCAATGATCAACAACCAACTTGACGGAGCTTGAAGAATTTTTTAAAGAATAATTTGCTAACTCAGAAAGACTCCAACGCCAAAGCTGATTCTAACATGTAATGAGGGGGATGAACACTTATCTAATCAAGACATATTAGTGTTTTATTTTTCATATATTTTTATTTTTTACAAAATGTTAGAATTTTTCTTCCACTTTGACATTTAGAGTATTTTGTGTAGATCGTTGACAAAAAATTAAAATTAAATCCATTTTAATCCCACTTCGTAACACAACAAAATGTGGAAAAGGTTCTGCAGGTCCAATAATATCAAACAGTACAGTACATTGTAATGGAGCACTTTAACATGTCAGCTATCTCACATTAAACAGTCCTCCAGAGAGCTTTAACCTGATTTTAACAGGGATTATGCTGTTGTGTAAAATGCCCTTTTTTTTGTACATGATTAAAATTGTGCATCTGTAAACCTGCGTTAACATTGTCATTCATTTCCCTCTTCTATACACACTGCCAGTACGGGTGTCACCATGCCAGACCCTAACTGCTGCTAGGTGGGATTAACTAGGCAGACCCTACCTGCTGCTAGGTGGGATGAACCAGGCAGACCCTACCTGCGGGACCACTTGGCGGAGGGCCGTCCGAAAGGCCTCTTCCAGAGCACCCCATGCAGCTGCACCTTGGTGCTAATGTCCAGCACTTCAGAGTCTGTCTGTCTGTCCATGGAGGTCCAGGGGGAGAATAAAGAGGGTTTGGACGACGAGGAGAACATCGCTACAGGGGGGTGGGGAGGGAGGACAAAATATCAATGGAACACAAACAGAAATGGGGGAACTAGGAAGTACACACAGAGCAGCCACACACACAATAACACACACACACACAATAATACACACACACACACACACAATAACACACACACACCCAATAACACACACACACCCAATAACACACACACAATAACACACACACACACACCCAATAACACACACACACCCAATAACACACACACACACAATAACACACACACACACAATAACACACACACACACACAATAACACACACACACACCCACACTGACAGACACGTACACACACACACACACACAATAACACACACACACCCAAACACACACACACCCACACTGACAGACACGTACACACACACACTTGTGGACACAACACACACTCACAGACAAAGTAACAAACAAATCCCAATACCAAACTCAGTGGGGTGGAATGATGAAGCTGCCAATACGGGCATCAGCTGGAGGCAGACTACTGGACGGAGAGGAGAGGAGGGATGGAGAGACGGTTGGGGGGAGGGCAGGAGAGAGAACGAGAGAGAGAGAGAGAGAGAGAGAGGGAGACAGAGAGAGAGAGAGAGAGAGAGAGAGAGAGAGAGAGAGATAGAGAGAGGCAGAGGCTTTAGAAACGAGTTCTAGTAAATCTGTTGCAAGGTCAATACATCCCTGTCATCCTCTCCCTCTGAGCCAGACAGGCAGGCCAGTAAAATCTCTTATTCAGATTAGTGTAGTGCAGCTTCCTGTAGAGGGAAAAGTGTGCATCCCAAATGGCACCCTAGTGCACTACTTTAGAGCAGGGAGCCCGTAGGAGTGTAAAATGATGCTCGACAAGAACACGCACTCTACTTTCTAGCAAAGAGCATGCTACATAGTCAAATGGAGAGCACGGTATGTTGTGTATATTTCCTGTTACAGATGTATACATCTGCATGGTTACAGCATATATGCAGATTTAGGGAATGTGTGTGTGTGTGTGTGTGTGTGTGTGTGTGTGTGCTAATGGATGGGAGATTAACATCTATATATTTTTCTGCCTCTGTATCCATCCTATATGACAGCTACGTGGATGTATAGTGAAATAACACATCCCCGTGTTCTCCAAAACCCAGGGATCGTCTCTATACATACTGTAGGTTTAATGGACAGTAAACATTCATAATGAGTTCTAAATTTAAAAATCTCATTGCTTATATGGATCTGCATGCCGTCCTAATCTGGGCCAGGCTGATGTCCTAATCTGGGCCAGGCTGATGTCCTAATCTGGGCCAGGCTGATGTCCTAATCTGGGCCAGGCTGATGTCCTAATCTGGGCCAGGCTCCTGTTTCCTGGTTTCTTTGGATCCCCATGACCTTTCACAGAAGCATCAGCTACAGGGCGGCAGGTTAAGAGTGTTGGGCCAATAACCCAAAGGTTGCTGGTCCGAATCCCCGAGCCGGCAAGGTGGAAAAATCAGCTGTTTTGCTCTTGAGCAAGGCATTTAACCCCCAACAATATCTTCTCTCCGGGCGCCGTTGATGTCAATTAAGGCAGCGCCCCTCCCACCTCTCTGATTGGTTAAATATGGAAGACAGATTTTGATTGAATGAATCTCCTTTCCCTTCCTTTTCCCTCTTCCTGGTCCACAAAAAAAACACAAAAACATTACCGTCACACACAATACAACGATATACAAACAATACAACTAAAAAAGTATACAAACAATACATCTAAAAAATAACGTGTGTGTCCCCTCACAGTCGCTGCCGTTCCATGAGTTTTTTAAAGGTAATTTTGGTTTTTGCTTGAGTAATTGGAGATGGAAGTGAGTTCCATGCGATCATGGCTATGCATAAAACTGTATGTTGCCGTGAATTCATTTTTGGACTTGGGGAATGTGAAGAGACCCCTGGTGGCATGTCTTGTGTGGTATGTATGGATGTCTGAGCTGAATGTTATTTGATTATGCAGGCAATCTGGAATTTCCTCACAGTAATATTTCTCATAAAAACTAGAAGAGAAGCAGTTAATCTCTCGTCAACCCTCAACCAGGAAAGACTGTCATGCATGTTGTTGATGTTAGTTCTGTATGTGCAGTTAAGGGCAAGGTGTGCTGCTCTGTTTTGAGTCAGCTGCAGCTTTGCTAGGTCTTTCTTTGCTTCACTTGACCATATTAACAGACAGTAATCAGGATGGGAGAAGATCAAAGCCTTAAAAAACGCAGAACATCTTTTTATAACAGACATACCCCTCCCCATCTTCACAACTTTGCCAATATGACTTGACCATCCAATGTTATACCTAGGAGTTTAGCTTCCTCAACTTGCTCAATGGTCACAACCTTTATGCACAACTCCAGTTGAGGTCTTAGAGAACGTGTTGAACTAAATACAATGTTTTTAGTTTAAAATGTATTTAAGACCAGTTTATTATTGATCACCCATTATGATACTGACTGTAACTCCTTATTTAGAATTTCAGTGAGTTCTCACTGGCTTTGGGTGCCGACATAATAATAATAATAATGTAGAGTGTGGAATCATCCGCATACATAGCTTTGTGTGAGACCAGTGGAAAATCATTTGTAAAAATAGAGAAGCGTAACGGCCCAAGGCAACTGCCCTGCGGGACGCCGCACTGTACACATCTGATGTTAATAATAATAATAATAATTAATCATTTAGCAGACGCTCTTATCCAGAGCGACTTACAGGAGCAATTAGGGTTAAGTGCGTTGCTCAAGGGCACATCATGTTAGAGAAGCATCCATTGAAGAACACTCTCTGGGTTCTATTGGATAAATAACTCTCCAACCATTTGATGGCTGGTGATGTAAAGCCATAGCAAGTGAGTTTCTTCAATAACAATTTATGATCAATAACATCAAAGGCTGCACTGAAATATAGCTCCAACAATCATCTTATTATCCATTTCTTTAAACCAATCATCATTCATCTGAGTCAGTGCAGTATAAATTCAGTGCCCTTCTCCATGTTGAAAGTCAGTCGTTAACTTGTTCTCTGAAAAATAGCATATTTGGACAAACACAATCCTCTCCATCAGTTTACTAAGGACAGGCAGTAAACTGATTGGACGGCTGTTAGAGCCAGCAAAGGGTTCTTTCCAATTTTTTTGAAATTACTTTAGCTTCCTTCCTGTGGTCAAACACTCTTTGGTTAAAAACATGAAAGGTTTTGGGTGTTGAGACCCAGGTTGTGTAGGTCTTGATCCAGCTGGTCGGACCACCAGGCTCTTGGCTTTCCTCTCAAAAATCAAATTTTATTGGTCACATACACATATTTAGCAGATGTTATTGCGGGTGTAGCGAAATGCTTGTGTTCCTAGCTCCAACAGTGCAGCAGTATCTAACAATTCACAACAACATACACAAATCTACAAGTAAAAGAATGGAATTAAGAAATATATAAATATTAGGACGAGCAATGTAGAATATAATACAGTATATACATATGAGATGAGTAAAGTAGTATGTAAACATTATTAAAGTGACTAGTGTTCCATGTCTATAAATATAGGGCAGCATCCTCTAACATGGTGACCACACCACCCGCGTCGCATGCGCGAGCATTGAGAAATAAATGTACACATACGTTATTCAATCATTGCACCCACACTGCTCGCTCGCGTCTGCGTAGCCAGGCGCTAAAATAGAACTTGGTTCTATTTGTGACGCTTGACGCGCTGCAAGTCCCGCCTCTCCCATCTCCTCATTGGTTTTTAGGAGCATATACCCACGTGGGTGATTGAAAGATGAACTGTCCACCCTCCAGTCCAGTAGGTGGTGGTAATGCCTCTTAAAGTTGATAGCCAACCGCCATATAAAGTCCAGAGAAGAAGAAGAAGCCTGAAGGAGGAGAAAATACTAGAAACTCACTCTGTTTACCCTTTTATCTGTGGATGAATTGTCAGAGTAGAGGACCGTGTGCATTTCAGGTTAAAAAAAAACAACCCAATGTTTATATCCCAGGACAAATTAGTTAGCAACAGCAAGCTAGCTAGCTAAATTGCCATAAATGTTTAATGCTTTTCGACCTGTCCCCAAATGAATATAGTTGGTTCAGAGTTCATTTTGATATTTCAACCTGCGTGTCCTGATCGCGTCTGGTGCGGGTGGAAAACTCAACATGAGGACGAGCGGTGCGGTCAGCATTTAAGGTGCAGGGTTGAGTAACCAGGTGATGGCACGCTAGTGATGGCTATTTAACAGTCTGATGGCCTTGAGATAGAAACAGTTTTTCAGTCTCTCAGTCCAAGCCTTGATGCACCTGTACTGTGAACAGGCCGTGGCTCGGGTGGTTGATGTTCTTGATTATCTTTTTGACCTTCCTGTGACATCGGCGGCTGTAGGTGTCCTGGAGGGCAGGCAGTGTGCCCCCGGTGATGCGTTGGGCAGATGGCACCACCTTCTGGAGAGCCCTGAGGTTGCGGGCGGTGCAGTTGGGGGAGTGGCCAGTTGGGGGATGGCACATTGAGGATAAGAGCAGGCTCAGAGGTGGGTTTGATCTGGCCAGGACAGGTGACCAAACTGTCAGAGTCGGGACACATTGCACCAATTCATTTTTATTTATTTAAATAATCATAAAACACAGTTTTGCAACATCTTTAACTTTTCACAATCAACAGATGGAAAAAAGGCAGACTCCTTATGGAATGATCACATGAAAACCCCCAAAGTATGACCTCTACTGCTTACCCCTGACCCTCCTCAACAACTCTCTCTCTCTCTCACACACACACACAAGTCTTTTGACTAGATCCAGAAGGGGAGTAAGTCGCTCTGGATAAGACCGTCTGCTAAATGACTAAAAATGTAAATGTAAAAAAATTAGGAATTCACATCCCTTGACTAGATCCCAGAGGCTTCACTAGATCCCTCGACTAGATCCCAGAGGCTTCACTAGATCCCTTGACTAGATCCCAGAGGCTTCACTAGATCCCTCAACTAGTTCCCAGAGGCTTCACTAGATCCCTCGGCTAGATCCCTGAGGCTTCACTAGATCCACTTTTCACTAAGAACCAGTAGGGGGGGGGGGGGGGGGGGGGGGGGGGGGCATCCCTTTAGAACAGACTTACAGTTTGAAAGAAAAATTAATCTGCAGCCGAAGGTACTGCATGCACAACCACCTCTACACTCTCCAACCCCAGAAGAGCAGCGTTTGTCTCGGTCTACTCTGCACCCATTGGTTGTTTTTATTGAATTCTCATAAGGATATAATATTATTTGAAAGTTAAAATTACTATTGCCATATAAAAAAAAAAATTCATTACATTTGGACTCCTCACTCAACCCTTATGTGACCAGACCCTTCCCATTCACTGTAGTGCCCTGAAAAGGCCAGAGCAGCGCAGCACTGTGGCCCAGGATGCCAGCCCAACAGAATGAGCGCCTCAAACCACCTGTGATAGTAAAGTACTGTTGGTCTTCCTCTGACACAGTTACATTCATGTTCATCATACATATTACATGAGCTCTGCTGGGAAGCAGAGAGGAACAGGAGAAGTGAGGGGGACAACTGGGCCCAAAATCTGTCTTTTCCAGCAGATGGCACTTTTATTACAATTTTTTCACCTCACTAAAAGCGAGGAGTTTTTGAGTGGAGGTCAATGAGTGTCAAATTCGGTTAACAAGAAAATGTATGGCTTGTTTTCTACGTGTGGCTTACTTGATCGGAATAGGGGCATTGAGGGCATTTCTTTCCATTGTTAGAGCAGCCACTAACCCATCTGGTCAATATAATGGATCCATCTGTGTGGGTAGACATGGCCACCAAATCTTACAAAATTAACAAGATTATTGCTCATATATCTTACAACATTCACATGATTATTGCTCAGATCTTATAACATGAATAATAACAGAAGATAAATTAAAGCAAAATCGGAGAGAAAAAACTAAAGCCATTACGTCAGAACTGCTGTTCTGTTTGGCCCAAATGCAAAGAGCTAAGTCCCTCGTCACAGACAGACAGATGAGCACTACGTGGTCCAGACAAAGCTAGACGAGCACTACGTGGTCCAGACAAAGCTAGATGAGCACTACGTGGTCCAGACAAAGCTAGATGAGCACTACGTGGTCCAGACAAAGCTAGATGAGCACTACGTGGTCTGTCTGTCTACACTCCATATTGCTGGTCCCTCAATTCAGAGTTCATTGTAATGTGTCTATCCGTCTGACTACTCACTGAAAAATGCAAAATGTAAATGTACCCTACAATCACCCAGTCCACCACCATCAACTAGACCAGTAGTTACCCTACAATCACCCAGTCCACCACCATCAACTAGACCACTAGTTACCCTACAATCACCCAGTCCACCACCATCAACTAGACCACTAGTTACCCTACAATCACCCAGTCCACCACCATCAACTAGACCAGTAGTTATCCTACAATCACTCAGGAAAACAGGTCTGGAGAGAACAACCACATCTTGAAAACTAAACGATTATGGTGTATAATTTAGAGGCTGGTCCTGGGGCCAGGGCTTCCATTTTAAGGCTGAAGCAAGACAGTTATCCTCTAAGCTGTTTACCCAACAAGGCGGCGGGGGAGGCCTTTTGATATCGTTTCAACTGCAGATTGCCCCTTTAACAGGTTAGCTAGAGTCTGTGGAAAGCAGTCTTATAGACAATATGTCTCTCAGATGTACAATGTCCCTTAACAATAGAGCAGAGAAATAGTCTATAGTTCAGGCCAAACTTCATAGAAATGTAACTACTCACATGTAAACGTCTAAATAGTTACTGATTCCACTAGCAGGAATATAAATACAGACCACATTTCATCTCACAGTACAAGCCTGTGTGTCACAATACAAGCCTGTGTGTCACAATACAAGCCTGTGTGTCACAATACAAGCCTGTGTGTCACAATACAAGCCTGTGTGTCACAGTACAAGCCTGCGTGTCACAGTACAAGCCTGCGTGTCACAGTACAAGCCTGCGTGTCACAGTACAAGCCTGCGTGTCACACTACAAGCCTGCGTGTCACAGTACAAGCCTGTGTGTCACAGTACAAGCCTGTGTGTCACAGTACAAGCCTGTGTGTCACAATACAAGCCTGTGTGTCACAATACAAGCCTGCGTGTCACAGTCCAAGCCTGCGTGTCACAGTCCAAGCCTGCGTGTCACAGTACAAGCCTGTGGGTCACAGTACAAGCCTGTGTGTCAAACTCAACATGGCACATTAACATTGCTCTGAAAACCAGTGAGGGTGATAATCACTCCGATTTAAAAACTGTACCTTTTACTGCAAGATGTCACAAATATCTCTACGTTTCTCACAGCCCAGTCCTCAACAACAAAATAGCAGGTACATTAACAGGAGGTCAGGAGTTGACGGTTCATCTGTAGCACTGAAAACAGGATACAACCATGATCAACTCCCCTGCTATCTGTAAAGCATACCTAGAGAGAACCCCCCCCCAAAAAATAGAAAAATACATGTCTGCTTAAAAGAAACAGAAAACATGGTAGCAGTATAGTCTAGTCATCACTATCAGCAGACAGCACTTCCTTTTGAGTGTTGAATGAGAGGGAGGTCGTTGTTACTATGGTTATGACGTCATCATCCCTTCCTGTTGTCCAGTGTGGTTCCGATTCCACCGCAGGTCGTTGTCCCGGCAACGAGGACAACAACAACCCCACTCCAACCAATCAGTAGTCCATCCAACAGAACAGGTAAATAAGACATTTGAGATGTGTGATAAGAGGTGTCTGTTAGGCTGCTTTCACTCTAAACCCACTCCATCCCTCCTTCACTCTCCTCCTCTGGGTCTCATGTGTGTCTAAACCCACTCCATCCCTCCTTCACTCTCCTCCTCTGGGTCTCATGTGTGTCTAAACCCACTCCATCCCTCCTCCACTCTCCTCCTCTGGGTCTCAGGTGTGTCTAAACCCACTCCATCCCTCCTCCACTCTCCTCCTCTGGGTCTCAGGTGTGTGTGTGTCTCTCTAGTGCTGGTGTCCAACGGACAGCACCAGTGGTATCAGACAACCCAGAACCAGAGCCCCAACCTCCACCTTGCTCAGCCCCTTCGCTGCTTCCTTCCCCGGAGCGGGGGAGTGGCTGTGTCCGGTCCCGCCCACCTCAGGCAGAACGTGTACGGTGGCGACATACAGGAAGGTCCCGGCAGAGAACAGCATGGCCACGCCTGTGGCGTTCACGTCTGACAGCGCCTCTTTACTGCTCTGGAGGGGAGAGGACAACAACATGGGGGTTGTTAGATAGGGAGGAGGTTATTGGGGTATTGGGGTATTGGAGAGGGGGTAGGGGGTATGGAGAGGGGTAGTGGGGGTATTGGAGAGGGGGGTAGTGGGGTATTGGAGAGGGGGTAGTGGGGTATTGGAGGGTAGGGTTTGGTGTGTGGGGTATTTGGTAGAGGTGAGGGGGGTATTGGAGAGTGGTTAGTGGTATTGAGGTGGGGTAGTGTGGGGATTTGGAAGGGTAGGGGGTATTGGAGAGGGGGGTGTGGGGGTTGGAGGGGGGTAGTGGGGTATTGGAGAGAAGGGTAGTGGGGTATTGGAGCGGGGCGGGGGGTCGTGGGGTCTGTGGCGGCGGGTCGTGGGGTTTTGGCGCGGGGGTCTGTGGGGGTCGTTTGGCGGGGGGTGTGTGGGGTTTGGAGCGGGGGGTGGGTTTGGGGGTTGGCTTTGGGGGGGGGTCGTGGGGTTTGGCGCAGGGGGGTCGTGGGGTCTTGGCGCGGCCGGGTCGTGGGGTCTTGGCGCGGGGGGTGTGGGGTCTTGGGCGGGGGGTGTGGGGTATTGGCGAGAAGGTAGTGGGGTTTTGGGCGGGGGGTGTGGGGTCTTGGACGCGGGGTGGTCAGGTGGGGTTTGGGAGGGGGGTGTGGGGTCTTGGCGCGGGGGGTCGTGGGGTCTTGGCGGCCATGGGTCGTGGGGGTCTTGGCGGGGGGGGTCGTGGGGTCTTGGCGCGGGGGGTGTGGGGTCTTGGGCGGGGGGTTGGGGTCTTGGCGGGGGGTCGTGGGGGTCTTGGCGGGGGGGTCGTGGGGGTCTTGGCGAGGGGTCGTGGGGTCATTGGCGCGGGGGGTCGTGGGGTTTGGGCGGGGGGTCGTGGGGTCTTGGCGCGGGGGTCGTGGGGTCTGGCGG
Organism: Coregonus sp. 'balchen'; assembly: GCA_902810595.1. Lineage (NCBI taxonomy): Eukaryota > Metazoa > Chordata > Actinopteri > Salmoniformes > Salmonidae > Coregonus > Coregonus sp. 'balchen'. The sequence goes on from LR778281.1 coordinate 45,959,318, forward strand.
GGGGTAGTGGGGTCTTGAGAGGCGGGTCGTGGGGTTTGGGCGGGGTAGTTGGGGTACTTGGCGAGGGGGTGTGGGGTCTTGGGGGAGGGTCGTGGGGTCTTGGCGGGGGGAGTGGGGTTTGGCGGGGGGTCGTGGGGGTTTGGCGCGGGGGGTCGTGGGGTTTGGGCAGGGGTCGTGGGGTCTTGGGCGGGGGGTGCGTGGCGTTTGGGCGGGGGTCGTGGGGTCCTGGGGGGGGTGTTGGGGGCTTGGCGCGCCGGGTCGTGGGGTCTTGGCGCGGGGGGTGCGGGGTGGGGGTATTGGCGCGGGGGGTAGTGGGGTCTTGGGCGCCGGGTCGTGGGGGTCTTGGCGCGGGGGGGTCGTGGGTACTTGGGCGGGGGTCATTGGGGGTCTTGGGGGGGGGGTCGTGGGGTCTTGGCGCGGGGGTCGTGGGGTACTTGGAGGGGGGTCGTGGGGTCTTGGCGCGGTGGGGTAGAGGGGGGGTTGGGGTTGGCGCAGCAGGGTCGTGGGGTTTGGGAGGGGGTAGTGGGTCTTGGCGCGCGGTGTGGGGTTTGGCCGGGGGGGTGTGGGGTTTGGCGCGGGGGTCGTGGGGTCTTGCCGGGGGGTCGTGGGGTCTTGGCGGGGGTCGTGGGTATTGGCGCGGGGGTAGTGGGGTCTTGAGGGGGGTGTGGGTCTTGGGGGGTCTGGGGATGGAGGGGTGTGGGGTCTTGGCGCGGGGGGTCGTGGGTCTTGGCGGGGGGTCGTGGGGTTCTTGGCAGCGGGGGTCGTGGGGTATTGGCAGCGGGGTGTGGGGTCTTGGGGGGGGGTCGTGGCGTCTTGGGGCGGAGGGTCGTGGGTCTTGGGCGCCCGGGTCGTGGGGTCTTGTGGCTGGGGGTCGTGGGGTCTTGGCGCGGGGGTCGTGGGGTCTTGGCGCGCCGGGTCGTGGCGTCTTGGCGCGGGGTCGTGGGGTCTTGGCGTCTTGGCGCGGGGGTCGTGGGGTCTTGGCGCGGGGGGTCGTGGGGTCTGGCGCGGGGGGTCGTGAGTCTTGGCGCGGGGGTCGTGGGTCTTGCGCGGGGGGTCGTGGGGTCTTGGCGCGGGGGGTCGTGGGCGTCTTGGCGCGGGGGTCGTGGGGTTTGGCGCGGGGGGCGTGGTGGGGTCCTTGGCGGGGGGTCGTGCGTCTTGGCGCGGGGTCTGGGGTCTTGGCGCGGGGGGTCGTGGGGTCTTGGCGCGGGGGTCGTGGGTCTTGGCGCGGGGGGTCGTGGGGTCTTGGCGCGGGGGGTCGTGGGCGTCTTGGGCGGGGGTCGTGGGGTCTTGGCGCGGGGGGTCGTGGGGTCTTGGGCTCGGGGGTCGTGGCGTCTTGGCGCGGGGGGTCGTGGGGTCTTGGCGCGGGGGGTCGTGGGGTCTTGGCGCGGGTGGTCGTGGGGTCTTGGCGGCGGGGTCGTGGGGTCCCTTTGGGGGTATTGGAGGGGGTAGTGGGGTATTGGAGAGGGGGGTAGTGGGGTATTGGAGAGGGGGGTAGTGGGGAGGTCAAAGACCACCAACTGACCTGGCTGAGTCCTACAAAGGTAACCATGGCGAGGACAGGTGCTGCCAGGGCGAAGACCAGCAGGTGTTTACGGATCCGGTTCCTCTCCAGACCAGCATGCATCAGGAAAGAGACCAGGCCAAAGGCTGCTGGGGCCTGGGGGAAAGACAGAGACAGGGTTTAAACACACACGGCGTGTACAAAACATTAAGAACTCCTGCTCTTTCCATGACAGACTGACAAGGTAATCCAGATGAAAGCTATGATCCCTTATTGATGTCACTTGTTAAATCCACTTCAATCAGTGTAGATGAAGGGGAGGCAGCAGGGGGAGGCCGTCAGGAAGGCAGTGTGTCCAGGCCTCAAATGTCCCGGCGGCCACCCGTCTGTGGCCTTAATGCCCTCAACAAAAAAAAACATGCCTTGTGGCTAAACTGGCCCTTGTGCCCTTGGGCTGAAAACAATCATTATAATTCCCATCTCCCGGCTGCCAATCGCCGCACTCCAAAGCACACGGTTCTCTCAGATCTCTCAATTCTTATTAGCCAATGCCTGTCACGTGATTGGGTCCTTCTCACAGGACTCAGTAGGCTACAAGTGAAGATAGACACATTGGGGATGCAACGGCACGCGCCCTTATCCAATTCCGAGGCGCATATTGAAGATGTTTGAAGAACTGTCCACATTTACTTTTTGTCAGCCAACAAGATGAGTAATTAACTGCAAAAGCACTAGTCTATTTCAAACTACTATCCCCCATAGTACACATTTTGACCTATTCTATTGGTCAGCTTGTCGTTCTGTGCGAGAAAGAAATATTCCAAACAGACTCTGGGACAGTTGTGGAATGATAGATCCCAAATTAATACAACTACTGTAGATCAAAAAGCAACGAGGCTGATGCAACAGATCAGAACGTTTAGCTTAAAATGTTGATAAACTATTAGTCTGTTTCTTCATATTATAAACGCAGCAATGGGCACACGGCAGCAGGCTATAAGCACGAATGTTCCAAAATGCAATTAGCGGGAAAACACCCTTCTCAAAAGCGCACTGCAAATGAGAGCAGTTTCATATGACAGATATAAAAAATATCCTTTAGAAATTTAGAAAGAGGGAAGATCTAAAGATGCAACAACTAGCACGGGTTGTTAATATGACTAGGATTGTGTCTTTGGCTGCTGGAGAACAAAATAAAGTTGAGAACATGAGAGAAATACTGGGATTCCATTGCTATGAGGAAGTGTTTATAAAATAATTCCCTTAACATTCCTATGGTCGGAACACGGTAAGGCATGCCTCATAAAATGACAAAAAAAAAGAAGGTTTTAAACGTTTATGGTTAAATAATTCCAAAAGATTGATTGCAAACCTGCTCAAACAGGCACTGGCCTTTGTCTCCCCAACTGAACGAACAGTGCCTAAAGTATGTGGACAGAATCAAGCCTTTAGATATTAATAATCCTACATTATATTTGTCAAACATGACTGGCGTTTAGCCTATACAGTGCATTCGGAAAGTATTCAGACCCCTTGACTTTTTCCACATTTTGTTAGTTACATTACAGCCTTATTCTAAAATTGATTAAATCATTTTTTCCCTCATCAATCTACACACAATACCCCATAATGACAAAGCAAAAACAGGTTTTTAGATTTTTTTGCTAATAAAAAAAAATAATAATCACATTTACATAAGTATTCTGTACCTTTACTCAGTATTTTGTTGAAGCACCTTTGGCAGCGATTACAGCCTCGAGGCTTCTTGGGTATGACGCTACAAGCTTTGGGGAGTTTCTCCCATTCTTCTCTGCAGATCCTCTCAAGCTCTGTCAGGTTGGATGGGGAGCGTCGCTGCACAGCTATTTTCAGGTCTCTCCAGAGATGTTCGATCAGGTTCAAGTCCTGGCTCTGGCTGGGCCACTCAAGGACATTCAGAGACTTGTCCCGAAGCCACTCCTGCGTTGTCTTGGCTGTGTGCTTAAGGTTGTTGTCCTGTTGGAAGGTGAAACCTTCACCCCAGTCTGAGGTCCTGAGCGCTCTGGAGCAGGTTTTCATCAAGGATCTCTCTGTTCTTTGCTCCGTTCATCTTTCCCTCGATCCTGACTAGTCTCCCAGTCCCTGCCACTGAAAAACAGCCCCACAGCATGATGCTGCCACCACCATGCTTCACCGTAGGGATGGTGCCAGGTTTCCTCCAGACGTGACGCTTGGCATTCAGGCCAAAGAGTTTAATCTTGGTTTCATCAGACCAGAGAATCTTGTTTCTCATGGTTTGAGAGTCTTTAGGTGCCTTTTGGCAAACTTCCATCTGGCCACTCTACTATAAAGGCCTGATTGGTGGAGTGCTGCAGAGATGGTTGTCCTTCTGGAAGTTTCTCCCATTACCACAGAGGAACTCTGGACCTCTGTCAGAGTGACCATCGGGTTCTTGGTCACCTCCCTGACCAAGGCCCTTCTCCCTCGATTGCTCAGTTTGGCCGGACGGCCAGCTCTAGGAAGAGTCTTGGTGGTTCCAAACTTCTTCCATTTAAGAATGATGGAGGCCACTGTGTTCTTGGGAACCTTCAATGCTGCAGAAATGTTTTGGTACCCTTCCCCAGATCCATGCCTCGACACAATCCTGTCTCGGAGCTCTACGGACAAGTCCTTCGACCTCATGGCTTGGTTTTTGCTGACATGCACTGTCAACTGTGGGACCTTATATAGACAGGTGTGTGCCATTCCAAATCATATCCAATCAATTGAATTTACCACAGGTGGACTCCAATCAAGTTGTAGAAACATCTCAAGGATGATGAATGGAAGCAGGATGCACCTGAGCTCAATTTCAAGTCTCATAGCAAAGGGTCTGAAAATAAGGTATTTCTGTTTTTTATTTGTAATAAATTAGCAAAAATGTCTAAAAACCTGTTTTCCCTTTGTCATTATGGGGTATTGTGTATTGATTGCTGAGGGAAAACATTTATTTAATCAATTTCTGAATAAGGCTGTAATGTAACAAAATGTGGGAAAAGGGGTCTGAATACTTTCCTAATGCACTGTATATATGTAATTAAAAAGTCTCATTAAAGATTGTGTACATTTATATACACTTACATACATTCTTAACAGAATAGCTAGTGTTTTTTGGTTTTCAAATCTATTTAAATTGGCTATTTTGGTTAATGACCTTGGTGCCCAGGCAGATTGGGCCTCTTGAAAGCCAAAATGGCCCCTAAAATCACATAAATCCAGGCCTGCAACGGCGCCTGCATCGTCCGTGGATCTGTCAGGTCGGTAGGTGAATTGGAGAGGGTCGAGTGTCTTGGGGAGGGAGGAGGTGATGTGGTCTTTGACTAGCCACCAGAAGCACTTCAGGATGACGGAAGTGAGCGCTACGGGTCTGTAGTCATTCAGCTCAGTTACTTTCCCTGGGATGTTAATACCACACCTGGGTGGAAGCTTTCAATATACATTTGTTTCCCTAATTTACTGAAGTGCTTCCATTATTTTGGGCAGTTACGTGAAACTGAGTTGAATTGGTTAAACTAACTCCTCGTGCCATCAAATTGCCAGATTTTTCAAGAGGGTGGTCACGTCAAGTGTGTTTGAGAGACAGAGGATCCAATACCGAGTGAGGATGGAGGGAAGCTATACTGCAACACAGTGACACTGCATTACATACACACTGAGATGGAGCGCTGAAACACAAGATGCAGACAGGAAAGATGAAAGGGTTGTTATTGGCACTGTTCTGTACCTTGTGAAGCATGATGGCCACGAAGACAATGAGCTGAACACTGGTCTGGGAGGTGGAGGCGGCTGCTCCGAGAGCCACGCCGTCCGCTGGAAGATCAGAAATCACCTTTATTTGCCATGTACATTATACAAAACATTTAAGAAACACCTGCTCTAAAGATAGGTCAATTAGACACGCATTCGGTCGTTATATTAATGTAGCATAGGCTATGCTGCAGCAAATGCAGGGCCTACCTGTGACAAGAAACAAAGTGACCATGGTGAGATGATAGGTCCACATGCATTGGTACCATGGTGAGATGATAGGTCCACATGCATTGGTACCATGATGAGATGATAGGTCTACATGCATTGGTACCATGGTGAGATGATAGGTCTACATGCATTGGTACCATGGTGAGATGATAGGTCTACATGCATTGGTACCATGGTGAGATGATAGGTCCACATGCATTGGTACCATGGTGAGATGATAGGTCTACATGCATTGTGAACTGCACTCCATACTGAGATGGGTCTGTCCCCACCCTGAGCGTTGATTCATCATGCAGAGGTCGTAGAGAAGCCAGATTTAGACATCACATATCATTTAAACAACTCCATTTCACGCCATGCTGTTCATAGAAATATTTTATAATAATTTGATCGGTTTCTCTCAGTTATTTATCCCGTGAAAAGGGAGTGGTTCTGGGCGGTGATTCCCGGTAAAATCTCGGTAACCGGGTTCCCGCCATTCACACACACTGACCAGGTAAATCCAGGTGAAAGCTATGATCCCTTATTGATGTCACTTGTTCAATCAGTGTAGATGAAGGGGAGGAGACAGGTTAAAGAACGATTTGTAAACCTTGAGTCAATTGAGACATGGATTGTGTATGTGTGCCTTTGAACGGGGTATGGTAGTAGGTGCCAGGCACACCGATTTTTGTCAAGAACTGCAACGCTGCTGGGTTTTTCCACGCTCAACAGTTTTTCACGCTCATGTGTATCAAGAATGGTCCACCACCCAAAGGACATCCAGCCAACTTGACACAACTGTGGGAAGCATTGGAGTCAACATGGGCCAGCATCCCTGTGGAACGCTCGACACCTTGTAGAGTCCATGCCCCGACAAATTGAGGCTGTTCTGAGGGCAAAAGGGTGCGCAACTCAATATTAGGAAGGTGTTCATAATGTTTGGTATACTCGGTGCGTATGTACCAGGAATTTAACCTGATGAATGGTGCTGCTTTAATAAACAGAATATATACCCGAAATAATTGGCAATCCACACACAGTATGTAGAATAGATAGATGCAGAATCCTCCAACAAGCCTCCATAGCCTTCCACTCTCTCTTCTTCCTAAAACGTCTCGGTCTGAAACATTGTATAATGAAGCCATCTTACCTGCTGCGTGGACCACCAGTCCCAAGGTTGTGGTGATCTTTGAGCTGGCAATCCTCGCAGACTCCGGATCTAAACAAAACGCACGCACCAAATCAGACAGACCGCTCAATGGACACATCTCGCTGTAACAAAGCAGAACCCTGAGGGCTGATTTCCCTGGACAGATTGAGACGTGGCGATGCTCCACTGAGCCAGGACTAGGCTTAATCTGTCCAGTGAAACGGCCCCGAGAGAGATGAGCTCACTGTCCAGGGAAACGGCCCCGAGAGAGATGAGCTCACTGTCCAGGGAAACGGCCCCGAGAGAGATGAGCTCACTGTCCAGGGAAACGGCCCCGAGAGAGATGAGCTCACTGTCCAGGGAAACGGCCCCGAGAGAGATGAGCTCACTGTCCAGGGAAACGGCCCCGAGAGAGATGAGCTCACTGTCCAGGGAAACGGCCCCGAGAGAGAGATGAGCTCACTGTCCAGGGAAACGGCCCCGAGAGAGATGAGCTCACTGTCCAGGGAAACGGCCCCGAGAGAGAGATGAGCTCATCCCACACTGGCTGCCACTGCTGTGTGTCAAATCAAATCAAATTGTTATTTGTCACATGCGCCGAATACAACAGGTGTAGACCTTACCGTGAAATGGTTACTTACAAGCCCTTAACCAACAATGCAGTTCAAGAAATAGAGTTTAGAAAATAATTACTGAATAAACTAAAGTAAAAAATTAAATAAAAGTAACACAATAAAATAACAATAACGAGGCTATATACAGGGGGTACCGGTACCGAGTCAATGTGCGGGGGTACAGGTTAGTCGAGGTAATTTGTACATGTAGGTAGGGGTAAAGTGACTATGCATAGATAATAAACAGTAAGTAGCAGCAGTGTAAAAACAAAGGGGGGGGGGGTCAGTCAATGTAAATACTCCGGGTGGCCATTTGATTAATTGTCCAGACTGACCGTCAGCGCTGCTGTGGGTGTGTGTATGTGTATATATATATGTGTGTGTGTGTGCAGACTGACCGTCAGTGCTGCTGTGTGTGTGTGTGTGTGTATATATATATATGTGTGTGTGTGTGTGTGTGTGTGTATGTGTATATATATATGTGTGTGTGTGTGCAGACTGACCGTCAGTGCTGCTGTGACTGACTAAATACTTTTTCCCCCACTGTATATATGTATGTGTGTGTGTGTGTGTGTGTGCGCAGACTGACCGTCAGCGCTGCTGTGTGTGTGTGTGTGTGTGTGTATATATATGTATGTGTGTGTGTGCAGACTGACCGTCAGTGCTGCTGTGTACGTGGGCGCTTCCTATCTGGTCGACCAGCAGCATGAAGACGAACCCCAGGACCAGGGAAACCCCGATGTAGGCATGGAGGTGTTGGTGGCTGTGGCTGTGCTCCCCACCGACCCCCAGAGCTGCATCCACACCCTCCTTGGGCTCAGACACCCCCACCCCCTCCGCCTGGACAGGGGCATGGTGCACACCTACAGAGAGAGAGAGACAGAGACCCTAACTCATACAGTAGATTCAGAGACCCTAACCCATATACAGTAGATTCAGAGACCCTAACCCATACAGTAGATTCAGAGACCCTAACCCATACAGTATATTCAGAGACCCTAACCCATACAGTAGATTCAGAGACCCTAACCCATACAGTAGATTCAGAGACCCTAACCCATACAGTAGATTCAGAGACCCTAACCCATATACAGTAGATTCAGAGACCCTAACCCATACAGTAGATTCAGAGACCCTAACCCATACAGTAGATTCAGAGACCCTAACCCATACAGTAGATTCAGAGACCCTAACCCATACAGTAGATTCAGAGACCCTAACCCATACAGTAGATTCAGAGACCCTAACCCCATATACAGTAGATTCAGAGACCCTAACCCATACAGTAGATTCAGAGACCCTAACCCATACAGCAGATTCAGAGACCCTAACCCATACAGTAGATTCAGAGACCCTAACCCATACAGTAGATTCAGAGACCCTAACCCATACAGCAGATTCAGAGACCCTAACCCATACAGTAGATTCAGAGACCCTAACCCATACAGTAGATTCAGAGACCCTAACCCATACAGTAGATTCAGAGACCCTAACCCATACAGTAGATTCAGAGACCCTAACCCATACAGTAGATTCAGAGACCCTAACCCATACAGTAGATTCAGAGATGTTCTCACTGTTACCTACTTGGACTTGCTAACAACACTTCCTACCAGGGGTTGGAACCAGTTCAGGGAACAGAACCCAAAATCGGAAAAACAACAAAACATTTCTAGGAACAGAACCGAGAACTAAAAACAGTCTGTATTTTTTTATCACATCCCACAAAAAAACGCAATAAAGCGCCTTGGCAAAGCCATCACTGTCATTCAGAAACGTATGCCAGTGTCTGCCAGCTGAACTTTGCCAGTGTGTGTGTAGGTTAACTCTGGTGCCGCTCTGTTTATTTTTTAGGGGGGGTAGATCAGCTTTAATATTGCAGATAGATTGTAACTACCATCAATGTAATTGTCTGCATCACTTCCAATCCCACATATGTTTTGATTTTTTTTATTCTCGCACACAAGCTTGTTAACTGGCTCTGGTCTAGCGCTAGAAAAGGCTAGGCATCATTATGTGAAATGTCATATAACTGAGAGTCATGATCAAGGGTTAACTCTGGTCCAACGTTAGTTAAGCCAACTCTCTGAATGTTAAAGACATTCAAAGTTCCTTCATAGAAGCCGCTCCTCCGTAGGTATAATTCTGTGGGCCTAATTCAGATAATGCATGTCATGACAACAAGACGCCCAGCGCTTCATGCCCAGCTCTCTCCTCACCCACTACATTTCAGTGGCATCCTACCCTACACTTGTCTGTCCAATGCATGTCCATAGCATGCCCGCTCCATAGCAAGCTGCTCCCTCCATTGGTGAAGTCATTCATTTAATGTTGAGCTAAATGTAAAACAAAAATAATTTCAGAGGTTTAAAAAGGAACAAAAAAAAAAAAGAAGATGATTCTGTTCATTTACATTTTAGTCATTTAGCAGACGCTCCAAAGCAATTTATGAAACGATTGGAAAATAATATTGGTTCTAACCCCTGCTTCCTACAGACACAACAACTCAAACACATGCAGAACAGACAATCACCATTACATAGTGCACTACTTTTGACTAGAGCCCCATAGGTCCTGGTCTAAAGTAGTGCACTATAAAGGGAATAGGGTGGTGTTTGGTACGCAGCCTAGAGTCTCACCCTCCAGGACCTCCTCATACAGGGCATGGACCCCCTCAGGGATGATGACAGCCAGGGCAGTACCACACAGCAGCCCTGCTCCTAGGACCGTCACCAGCTTCAGCTTCTCCTGCAGGACAAGACAGAGAGGACAGAGGGTTCAGCAGCAGGACAACCAGGGCAGAGGGTTCAGCAGCAGGACAGGACAACCAGGGCAGAGGGTTCATCAACAGGACAGGACAACCAGGACAGAGGGTTCATCAACAGGACAGGACAACCAGGGCAGAGGGTTCATCAACAGGACAACCAGGGCAGGGGATTCATCAACAGGACAACCAGGACAGAGGGTTCAGCAGCAGGACAGGACAACCAGGGCAGAGGGTTCATCAACAGGACAGGACAACCAGGGCAGAGGGTTCAGCAGCAGGACAGGACAACCAGGACAGGGGGTTCATCAACAGGACAGGACAACCAGGACAGAGGGTTCATCAACAGGACAGGACAACCAGGACAGAGGGTTCATCAACAGACAGACAACCAGGACAGGGGGTTCATCAACAGGACAGGACAACCAGGGCAGAGGGTTCACCAACAGGACAGGACAGGAGAGAGGGATCAATAGTCCACACATGACCTTTGGCCTCGCAATAGCGATTATTAGGCTGAAGAAGTAGAATTGTATGTGACGGTTTGAACAAAATCTGATTGATACGCCTTTGCTACACTAATATGTGTGCATTTAAGCGCATAGTAATTTCAGTAGCTAAGGACTTCAGCTGAAGACTCCACTTCAAGTAGAATTTTGTTACTGAGCAAAGTTATAGTTTGAGTGCTACTCACCTCTGAGAAGTTGACAGCCAGAGGAATGGTTCCGGCCACATAACACCCCACCAGCATTGCCAGGGACAGCATGCTGATCGAAGTGAAGTCGTCCATAGACATAGTTGCAGCTGTGCTTTGTTAGTTTGATAGCAACAATTAGCCTGACTACTGGCAAGTGGTAGCTAGCGCGGTAAACTCAGACAAGTCTGAATCCAGACACTGACTAGCTAGATAGGCTGGCAAGCTTGATTGCTAGACAGATAACGCCAAGTGTAAGAAAATAATAAATAAAAGGCACTCTTTTCCCGCTAGCACTGACTTTGCTGATAAATACTTTGTTGAGGGAAAATGTACATGATACGATAGTGATGTGTCGTTGTCTCACCCAGCTATCTTAAGATGAATGCACTAATTGTAAGTCGCTGTGGATAAGAGCGTCTGCTAAATGACTAAAATGTCAAACAAACAATGATCACACGAATCGACTTCGCAGCAACGATAGCTAGCTAAAACTAGCTACACAGAGGTCTAACAGCCATGTTGTCAGTTCGCTATCTAGCCAAATAACTCGACGATTTAGCTAGGCACCACGATATTGACCTTGAACACGGTTGTTTATGCAATCATGTCAATCTAGTTAATCAGATTCTTACTTTTGCAGAAATCTAAACATCGTCTAGTAGCTAACTTGCTGTAACGTTAGTAAATGAGATAGCTAGCCTAACAATCTTCCCTCACAACTAGTCTTGTTGCCTAGGCTGCAGCGGACACGTCGTCATTCCTAGAAAGTGTATTGCCCATATCTTACTCTCCAATGTAGCTATTTGTTATAAAAATTGTATCAAAACTACCTACACTTATCTATTATTCTTTATAGCTACCTAGCTCGAAATGTTTTTGCCAAATGTAGCACTTCCGGGTAACACTCATTGCTCATGCATGCCACGTAACCGTTGCCATACGCATGCACATAATATGTATTATTTCTCTGTTTACTTTTCTTCACTGACTTTGTGGACCGATACGTCAGATGTTACAAACATAAACCAATGTATTACATGTATAAAAAGTATAACCGTTTCAGCTGGTTGTGGTTCATCTTTTCTTAGAACTAATCAGAAAAGTATTCTCTCTCCCTGAGCCACATTCTCCGCTAGGGGGCGCTTCTGTTGACGGGCCGTTAGCGCCCCCTGGCGGAGAATGTGGCTAACTCCCACTGCTGCAACTCTACAATACGAACATAAATTGCACACTTCATTTTTTAAAAAGCTTATTTTTATCATATCATTATTTTTATTTGGCCTTTATTCAACCAGGTAAGTCATTAGAACATATACTATTTTGCCATAACGGCATGTACCCTATGCCTCAAACACAGATGAAAGGGTTGCTATGATAATCTTTACATCAGTGTCTTTCATCATGTGACTTCCTCATCTCTGACTGACTGCCATGAGTGACATCAGAGTGACATCATGTTAGTTCTGCTGATTTTGTCTTGTAAAACATTCCCATTGAGAACATTTATATTCCACTATGATGATGACAATATTATGAGGACAAAAATCTGGATTTTCTTCATTACATTCGTTACACTGTCTAATCATTCTCGTCTGTGCTATTCTGAACTCATGAATGTGTTTCTCAAGGTTTAACTCTTGTTTTGTATCCCCCCCCCCCCCCCCCCCCCCCCCCCCCCCCCTCTACAGGCCTGTCTCTAAAGTAGCCTCCTGATGTACTGGTAGAGTTGGGGAAACCAGTCAATCTAAGTTGTGTTCAGGACAACACCACCAAGACTGGCATGTTCTGGTACCAGAAGAGAGGAATGCACTACTGGACAAGTGGACTAACTCTGCATCTTCTGTTAGAATCATTTCAATGTGTTCCTGTCCATATAAGCCAATTCCCCTGAGTGAAAAGGGTTAAAACAGTTTTAAACTGGTCCAATGTGTGTCTCTCAGTTCCTTCTTCGTTTGGCCATGCAGTGTTGGTGGTGGATGTAGAGGCTGAAGGCCTCTCTCTGACTGTCTGTGGATGTAGAGGCTGAAGGCCTCTCTCTGACTCTGTCTGTGGATGTAGAGGCTGAAGGCCTCTCTCTGACTGTCTGTGGATGTAGAGGCTGAAGGCCTCTCTCTGACTGTCTGTGTTAGAGGCTGAAGGCCTCTCTCTGACTGTCTGTGGATTTGGTGGCTGAAGGCTCTCTCTTAGACTGTTGTGGATGTAGAGGATGAAGGCTTCAGGGAAGAAGGAGAGGAAACCTACTACTGATCATTCTGTGCTGAAGACTCAGCTCTCTCACAGTGCGGTGTACTGCTGTGCCATACAGGGTACCCAGTGAACCCTGCACCTGGGGCCCTGACAAAAAAACGACTTATAGAAGCAGGCAGCCACAGAGCTGAGGAGGGTGGGTGTGTGGTGTGTGTGTGTGTGTGTGTGTGTGTGTGTGTGTGTGTGTGTGTGTGTGGTGCGGGTGGTGGTGCGTGGTGGTGCGGCGTGCGTGCGTTGCGGCGGGCGCGGGTGCGTGTGCGTGTGTGTGTGTGCGTGAGTGTAAAATGAACAGTTAGTTTCATTTCTATCTTCTATATTGTATATTATTCATGTTTGTCAAGTTACTGATTGGTGTAATCCAATTGTATTGTTATATTGTCAAAGGAAACAATAAAAACTAGAATAAAACGAGAAAAAAAAAGAATTGTCAAAACTAATGACAATACACACACACTGAATGACCAGTATATCCCCCTACCCCCCCAGGTATAGACCAGTATATCCCCCTACCCCCCAGGTATAGACCAGTATATCCCCCTACCCTCCAGGTATAGACCAGTATATCCCCCTACCCTCCAGGTATAGACCAGTATAACCCCCTACCCTCCAGGTATAGACCAGTATAACCCCCTACCCCCCAGGTATAGACCAGTATATCCCCCTACCCCCCAGGTATAGACCAGTATATCCCCCTACCCCCCAGGTATAGACCAGTATATCCCCCTACCCCCCAGGTATAGACCAGTATATCCCCCTACCCCCCAGGTATAGACCAGTATATCCCCCTACCCCCCGGGCACAGGCATAGAGCTCTCCCATTAAAATCTAAGAGAGCAGCTTCTAGTTTTGTGCCAACATCCATCAAACTCCTTAACTCTTGAAGTTTTGATTTTGTATTTGTTTATGCAGTGTATGTGTATATACCCTGGGATTGCACAGAATGCTTCTAATCCTTCATACTGTAGCCTACACGTTTTACTGTTCTGTGCTGTTGTCTTGTATTTACCATTCATCACCACACATTAACTTCCCTCCCAGGAATACAAGTTATAAGAATTGAATTGAATTGAAGATGGAGGTGGAACACATCTGTCTGTCTGCTGTGTGGCCTAACCCAGCTGACTCCTCCTACCTGATGGAAGATAAGGAACTGTTTCTCTATAATCATTGTGATGTCATTTCCTGACTCCTCCCTTGTTCATGTAGCCTATTCACAGCCTGTGTGCTCCAGAACGGCCACCTCTGTTACAACGCTACAAGTTTTAGGGTCGGACACCGTAGCAGCAGCTGATAAATTAGTCACAGATTACAAGACTAGTAAAACCTTTTCACAGATAGTTACAAATTACAACTATATCTTCATTTATTTTGTTGTCATCATGATCATTGTAGTCTTCTTAGTCTGCTCTCTATATCTGCCATGGACCAAGGGTGAGAAAAAATAGTGAGATGAGAGAGATTGATATGGACTGATGGTTTTTCCAGTGTTCAATACTTTCCCCTCCCCATTTCCGTAATTCCCCTACCACTCTTCCTGTCTGACTCACTTTCCCTCTCCCCCCATATCCTTATCCCTATCATCTCAATTAATTAATCAAAGGGCTTCCTCCTCCTCTCCAGGTTTCGTACATATCTCACCAGTTCCTTATCTCATAAATCCATGGAAGCTCTGTTCTAACCATCCACCCCCAGTATAGACGATTCCCTACCCAGGAAACAGTTATCCTACCCCAGTGACCTATATCCTCCCCATATAGACGATACCAATCCACCCCAGGTTCAGATAGCA
>LR778281.1:45974157-45996386 GCA_902810595.1 Coregonus sp. 'balchen'
GGGGGGAATTTTGACGGGCCCAAGTTTAGGTAAAAGCTCCAATTACGGAAAAACGGGAAATTTCTTTTCCCCATGCCCTCGTCGCGCAAGGGAAAAAACGAGGAAAAAAGTGGAAAGGGCGCTCCAAAAAGGGGGGGGGCAAAAACCGGGAAAAATAATAAAGAAGGGGGCCAGAGAGGAAAAACGAGGGGAAGAGGGGGGAGAGAGAGGGAAGGGGCCGGGAGAGAGGCCCAAAGAGAGAAGCGCAAAGGGAGAGAGGAGGGGAGAGAGGAGAAGGGAGGGAGGCCAAAGGGGGGAAAAAGCCCGAGAGAAAAGGGGGCCCGAGAGGGGGGGGGGAGGCCTGGGAGAGAGAGAGGGGGGAGGAGAGGAGGGGAGGAGGGGAGAGGAGAGAGAATAGGAGGAGAGGGAGAGAGGAGGAAGGAGAGAGAAGCAAAGAAGAGGAAGGGCGGAGAAAAGGGGGAGATTGGGGAGAGAGAAGAGGGGGGCGAAGAGAGAGAGGAGAGGACGAGGAGATGAGAGGAGAGAGAGAGAGAGGGAAAAGGGGTGGGAGAGCGACAGAGAGCGACAGAGAGCGCGAAGAAAAAGGGGGGGAGGGAGAGAGAGAGGAAGAGAGGAGAGAAGAGAGAAGAGGAGAGAGAGAGAGCGAAGGGAGAGGGGAAAAAAGGCGGGGGGGCACAAAAAAAGAGCAAGGAAGAAGGGGAGCGAGAAAGAGAAGAAGGGGAGGAGGGAAAGAAGAACGTGAGAGAGAGGCAAAGGGAGGAAGCCACACACACGTGCAAACATTACTCAACAAACAAACAACTAGGCCCAAAAAAGGTCCTGGTTTGATTACCAAAAATTACATTACCTGGTTTTTCCATCCCTTCATGCAAAATTCACCCCCTTTTTTTTATTGTAACTTTTTTGTGTATTTGGCAATGTTTCCCATCATTCCTGGGGGAATTTCATTTTTTACAATTTAAAGGAATCATGTTTCTGAGCTATTGCAGTTCAAACAGTAAAATACAGCCGGGATGAGAGTTTTGATTTGCAAAATGTCATACCCAAAGATGCAGAAAATGTCAACCAATGAGGAACTCGTAATCCAATGTCGAACTCGTCATCCCAAAGATGCAGAAAATGTCATACCAATGATGAGAACCGTCATAAAAAGATGAGGAAAATCGTCACACAATGATGCGAAATGTCCACCAATGAGCAGAACTCTATAAACCAAAGATGAGAACTGTCTACCAAAGATGCGAACTTCCCCCACGCCAAGTGAGGAAAATCGTCATCCAATGATGCAGAACTCGTCTACCAAAGATAGAATGTCTACCCAAAGAGCGAACTTCTACCAATGATGCGAAGTACGCCAAATGAGGAAATCGTCTACAATGATGAGGAAATCGTCATACCAATGAGGAGAACGTCATACCAAAGATGCAGAACCGTCTACAATGATGCAGAAAACTCGTCAGCCAATGTGGGAACTCGTCAGCCAATGAAGGAACTTCATACCAATGATGAGGAATCGTCAACCCAAAGAGAGGAACTCGTCATGCCCCGGTGAGAATCGCATACCAAAGGGGCAGAACCGTCATACCAATGGGCAGAAACCTGCGGGTATTTCTGCCAGCTTGAAGGGCAGTAGCTCAGATACACATGATTCCTTTAATATGTAATAACTGTAGGATATGCAATACAACGGTTATGTAAGGGCATTTTAACCCTTCTCTGGGTCAGACTGAACTGGCTGACAGCAGTGACCTTTGACCCCGGTCCTGTCTTCCCGTCTGTAGCTCTGTCGGTCTTACTCACCAGTTTAGTGGACTTGGGTGTCTCCAGGATCTCTGAGGAGAGAGAGAGAAAAGAGTGAGAGTGAGTGTGAGTGAGTGAGTGAGTGAGTGAGTGAGTGCAGTGAGTGAGTGAGTGAGATGAGTGAGTGAGTGAGTGGTGGTGGTGAGTGAAAGAAAAAGAACGAAAAGAAGAAGAGAAAGAGAAAGACAAAGAAAGAAAGCAAAGAAAGAACACACGACAGAAAGAGAGAAGAAAGGACAAACAAAAAGAAAATACTAAGAAGATAGAAAGACGAAGAAAAAAAACGAGAATAACAAACAAACAGATGAAAACAAAAATGACAGATTGATTAAAGTATAAGCAAGTAAGATGAATAAAATACTAGAACAAAAAGGATGGAAGAAAATAAAAAAGAACTGAAAATACAAAAAATGAATTTGAAAGGGCTAGACGAGCCAGGAGAGGAGCGAAACAAACAACAACATATCCTGAATCTAACTACTACTAACAATGAGATCCTGAATCTACTACTAACTAACAATACAGATCCTGAATCTAACTACTACTAACAATACAGATCCTGAATCTAACTACTACTAACAATACAGATCCTGAATCTAACTACTACTGAACAATATGATCCTGAATTCTAACACTACTAACAAACAGATCCTGAATCTGCCTACTATAACAATACAGATCCTTTTTTTGATTAACTACTACTAACAATACAGATTCTGAATCTAAACTACTACTAACATAAGATCCTTGAAATCTAACTACTATCTAACAATATAGATCTGAATCTAACTATATTAACAATACAGATCCTGAATCTGACTACTACTAAACAATACAGATCCTGAATCTAAACTTACTACTAACAATACAGACCTGAAATCTAACTACACACACAATACAGTCCTGAACTAACACTACTAACAATACATATCCTGAATCGGAGTAACTACTAACAATACAGATCCTGAATCTGAGTACTATTAAACAATACAGATCTGAATTGAGTGTATAATAACAATACAGATCCTGAATCTAACTACTAATAAACAATACAGATCCTGAAATCTATACTAACAATACAGGATTCATGAATCTAACTACTACAAAAATACAGATCCTGAATCTGACACTACTAACAATACAGATACTGATCTAACTACTAATAACAATACAGACCTGAATCTAACTGACTACTAACAATAGAGATCATGAATCTGAGTACTATTAACAATACAGAGTCCTGAATCTGAGTACTACTAACAATACAGACCCTGAATCGAATACTTACTACAATTACAGATCATGAAATCTAACTACTACTAACAATACAGATCTGAATCTGAGTACATTAAAACAATTACAGATCATGAATCTGATACTACTAACAATACAGACCCTGATCCAATACTAACTAAACATACAGATCCTGAATTTAATAACCTACTACTAACAGGACATATCCTGAATCTAACTACTACTAACATACAGATCCTGAATCTGACTCATACTAACAATACAGATCCTGAATCTAAATTACTACTAACAATTAAGATCCTGAACTAACTACCTACTAAACAATACAGATCCTGAATTCTGAGACTACTAACAAATACAGATCCTGATATAGACTACTACAACCATAAGATCCTGAAGCTAACTACTCCTAACAATACAGATCTGATATATCTACTACTAACAATACAGATCCTGCATCTAACTACTACTAAAAATACAGATTCCAAGAATCTAACTACTCTAACAATACAGTCTGAATCTGACTACTATAACAATACAGACCTTGAATCAACTACTATAACAATACAGATCCTGAATCTCAACTATACTAACAAACAGATCATGAAATCTAATACTACTAACCAATACAGATTCACTGAGATCGAACTAGTACTAAACAATACAGAGCCTGATATCTAACTACTACTAAACAAAACAGATCTGAATCTAACTACTACTAACAATTTACAGATCCGAATCTAACTAACTACTAACACTTACAGAATCCGAATCAACTACTACTAACAATACCGACCTTGATATCTAAACTACTACTAAACAATAAGATCCTGAATCTAAACTACTACTAAACCAATATATCCTGAAATCTGACTACTAACGAACAAATACGATCCTGAATCTAATCTACAACAAATCAGATCCTGAATGACTAATACTAACAATACAGATCTGAATCTAACTACTACTAACAAATACAGACCTGAATCTAACTACTACTAACAATACATATCTTGAATCTAACTTACTACTAACAAGATAGATCCTAATCTAATACTACTAACAATACCTATCTGAATCTGACTACTACTAACAAAAACAGATCCTGAATCTAACTACTACTAAACCCCCCACCAATACAGATCCTGAATAACTAGCTACTAACAATACAGTTCTTTGAATATGACGACTACTAACAATACAGACCTGAATCTACTACTACTAACAATACAATCCTGAATTAAATACTACTAACAAATTACAGATCCTGATCTAACTGACTATCTAACAATACCAGATCCTGAATCTAACTACTACTAACAATGACAGCTCCTGAATCTAAACTACTACTAACAATACAGATTTCCTTTGGAATCTAACTTACTACTACATACATATCCTGAATCTAACTACTACTACAAATACCAGACATGGAATATAACTCCTACAACAATAGAGATCCTGAATCTGGAGACTATTATAAACAATACAGATCTGATCTTAGTACTACTAACCAATACAGACCCTGAAATCTAACTACTCCTGAACACATACAGACCTGAATCTAATACTATAACCAATTACCAGATCCTGAATCTAACTACTACTAACAATACAGATCCGAATCTAATACTACTAAACAATAAGATCCTGGAATCTAACTACTGACTAGGCAATACAAGATCATGAATCTAACTACTACTAACAATACAAGATCCTGAATCTAACCTAATAACAAAACAGATCCTGATCTAACTACTACTAACAATACAGAGCCTGAATGTCTAACTACTACTAACAAATACAGACCTTTGGAATCTAAACTACTACTAACAATATAGATCTGAACTAACTACTTACTAACAATACATATCCTGAATTCTGGACTACTACTGAAACAATACAGATCCTGAATCTACCTTACTAACTAACAATTACAGATCTGAATCTGACTACTACTAACAATACAGATCTCTGAAATCTAACTACTACTAAACAATACAGATCCTGAATCTAATAATACAACAATACATATCTTGAACAAACTACACTAACAATAAGATCTGAATCTAACACGACTACTAGACAAACATATCTGAATCTGACTTATTTTTACTAACAATTACAGATCCTGAATATCTAACTACTACTAAACAAGACAGATCCTGAATCTAACTACTACTAAAACAATACAGGTTCCTGAATGGTGACTACTACTAACCAATACAGGACCTTGAATTCCTAATACTACTAACAAGTACAGATCCTCTGAATCTAAACTACTATAAATCATAAGAAGTCCTGAGATCTAACTACTTACTAACAATAAGATCCTGAATTAACTACTACTAACAATACAGACCTGAATCTAACTATACGAACAATACAGATCCTGAATCTAACTACTACCTAACAATACATACCTGAATCTAACTAATACTAACAATACAGAGCTTGAATCTAATACTACTAACAATAGAGATCCTGAATCTGAGTACTATTAATCAAATACAGGATCCTGAATCTGGTACTACTAACAATACAGACCCTGAATCTAAATATCTACTAACATAAGATTGAATCTAACTACTACTAAACAATACAGATCCTGGATCTGAGTTATTAACAATAAAGATCCGTGAATCTGAGTACTACTAACAATACAGACCCTGAATCTAACTACTACTAACAATACAGAACCTGAATATAACTACTACTAACAAACAGATCCTGAATCTAACTACTTACTTAACTCTACAGATCCTGAACTGACTACTACTAACAATAACAGACCTTGAATCTAACTACTACTAAACAATACAGATTCCTTGAATCTAACTTACTATTAACAATCAGAATCCTGAACTGAGTACTACTAACAATACAGATCATGACTCTAACTCTACTAACCATACAGGATTCCTTGCATTAACTAATACTAACAATACGGATCCTGAATATATCTACTAACTAACAATTCAGATCTGAATCTAACTAATACTAACAATACAGAGCCAGAATCTAACTTACATACTAACAATTACCAGTTCCTGAATTGACTACTACATAAACATACAGAACTTGAATCGAAATCCTACAACAATACAGATCTGAATCGAACTACACTAAAAATACCGATCCTGAATCTACCTACTACTAACAATACAGATCCTGAACTAACTACTACTAACAATACAGACCTGGAATCTTAACTACTACACAACATACAGATCATGAATCAACTACTACTAACAATACGATCATGATCTAAATACTACTAACAATACAGACCTTGGTGAAATGCTAACTACTACTAACAAGATAGATCTGAATCTAATAACTACTAAAAATACATATCCTGACATCTACACTACTAACAATACACGATCCTGAATTAACTACTACTAACAACAGATCCTAAATTCTGACTACTAATCACCATACAGATCCTCCCCCCCCGAAGTCTAACTACTTACTACTAACAAACAGATCCTGAATTCAACTACTATAACACTACATATCTTGAATCTAAACTACTACTAACAATATAGGGATCCTGAATCTAACTACTAATAAAATAACATATCCTGAATCTGATACTACTAACAATAACAGTCTGTTAATCTAACTTACTACTAGACAATTACAGATCCTGAAATCTAACTACTACTAAACCATACAGTTCCTGAATTGACTAATACTAACAATACAGAACCTTGAATCTAACTATACTAACATACAGATCTGAATCTAAACTATACTAAACATTACAGATCCTGAATCTAACTACTATAACAATACAGATCTGAAATCTAACATATATCTATACAATACAGACTGAATCTAACTACTACAAACAATACATATCCGAATCTAACTATACTAACAATACAGATCCTGAATCTAACTATACTAACAAGACAAGATCAGAATCAACTACTACTAACAATACAGACCTGAATTTAACTACTACTAACAATATAGACCTGAATCTAATACTAATAACAATAAGATCCTGAATCTGACTAATACTAACAATACAGAGATCCTGAATCTAACTACTACTAAAATACACGATTCCTGAATCTGCTACTACTAACCAATACAGATCCTGAATTAAACTACTACTAACACATACAGTCCTGAATCTAAACGACTACTAACAAACATATCTTGAATCTAACTACTACTAACATATAGATCCGGGAAATGATAAATACTGACTAACAATACAGATCCTGAATTGGACTATACAAACAATACAGATTCCTGAATCTAACTACTACTAACCAATACAGTTCCTGAATCTTGACTACGTATAACAAAGACAGACCTGAACTCTGAGGTAATACTACAATACAGATCCGAATCTGAGTACACTATACATACAGTTCCTGAAATCTAACGTACTACGAACAAACAGATCCTGCAATGAGTACCTACGAACAATACAGATCATGACGCTGAGAGTACTACTAACAATACAGATCCTGAATCTAAAACTACTACTAACAATACCAGATCTTGAATCTAATACTCCTAACAATACAGATCCGGAATCTAACTACTACTAACACATCCAGTCCTGAATTCTGACCTCTTACTAACAATATCAGATCCGGAAGCTGACTACTATACAATTACAATCCTGAATTCTAAACTACATACTAACAATTACAGATCATGAATTAAACTACTACTAACAATACAGATCCGAATCTGGCAGTACTACTACAACAGTCTGCAATCTGAGTACTACTAACAATACAAGATCGATGAATCTGAGTAATACTAACCAATTGACAGATTCCTGAAATCTGAGTACTATCTAACAATTACAAGATCCTGAATCTAACCTACTACTAACTATATACAGACCCTGAATCTAACTCATACTACACAATACAGATGCATGAATCAAACTACTACTAACAATACAGTTGCCTGAATCTGACTACCTAATAACAATACAGATCTGAAAACCTGACTACGTACTAACAATACAGATGCCGAATCTAATCCACTACTAACAATACAGATCCTGAATATATATCTAACAATACAGATCCTAATCTGAGTAGACTACTAAACATACAGATCCTGAATCGGAGTACTATAACAATACAGATCCTGAATCTGAGTACTACTACCAATAAAGATCCTGAATCTGAGTACTACTACAATACAGATCCCCGAATCTAACACTACTAACAATAGCAGACCTGAATCTAACTATGGACAATAAACAATACAGATACTAACTTCTGAGTACCTACTAACAATACATTGATCTGCAGCTGAGGATACTAAGCATCACAGCCCCGGACTCTGAGTCCTCTATCCAGATCCCGATCCTGCCTTGAGTTAATATCTCTATTTACACTATACCATGATCCTGAATCTGAGTACTACTATCATTACAGATCCTGAAATCTGACTACTCTAACAATACGATCTCTGAATTAACTACTGACTAAACACAATAAAGATCATGAATCTAACTACTACTAACAATACAGATCATGAATCTGAGTACTACTAACAATACAGATCCTGAATCTGAGTACTACTAAAACAATCAGATCCGGAATTCTGAGTACTTACTAACAATACGATCCTGAATCTGGTAGTACTACTAACAATATAAGACATGCAATCTAAACTTCCTAATAACAATACAGACCTGAATCGAACTACTACTAACAATGTACAGATCCTGAATCTGAGTACTACTATACAATCAGATCCGAATCTGAGTACTACTAACAATACAATCCCTGAATGCGAGTACTACAATCAATCAGATCATGAATCTGAGTACTAAGCCCACCAATCAGATTCCTGAATATGAGTATACTATCATAAGATTCCTGAATCTGAGTACCTACTAACAATACAGGTGCCATAGGCTTGTGTCCAAACTGTAACTCTGTTTCCTGTCAGTGCACTAAGTTGGACCAGAGCCCCGATAGCAAAACGCTACTGTTTTAACCTCTATAAACCGATAATGACTGCTTTGTGTGGTCAGGTCTATCTGCCTCCTTTCTTTCTCTACTTTGTCTAATCTCCATATTTAAGTAAGAGAGAATGGAGCGTGGAGAACGTAGCGAAGAGGGGAGGAGACAGGTTAGAGAGGCGGAGGAGAGGGGAGAAGGAGAGGGAGATAGGAGAGAGCAATACGAGAGGGAGAGGAGAAAGGGGGAAAGAGTGAGAGAAGAAGTGAGACAGAGAGCGAGGAAGGAGAGAAAATGAGAGATAAGAGAGAAGGGAAAAGGCGAAGAGCCGCGGAGAGAAATAAAAGAGAGGAAAGCGACGCGTAGAGAGAGAGATGGAGCGAGAGGAGAGAGAGAGAGAAGGGAGAGAAGGAGAGGAGAGAGAGAGCAGACAGGAAGACGAGGAAGAGAAGGGCGAGAGAAGGAGAGATGAGTAGAGAGAGAGTTAGAAAGGAGATGAGATGGAGAGAATGCGAGAGAGAGAAAGGAGAGAGAAGGAGGAGAGAAGATAGAGAGAGAGAGGAGATAGAGCGAGAGTAGGCAAGCGAATATAAGACGGAGAGATATTATACTGAAATATAGGAAGCAGTAGACTAGATTCTCATATATATATAATATCTAATTCTCTCTATATCTACATTATATTATGGCAATCTCTCCTAAGCCCATGAGCTTATCGGTTGTAATTTCCAAAATCAGAGTACGCCCCCCATCACTGCAGCAGTGAGATATAACCATGGCAACAGCACATTGGCCACCCTCATACAAGCCCAGTACCCCAGACCGGTCTCTGGTCTCTAATAGGAGAGACGGAGAGATGTTTACATTGCATGCCACGCACGTCTGCTGCCTGTGCCTGTTTGCTTGTCCCTCACTATTTATGACAAATTTCCACATCCGTTAGCTGCAGAGGATAACTATAGAAACCCTAATCACGATGTGGTCCAATTCAAGGAACAATAATAACTCAAAGGCCTCTATGACCTCCTTTATGTTTTATTTACTTTAAACCTTTTTCAACCAGGAAAGTCTCACTGAGTTTATACAATCTCTTTTACAGGCAGAACTGGATTCCTTCCATCTCTCTGTCATTATTCTGTGTGTTCTGTATAATAACCCGTGTTTGGCGGAACTTGTTGGAGGCCGGCTCTGGCCCGGTGTAAGCCGAGAGGGGTGTTATCTCCATCATAAAAACAGCTGGATCTCTGGTGGAGGGAGGAGGGAGAGGAGAAAAGAGGGAGAGAGAGGAGGAAGAAGAGAATGATGAGGAGAATGAGAGAGCCACCTCGAGAAGATGAGAGGAGAGAGGAGGAGGAAGGAGGAGGAGAGAGGAGGGGAGGAGGAGGAGGAGAGAGGAGAGAGGGAGGAGGAGGGGGAGGAGGAGGAGGAGGAGGAGGAGAGGAGAGAGGAGAGGAGGAGAGCGAGGACCCGGGAGGAGAGAGAAAGAGGGATGAAATATGATCACAGAGCAGGCAGAAATATGAATGATTGTGGTATCACAGCAACTTTGAGCTCTAAACCTATGCAGGCATCAAGTCAGAGCAGGAGATCTAGATCCTGTAAAAAGAAAATAGGCCGAATATACATGACTTTTAATTGTGAAAGAGTGTGGTGTGTGTGGTCCCGCCGGGTGTGAGTGCCCCTGTGTGTGTGTGTTTGTTTGTGTGGGGTGTGTGGGTGTGACCATGTGTGTGTGTGTGTGTTGTTTGGGTCCCGGGTGGTGGTGGTGTGGTGTGGGTGTGTGGTGGGTGTGTGTGTGTTGTGTGTGGTGGTGTGTGTATGTTGTGCTGTGTGTGTGTGGTGGGTGTTGTTGTGTGATGTGTGTGTGTGTGTGGGTGTGGTGTGTGTGTACACGCATCGTTTCTCATCGTTGACCTGAGAACATCTCTGGATGGAAATATGACCAGTAAAGGTGTAGTGTGTTTCAGGCAGTCACCATAATAAGTCACATAATACAGATCACCACATCATAATACAGTCACATAATACAGTCACCATAATACTAGTCACCAATTAATACAGCACCATAATCATAATGACAGTTCACCATTAATAAAGTCACCTAAATACAGTCACCATAATACAGTCACCATATCATAATACAGTCACCATAATACAGTCACCAATTAATACGTCACCATAAACCCACGCAGGCCTCTTTGTTCTGTTCATTGATAATACAGTCCCATAAACCGTTGTGTTACCTACCTGGTGGGGGACTGTAGTCACGAGAAGGAAAATGATTGCCGTGTTATAAGGCAGTGTGAGTATCTCCCTTTCCCCTGGACCGTAGGCATCGTTCTTCACCATTGGGCTCGTCCAGGATCCTGCCCACCCATTCCCCGTGGAGACGAGTGATGGCACGATATTGCCAACTGTGCCGCGGTTGGCCCTCCCAATCACCTTCCCACCCGGGAACCACCTTGGCCAGTCGGCCACCCCCGTCGAATCATCCTGCTGCTGCCACTATGGTGTGGAGGATAGAGGACAGGGGAGGTTTTTTTAGTCACTATGGTGGTCTGGGAGATAGAGGACAGGAGGTTAGTTCAAACTTGGGTGGTCTGGGAGGATAGGGACAGGAGGTTAGTTCACTACTGGTGGTCTGGAGGATGATAGAGGAAGGAGTTAGTTCATACTAGTGGGTCCTGAGGATAGAGGGGGATGGTTTTAGTTCACATACTTGTGGTCGGAGGATAGAGGACAGGAGGGTAGTTCACTCATGTGTCTGGAGGATAGAGGGAAGGAGGTTAGTCACTAATGGTGGGTCTGGAGGATAGAGGACAGGAGGGTAGTTCATACTGGTGGTCCTGGAGGATAGAGGAAAGGAGGTTGTTCCGACTGGTGTCTGGAGGATAGAGGAAGGAGGTTAGTCATTTATGGTGGTCTGGAGGATTAGAGGACAGGAGGTTAGTTCACTACTGGTGGTTCTGGAGGATAGAGGACCAGGATGTTATTGGTTAGTTCATACTGGTGGTCTGGAGGATAGAGGACAGGTAGGTTAGTTCACTACTGGTGGTCTGGAGGTAGAGGAAAGGAGGTTAGTTCACTACTGGTGGTTCTGGAGGATAGAGGACAGGAGGTTAGTCACTACTGGTGGTTGGAAGGGGGGCAGGAGGACGGGAAGGTAGTTCGACTCAACTGGTGGTCTGGAGGATAGATGGCAGGAGGTTAGTTTACTTACTGATGGTCTGGGGCTAGAGGACAGGAGGTTAGTTCACTACTGGTGCGTCTGGAGGATAGCGGGCAGGAGGTTAGTTCACTACTGGTGGTCTTGGATTGGGGCAGGAGGACCAGTTCACTACTGGTGGTATTGGAGGGTGCTGTCAGATTGGGTGTCAAATGAACGCTAAGAGAATAAGCACTAGAAGTATTTCAACCATTTTACATTCTAAAAATTAGGAATAAGCAAAGGCTTGATTTTGGGCAAACAGAGGAAAAGGGGGGGGTCGTAGAAAACATTCTACCAGAAAAAGTCCAAAGGATATTATAGAGGCACATTATAAACATACTTACAGTGAGGAAAAAAGATTGATCCCCGGCTGATTTGTACTGTTTTTGCCCAACGGATCACAAGAAGATCGTAGCATATAATTGTAAGGGATTTGGTTATTTGACAGTGATGAAGACGAATTAACAACACACAAAACCACCGCATGTCAAAAATGTTAAAATTGATTGTGCACTTTATATGGGTAAATAAGTTAGTGACCCCCTCTCAATCAGAAGGATTATGGCTCACCAGGGTGTCTTTTATTACAGGTATAACGACTTCGATGAGATTAGGGCACACACCCTTTAAAGGACCCCCCTACTTGGTTGCTCCTAATCCACCGTGGTAGTTATCGTCTTGGTATTAAAGAGGCAGACGTGTCACCTTGGCCTTTCGCTATGCAGGACACGCCGCCAACTAATCTCAGCATCATGATTTGACAGCACTTTTTATTAAACTCTTCACATGCCCTTGTGTCTCACACCACCGGAGCCCCCACACCGTGGTCCGTATAGGGATTCGCCAGAGAGTGCTGTCTTAGGGTTATCAAGATGTGTAGTGGAATCTGACACGATTAGGTCTGGGATACTTGGTGGGGATAGCAGTTGTACTCAGGACCCGCAACGCCAAGGGACATTGGGGAGAGAACTTGCCTGGTGACAACAGTTGGTTCTTTTCGCGTCTTCATCTCCAGCACAATATGGCTACCAGAAAACACATTCCCAAAAGAATCAAGACACTCGTCAACTCGTCTCATCCAGTTCCTGCGCGAGCTCCTTGCTATAACAAGCATTCAGATACCCACATTTTTCTCCGTGGTTGGTATTGTGTACATTGCGCTGATTCTATTTCTTCTCCCCGACCGTTAACTGTGTTTGGTATTTCCCCCGATGGAATCAGCACAAGCTATTCTACTCACACACCTGGTCTTGCCCCCAGGCCCCTTGGATTTCTCCTGGCCCAATTTGATTTTTTCAAGGCCATGCTGGTTTTGCTTTTGAACACTAGTCAATACACAGAAAAACCACACCTTAATTTTTGGTATATCACCACCACTCCACCCGACCGTGAAGACTGAATTCCTGCTAGCTGCTTTTCCTTGCAATGTTTCTCCTCACCACTGTTTCTCAAGATTTTTACAGCACATATTACAGGCACGTTCCTGAAGTTTGCCAAGGAACCTCTGACTGATTCAGAGGAGAAAGACTATGGGTGATGAAAGTGTTGTTTTGTGCAGATGAGACCAAAATCGAGGCTCTTTGGCAATAAACTCAATCGCCGTTGTTTGGAGATGAGGAGGTTACGGCAATATGCTGTCCTCTGACCCCAAGTTAACACCATCCCCACCCACGCTCAAACATGGTGATGGGAAAACATTATGCTTGTGGGGTTGTTTTTCGGCTAAGGGGGAAAGGACAACTTTAAAGCATCAAAGGGACCGATGGACGGGGCCATTTGTACCCGTTCAAATCTGGGTTGATGAACCTCCCTCCTCAGCCAGGGGCATTGAAAAGGGTTGTGGCTGGTGTTATTCCAGGCATGACAATGACTCAAAACACTACGGCCAAGGCAACAAAGGAGTTGGCTCTCAAGAAGAAGCACATAAGGTCTGAAGTGGGCCAGCCAGTCTCCAGACCTTAATCCCATTAGAAAAACGTGGAGGAGACTGAAGGTTCGAGTTGCCAAACGTCAGCCTAGAACCTTAATGACTTGGAGAAGATCTGCAAAGAGGCGTGGAGCAAAATCCCTCCTTGAGCTGTGTGAAAACCTGGTTGCCCAACACAAGAAAAGTGCTGACCTCTGTGATTGCAACACGGGTTTTGCCACCAAGTACTAAGTCAATGTTTGCCTGAGGGTCAGACTACTTAATCTCCCGCATTAAATGCAAAGCAAGTTATAACATTTTGACATGCGTTTTTTCTGGATTTTTTTGGTGTCCTCACTGTTCAAAATAAACCTCCCAATTTAAAATGATAGAATGATCAGTTCTTGTCAGAGGGCAAACGTACAAAATCAGGTCAGGGGATCAAATCCTTTTTTCCCTCACGGGATATTTAGTCTAGAGAAAAAAATGTTCTGCCTTGCGAAATGTTAAGTTGTAAGTGTGCTGGTGTTGTCAGTAGCGGTTTTGTGCCAAAACTAAGACCGTCTGCCGAAAACAAATGACGTTCTGGTCGAGTGGTTCTGCCGAGTTTTTCTGTCGAGTTGTTCTTGTCGAGTTGTCTGCAGTGGGTTGTTTTTGGAGGAATGAAAGAGAGGAAGGTTCCACACCACTCTTACTATTCAGTATCGGACTAGGTATTACAAGATTATTCCTTTGCTCTTTTGTAGCTTTGTCAACTATGTGTGTGTTTTCTATACCTGTTGGCTCCTCTCCTTAGGTCTTTACAGACGCTCCCAACCCTTGGCTGAACCCTCTAATTAGTGTACCATGCGCGCACAACCACATGTGGAATTCTGGGTCTTTGGCAGCGTTTGGAATGCCAAAATCTGCGGTCAAGAACGCATAATTTCATCTTAGCCTAGTGCTTGCCCCTTCAGTCCTGGACTTTTTTGCTCCCTGACGGAGACATAGATCACCCCAGAGACACTGCACTCCAGCTGTCTTCTTCATTGACTATGTTTTCTCCATAGTCCGATGATGCAGAACTCGTCATACCAATGATGCAGAACTCGTCATACCAATGATGCAGAACTCGTCATACCAATGATGCAGAACTCGTCATACCAATGATGCAGAACTCGTCATACCAATGATGAGGAACTCGTCATACCAATGATGCAGAACTCGTCACACCAATGATGCAGAACTCATAGCGGCTGTATTTCTGCCAGCTTGAAGGGCAGTAGCTCAGATACACATGATTCCTTTAATATGTAATAACTGTAGGATATGCAATACAACGGTTATGTAAGGGCATTTTAACCCTTCTCTGGGTCAGACTGCACTGGCTGACAGCAGTGACCTTTGACCCCGGTCCTGTCTTCCCGTCTGTAGCTCTGTCGGTCTTACTCACCAGTTTAGTGGACTTGGGTGTCTCCAGGATCTCTGAGGAGAGAGAGAGAAAGAGTGAGTGAGTGAGTGAGTGAGTGAGTGAGTGAGTGAGTGAGTGAGTGAGTGAGTGAGTGAGTGAGTGAGTGAGTGAGTGAAAGAAAGAAAGAAAGAAAGAAAGAAAGAAAGAGACCTGCATACAGATCCTGAATCTAACTACTACTAACAATACAGATCCTGAATCTAACTACTACTAACAATACAGATCCTGAATCTAACTACTACTAACAATACAGATCCTGAATATATCTACTACTAACAATACAGATCCTGAATCTAACTACTACTAACAATACAGATCCTGAATATATCTACTACTAACAATACAGATCCTGAATCTAACTACTACTAACAATACAGATCCTGAATCTAACTACTACTAACAATACAGTTCCTGAATCTGACTACTACTAACAATACAGACCTTGAATCTAACTACTACTAACAATACAGATCCTGAATCTAACTACTACTAACAATACAGATCCTGAATCTAACTACTACTAACAATACAGATCCTGAATCTAACTACTACTAACAATACAGATCCTGAATCTAACTACTACTAACAATACAGATCCTGAATCTAACTACTAATAACAATTCCAGATCCTGAATCTAACTACTAACAATACAGATCCTGAATCTAACTACTACTAACAATACAGACCTTGAATCTAACTACTACTAACAATATAGATCCTGAATCTAACTACTACTAACAATACAGATCCTGAATCTAACTACTACTAACAATACAGATCCTGAATCTGAGTACTACTAACAATACAGATCCTGAATCTAACTACTACTAACAATACAGATCCTGAATCTAACTACTACTAACAATACAGATCTTGAATCTGACTACTACTAACAATACAGATCCTGAATCTAACTACTACTAACAATACAGATCCTGAATCTAACTACTACTAACAATACAGTTCCTGAATCTAACTACTACTAACAATACAGATCCTGAATATAACTACTACTAACAATACAGATCCTGAATCTAACTACTACTAACAATACAGTTCCTGAATCTGACTACTACTAACAATACAGATCCTGAATCTGAGTACTACTAACAATACAGATCCTGAATCTGAGTACTACTAACAATACAGTTCCTGAATCTAACTACTACTAACAATACAGATCCTGAATCTGAGTACTACTAACAATACAGATCCTGAATCTGAGTACTACTAACAATACAGATCCTGAATCTAACTACTACTAACAATACAGATCCTGAATCTAACTACTACTAACAATACAGATCCTGAATCTAACTACTACTAACAATACAGTTCCTGAATCTGACTACTACTAACAATACAGATCCTGAATCTGAGTACTACTAACAATACAGATCCTGAATCTAACTACTACTAACAATACAGATCCTGAATCTGAGTACTACTAACAATACAGATCCTGAATCTGAGTACTACTAACAATACAGATCCTGAATCTGAGTACTACTAACAATACAGATCCTGAATCTGAGTACTACTAACAATACAGATCCTGAATCTAACTACTACTAACAATACAGACCCTGAATCTAACTACTACTAACAATACAGATCCTGAATCTGAGTACTACTAACAATACAGATCCTGAATCTGAGTACTATAACAATACAGATCCTGAATTGAGTACTACTTCAATACAGATCCTGAATCGGGAGTACTACTAACAATACAGATCCTGAATCTGAGTTCTGAGTACTACTATCAATACAGATCCTGAATCTGAGTACTACTAACAATACAGGTGCCATAGGCTGTGTCCCAACTGGTACTCTGTTTCCTGTATAGTGCACTACGTTTGACCAGAGCCCTATCGCAAAACGCTACTGTTTTTAACCTCTATAACCTGATAATGACCTGCTGTGATGTCAGGTCTCTGCCCTCTTTTACTTTGTCTAATCTCCCTCTCTTCCCGCGCTGCCGGAGGGCCGGTCTTTTAGGGAGGGAAGGGAGAGGGAAGGAGAAAAGCAGGGAGAGAGAAAGGGAAAGGAAGGAGAGAAGAGAGAGAGAGCAAGAGAAGAGAGAGAGAGAAGGAGAGAAGGGAGAAGAGAAAGGAGGAGAGAGAGAGGAGAAAGACGAGAGAGAGAGAGAGAGAGAAGGAGGAGAGAGAGAGAGAGAGAGAGAGTAGAGAGAGAAGAGAAGGAGAGAGAGAGAGAGAGGAAGAGACTCTCTCCTCCTCTCTCTCTCCTCTTCTCTTCCCCCCCCCCTTCTCTCTCCTTCTCTCTCTTCTCTCTCTCCTTCTCTCTCTCTCTCTCTCTTCTCTCTCCTTCTCTCTCTCTCTCTCTTCTCTCTCTCTCCTCTCTCTCTCTCTCTCCTCTCTCTCCCCTGCGCTCTCGGTGTAATTTCCAAAAACAGAGTACGCCCCCCCTCACTGCAGCAGTGAGCTATAACCATGGCAACAGCCCATTGGCACCTCTATACCAAGCAGTACCCCAGACACGGTCTCTGGTCTCTAATAGAGAGAGAGAGATGTTTACATGCATGCACACGCACGTCTACTGCCCTGTCCTGTTTGCTTTTGTCCCTCACAATATGACAAAGTTCACATCCTTTCATCTGCAGAGGATCACTATAGAAACCTAATCAGTGTACCATTCAAGGAACAATAATAACTCAAGGCTCTCTGCTCCTTTATGTTTTATTTATTTAACCTTTTTCAACCAGGAAAGTCTCACTGAGGTTTACAATCTCTTTTACAAGGCAGACCTGGCTTCCTTCCATCTCTCTGTCATTATTCTGTGTGTTCTGTCTCATCACCGTGTTTGGGGACCTTGTTGGAGGCCGGCTCTGGGGTGTCAGGAGAGGTGGTGTCTGCTCCATCATCAACCAGCTGGATCTGGTGGAGGGAGGAGGAGAGGAGAAAGAGGGAGAGGAGAGGAGAGAAGAAGAGAAGAGAGGAGAGAGGAGAGAGGAGAGGAGAGAGGAGGAGAGGAGAGAGGAGGAGGAGGAGGGAGGAGGAGGAGGAGGAGAGGGAGAGAGGAGGAGGAGGAGGAGGAGGAGGAGGAGGAGGAGGAGGAGGAGGAGGAGAGGAGAGGAGAGAGGAGGGGAGGAGGAGAGGAGGAGGAGGAGGAGGAGGAGGAGGAGGGAGGAGAGAGGAGGAGGAGGAGGAGGAGGAGGAGGAGGAGGAGGAGGAGAGGAGAGAGGAGGAGGAGGAGGAGGAGGAGGAGGAGGAGGAGGAGAGGAGGGAGAGGAGGAGGAGGAGGAGGAGGGGAGGAGAGAGGAGAGGAGGAGAGGAGGAGAGAGAAAGAGGGATGAAATCTGATCACAGAGCAGCTGAATATGAATGATTGTGGTATCCACAGCAACCTTTGTAGCTCACACCTACTGCAGGCTCTGCCAGCTCAGGAGCTCTAGATCTTAGTAACAGCCACTCGGGAATAGTCATGATAACTTGTGAAAGTAAGTGTGTGCTGTGTATGGTGGGTGGTGTGGGAGTGTGTGGTGTGCTGTGTGTGTGTTGTAGTGTGGTCCGTGTGTGTGGTGGATGTGTGTTGTGTGTGGTGTGTGTGTGTGGTGTGTGTGTGTGTGTGTGTGTGTGTGTGGTGTGTGTGTGTGTGTGTGTGTGTGTGTGTGTGTTGTGTGTGTGTGTGTGTGTGTGTGTGTGTGTGTGTGTGTGTGTGTGTGTGTGTGTGTGTGTGTGTGTGTACACGCATGCGTTTCTTCATCGTTTGACCTGATGAACATCCTCTGGATGGAAATATGACCAGTAAAGGTGTTAGTGTGTTTCAGGCAGTCACCATAATACAGTCACCATAATACAGTCACCATAATCATAATACAGTCACCATAATACAGTCACCATAATACAGTCACCATAATACAGTCACCATAATCATAATACAGTCACCATAATAAAGTCACCATAATACAGTCACCATAATACAGTCACCATAATCATAATACAGTCACCATAATACAGTCACCATAATACAGTCACCATAACCCACGCAGGCCTTTCTGTTCTGTTCATTGATAATACAGTCACCATAACCCAGTTGTGTTACCTACCTGTGACTGTCGTACGAAGATGCCGTGGTTCTCATGGCAGGTGAAGTATCTCTTCCCCTGGACCGTGCCATCGTTCTTCCCCTTGGGCTCGTCCAGGATCACGCCCACCCACTTCCCCGTGGAGAAGAGTGTGGCACCGATATATGCCACTGTGCCGCGGTGCCCCTTCCCAATCACCTCCACCCGGGAACCCACCTTGGCCAGCCGGCCACCCCCGTCTGAACTCATCCTGCTGCTGCCAGTACTGGTGGTCTGGAGGATAGAGGACAGGAGGTTAGTTCACTACTGGTGGTCTGGAGGGGGCAGGAGGACAGGAGGTTAGTTCACTACTGGTGGTCTGGAGGGGGCAGGAGGACAGGAGGTTAGTTCACTACTGGTGGTCTGGAGGATAGAGGGCAGGAGGTTAGTTTACTACTGGTGGTCTGGAGGATAGAGGACAGGAGGTTAGTTCACTACTGGTGGTCTGGAGGATAGAGGACAGGAGGTTAGTTCACTACTGGTGGTCTGGAGGATAGAGGACAGGAGGTTAGTTCACTACTGGTGGTCTGGAGGATAGAGGACAGGAGGTTAGTTCACTACTAGTGGTCTGGAGGATAGAGGACAGGAGGTTAGTTCACTACTAGTGGTCTGGAGGATAGAGGGCAGGAGGTTAGTTTACTACTGGTGGTCTGGAGGATAGAGGACAGGAGGTTAGTTCACTACTGGTGGTCTGGAGGATAGAGGACAGGAGGTTAGTTCACTACTGGTGGTCTGGAGGATAGAGGACAGGAGGTTAGTTCACTACTGGTGGTCTGGAGGATAGAGGACAGGAGGTTAGTTCACTACTGGTGGTCTGGAGGATAGAGGACAGGAGGTTAGTTCACTACTGGTGGTCTGGAGGATAGAGGACAGGAGGTTAGTTCACTACTGGTGGTCTGGAGGATAGAGGACAGGAGGTTAGTTCACTACTGGTGGTCTGGAGGATAGAGGACAGGAGGTTAGTTCACTACTGGTGGTCTGGAGGATAGAGGACAGGAGGTTAGTTCACTACTGGTGGTCTGGAGGATAGAGGACAGGAGGTTAGTTCACTACTGGTGGTCTGGAGGATAGAGGACAGGAGGTTAGTTCACTACTGGTGGTCTGGAGGATAGAGGACAGGAGGTTAGTTCACTACTGGTGGTCTGGAGGATAGAGGGCAGGAGGTTAGTTCACTACTGGTGGTCTGGAGGATAGAGGACAGGAGGTTAGTTCACTACTGGTGGTCTGGAGGATAGAGGGCAGGAGGTTAGTTCACTACTGGTGGTCTGGAGGGGGCAGGAGGACAGTTCACTACTGGTGGTCTGGAGGGGGCATGTCAGATTGGGTGTCAAATGAAAGCTAAGAGAAATTAAGGCATATATAAGTATTTCAACCATTTTCCATTCTAAAAATTAGGAATAAGCAAAGGCTTTGATTTCTGGTCAAACAGATGGAAAAGGGGTCTTAGAAAACATCTACCAGAAAAAGTCTCAAAGGATATTAGAACACAATAAACATACTTACAGTGAGGGAAAAAAGTATTTGATCCCCTGCTGATTTTGTACGTTTGCCCAATGACAAAGAAATGATTAGTCTATAATTTTAATGGTAGGTTTATTTGAACAGTGAGAGACAGAATAACAACAACAAAAAAACGCATGTCAAAAATGTTATAAATTGATTTGCATTTTAATGAGGTAAATAAGTATTTGACCCCCTCTCAATCAGAAGGATTTCTGGCTCCCAGGTGTCTTTTATACAGGTAACGAGCTGAGATTAGGAGCACACTCTTAAAGGGAGTGCTCCTAATCTCAGTTTGTTACCTGTATAAAAGGCACCTGTCCACAGAAGCAATCAATCAATCAGATTCCAAACTCTCCACCATGGCCAAGACCAAAGAGCTCTCCAAGGATGTCAGGGACAAGATTGTAGACCTACACAAGGCTGGAATGGGCTACAAGACCATCGCCAAGCAACTTGGTGAGAAGGTGACAACAGTTGGTGCGATTATTCGCAAATGGAAGAAACACAAAAGAACTGTCAATCTCCCTCGGCCTGGGGCTCCTTGCAAGAGCTCACCTCGTGGAGTTACAATGATCATGAGAACGGTGAGGAATCAGCCCAGAACTACACGGGAGGATCTTGTCAATGATCTCAAGGCAGCTGGGACCATAGTCACTAAGAAAACAATTGGTAACACACTACGCCGTGAAGGACTGAATTCCTGCAGCGCCCGCAATGTCTCCCTGCTCAAGAAAGCACATATACATGCACGTCTGAAGTTTGCCAATGAACATCTGAATGATTCAGAGGAGAACTGGGTGAAAGTGTTGTGGTCAGATGAGACCAAAATCGAGCTCTTTGGCATCAACTCAACTCGCCGTGTTTGGAGGAGGAGGAATGCTGCCTATGACCCCAAGAACACCATCCCCACCGTCAAACATGGAGATGGAAACATTATGCTTTGGGGGGTGTTTTCTGCTAAGGGGACAGGACAACTTCACCGCATCAAAGGGACGATGGACGGGGCCATGTACCGTCAAATCTTGGGTGAGAACCTCCTTCCTCGCCGGGCATGAAAACACAGACT
>LR778281.1:45996486-46203986 GCA_902810595.1 Coregonus sp. 'balchen'
ACAAACAGCTACCTACACTACTGTGTTATTATAAGACACTAACTACACTACTGCTGCTGTATTAACAAAACGCTACCTACACACTGCTGTTATTAATAAACAACTACACTCGCTGCTGTTATTAAAAGACAGCTACACTACTGCTGCTGTTATTAATAAGAACACTACATCTCTTCTGCTGATATTAATAAAACGCTTACTACACTACTGCTGCTGTTATAATAGAACACTACACTACTACTACTGCTGTTATTAATAAGACAGCTACACTACACTAATGCTGTTATTAATAAAACAGCTACACTACACTACTGCTGCGTTATTAATAAGAACAGCTCACTACACTACTATGCTGTATTAATAAGAACAGCTCACTACTGCTAATGATATTAATAAGAACAGCTACACTACATACTAACTGTATTAATAAGAACAGCTATACTACTGCTGCTGTTATTAATAAGAACAGCTACACTACTGCTGCTGTTATTAATAAGAACAGCTACACTACTTCTGCTGTTATTAATAAGAACAGCTACACTACACTACTACTGCTGTTATTAATAAGAACAGCTACACTACACTGCTGCTGTTATTAATAAGAACAGCTACACTACTGCTGCTGTTATTAATAAGAACAGCTACACTACACTACTACTGTTATTAATAAGAACAGCTATACTACACTACTGCTGCTGTTATTAATAAGAACAGCTACACTATACTACTACTGCTGTTATTAATAAGAACAGCTATACTACTGCTGCTGATATTAATAAGAACAGCTATACTACACTACTGCTGTTATTAATAAGAACAGCTATACTACTGCTGCTGTTATTAATAAGAACATCTACACTACACTGCTGCTGTTATTAATAAGAACAGCTACACTATACTACTGCTGCTTTATTAATAAGAACAGCTACACTACACTACTACTGTTTTAATAAGAACAGCTATACTACACTACTGCTGCTGTTATTAACAAGAACAGCTACACTACACTACTACTGTTATTAATAAGAACAGCTATACTACTGCTGCTGTTATTAATAAGAACAGCTACACTACACTACTACTGTTATTAATAAGAACAGCTACACTACACTACTACTGTTATTAATAAGAACAGCTATACTACTGCTGCTGTTATTAATAAGAACAGCTATAACCAGGTGGCGAATCGCATCTCTGCATGTCTGGCAGACATATCAGTATGGATGACGGATCACCACCTCAAGCTGAACCCTGGCAAGACGGAGCTGCTCTTCCTCCCGGGGAAGGACTGCCCGTTCCATGATCTCGCCATCACGGTTGACAACTCCGCTGTGTCCTCCTCCCAGAGTGCGAAGAGCCTAGGCGTGACCCTGGACAACACCCTGTCGTTCTCCGCCAACATCAAGGCGGTGACCCGCTCCTGCAGGTTCATGCTCTAACAACATTCGGAGAGTACGACCCTGCCTTACACAGGAAGCGGCACAGGTCCTAATCCAGGCACTTGTCCATCTCCCGTCTGGACTACTGCAACTCGCTGTTGGCTGGCCTCCCTGCCTGTGCCATTAAACCCCTACAACTCATCCCAGAATGGCCGCAGCCGTCGGTGTTCAACCTTCCCAAGTTCTCTCACGTCACCCCCCTCCTCCGCACACTCCCACTGGCTTCCGTTGAAGCTCGCATCCGCTACAAGACCATGGTGCTTGCCTATGGAGCAGTGAGGGGAACGGCACCTCTGTACCTTCAGGCTCTGATCAGTCCCTACACCCAAACGAGGGCATTGCGTTCATCCACCTCTGGCCTGCTGGCTCCCCTTCCCTCTGCGGAAGCATAGCTCCCGCTCGACCCAGTCAAAACTGTTC
Organism: Coregonus sp. 'balchen'; assembly: GCA_902810595.1. Classification (NCBI taxonomy): domain Eukaryota; kingdom Metazoa; phylum Chordata; class Actinopteri; order Salmoniformes; family Salmonidae; genus Coregonus; species Coregonus sp. 'balchen'. Next base: position 45,998,346 of record LR778281.1, read on the forward strand.
GTTGCTCTGGCACCCCAATGGTGGACAAGCTCCCTCACGACGCCAGGACAGCAGAGTCACTCACCACCTTCGGAGACATTGAAACCCCACCTCTTTAAGGAATACCTGGGATAGGATACAGTAGTTCTTCCACCTAACCCCCCCCCCACCCCCCCCCCCCCCCCGCCCCAATTGTAAAGTGGTATCCACTGGCTATAGGTGAACGCACCATTTGTGAGTCGCTCTGGCGAAAAAAGCGTCTGCTAAATGCGTTATGTGCCCTTGAGCAAGGCACTTAACCCTAATTGCTCCTGTAAGTCGCTCTGGATAAGAGCGTCTGCTAAATGACTAAATGTAAATGTAAATGTATAAAAAAATGTTATTAATACAGTAAAACAGCAAATAACGACTCTCTCTGTTATAATAAGAACAGCTACACTAAACACTGCTGCTGTTATTAATAAGAACAGCTACACTACTGGCTTATTAATAAGACAGCTACACTACCCGTACCTTGCGGCATTTTATTAATCAAAACAGCACCACTACTGCTGCGTTATTAAAAGAACAGCTTTTTTAACCCAAAAAAACACACAAAAACACTACTACTGCTGTTATTAATAAGAACAGCTTACAACACTACCTGCTGCTGTTATTAATAAAGAACAGCTACATACACACTACTGCTGTTATTAATAAGAACGCTACACTACCTTCTGCTGTTTATACTAAGAACAGCTACACTACTGCTGCTGTTATTATTAAGAACAGCTACACTACACCTACTACTGCTGTTATTATAAGAACAGCTACCTACTACTTGCTGGCTGTTATTAATAATACATCTACACTACTGCTATGTTATTAATAAAAGAAACAGCTACACTACCGGCTGCTGTTATTTATAAGACACTAAAACTACGGCTGCTGTTATGAATAAGAACGCTACACTACACTACTGCTTCTGTTATTAACAAGAACAGCTACACTACACTACTGCTATTATTATACTAAACAGCTATCCTAGCACTACTGCTTGTTATTCTAAGAACAGCTACCTACGCTGCTGTTGATTAATAAGAACAGCTACAACTACTGCTGGCTGTTATAATAAGACAGCTACACTAATACAAACTACTGCTTCTGTTATAATAAGAACAGCTAACACTACGACTGCTGTTATTAATAGAACAGCTTACACTATACTACTGCGTTATTAAATAAGAACGCTACACTACACTATGCTGTGTTATTAATAAGAACAGCTACACTAACTGCTGCTGTTTCTAATAAGAACAGCTACACTCTGCTGCTGCCTTTTATAAGAACAGCTACACTCTACTACTGCTGTTATTAATAGGAACAGCTACACTATCCTACTGCTTTTTATTAATAAGAACAGCTACACTCTCTACTGCGCTGTTATTATACTAACAGCTAAACGACTGCTGCTGTTAGTAAATCAGAACAAGCTACACACATACTACTGCTTTTATTATGTAACAGCTACACTATACTAACTGCTGTTATTAATAAGAACAGCTACACTACACGCCTGCTGCCTGTTTTATAACATAAGAACGCTACCTATACTAACTTGCTGTTTTAATAAGCACAGCTAACACTCTACTGCTGTTATTAATAAGAACAGCTACCTCCGACTGCTGCTTGTTATATTAAGACCAGCTACACTACTAACACTGCTTTTATTCATAAAAGCTCACTATCCTAACTACTACTACTACTCGCTGTTATTAATTAATAACCACTATACTACTGCTCTGTATTATAGAACACTGACACTACTGCTGCTGTTATTAGATCAGAACAGCTACACTACTGCTGCTGTTATTAATACGAACAGCTCACACACTGCGCTCTGTTATTAATACGACAGCTACACTAACTGCGCTGTTTATTAATTCAGAACAGCTACACTACCACCTCTGCTGTTATTAATAAGAACAGCTACAGCTAATACAGACTGCTGTTATTACTAAGAACAGCTACACTACACACTGCCTGCTGTTATTATAAGAACAGCTCTCAGCTATACTGCTGCTGTTATTAATAAGACCCTACACTATACTACCTTGCTGTGGTTATTAATAAGAACAGCTACAACACTCCTAACTGCTGTTATTAATAAGACCAGCTACACTACACTACTGCTGCTGTTATTATAATCGCTACACTACACTACTACTGTTTTAATAAAACCGCTATACTATAATACTGCTGCTGTTATTCAATATAAAAGCTTTACACACTAACTGTTGCTGTTATTAAAAGAACAGCTACAACCTAACCTACTGCTGTTATTAACTAGAACATCTACCACGACTCTACACTAACTAGCTGTCCTGTTATTAATAGAAACCGCTACACTACACTAACAGCTGTTATTAATAAGACAGCCTACACTAACCTACTACTACTACTCTGCTGTTCTTTAAATAGAACAGCTACACACTATACGGCTGTTTTATAAGAACAGCACCTACACTACTTCTACTGTGCTTTAATTAATAAGAACACTACACTATACTACTGCTGTTATTAATAATAACAGCTACACTATCTACGACTACTGCTGTATTATAAGAACAGCTACACACTGCTAGCTGTTATTAATAAGAAACAGCTAACCCGACACTACTGCTGCTGTTCTTAATAGAACAGCTACACTATAACTACTCGCTGTTATTAATAAAGAACAGCTATCTACTGCTGCTGATATTAAGAAGAACACTAATACTACTATAGTTATTTAATAAGAACATCTACACATACACTAATACTACTCTACTCTGCTGTTATTATAGAACAAAATCTACATCTACACTACGCTACTGCTGTTATTAATGCTAACAAGCTACACTACAACTCTGCCTGCCTGTTATAATAAGAACCGCTACACTACTGCTGCTGTTATTAATAAGAACAGCTACCACTACTGCTGGCTGATATTAATGAGAACAGCTATACTACTATGTTATTACTAGAACCGCTCAACTATACACTACTGCTGTTATTAATAGAACAAGTACACTATACTACTGCTGTTATTACATAAAGCCAGTAATACTACTGCTGCTGCTGTTATTAATAAGAACAGCTACAACATCTACTCTGTTATTAATACGAAACAAGCTACATATACTACGCTTGGCTGTTTTATTAATAATAACCTCCACAACTACTTGCTGCTGTTCGTATCGAACAGCTACACACTACTGCTGCGTTATTAATAAGACAACATCTACACTCACACTATACTGCTGTTATTAATAAGAACAGCTACACTACACTACTACTGCTGCTGTTATTCATAAGAACAGCTACACTACCCTACACTACTCTACTGCTGTTATTATACGAAATCTACAACTACACTACTGCTATTATTAAGAAGACCACTACACTACACTATACTAACTGCTGCTGTTATTAATAAGACCAGCTACACTAACCTCGTACTACGACTCTACTGCTGTTTTTTAATAAGAACAGCTCACTACTGCTGGCTGTTTATTAATAAGAAACTCAACTACCTCACTGCTGTTATAAATAAGAACACTATAACTACTGCTTGACTGCTGCTGATATTCATAATAACAGCTATACAACTATTGTTATTCATAAAGAACGCTCTACTACTGCGCTGTTATTAATAACGTAACCTACACTCCTTCTGCTTTATTAATAATAACAGCTACACTCCACTACTACTACTGTTATTAATAAGAACAGCTAAACTACAACGACTGCTAGGTATTACTAAGAACAGCTCATACACTACTACTGTTTATTAATAAGAACAGCTATACACTGTTGCTGTTATTAATAGAACAGCTTATACACTCACACTGCGCTGTTATTACCCAAGAACACTCCACACTACACACTACACTATGCTTGTTATTAATAAGAACCCTACACTACACTCCTACTACAAACACTATGCTGCTGTGATTAAAGCAAGAATCCCTCACTACACTACTGCTGTTATTAATAAGACAGCTACCCTACACTACTGCATGTGATATAAGATACACTTACACTACTGCTACTGCTTCTGGATATTAATAGGAACATCTACACTACTGCTGCTGTTATTAATCAGACATCATCACTACTTCTTCTGATATTAATAAGAACAGCTACCCCTACCTACTGCTGTTATTAATAAAACAGCTACACTAACCCTACTCTGCTGGTTATTAATAAGACAGCTACAACAATACACTACTTGCTGCTGTTATTACTACGACCATTATACACTACTGCTGCTGTTATTAATAAGAACACTACCTAACACTACACTGCTTGCGTTATTGTAATAAGAACACTATACTACTGCTGCTGTTTATTAATAATAACATCTACACTACACTACTCGCTGTTCTTATAAGACCAGTCTACACTACTACTGTTTATTAATCGAAACAGCTGATACTACTGCTGCTGCTGGTTGTATTATAAGAACAGCTACACTACCTACTGCTAGCTGGCTAGTTATTAATAAGAACACTACACTACTGCTGCTGTTATTAATAGACCATTACCTGACACCTTACTACTGCTGTTTTAATAAGACAGCTACACTCACTACTTAGCTGTTTTGTTATTATAGAACGGCTATACTACACTACTGCTGCGTTATTAACAAGAACAGCTACCGACACTACTGCTGTTATTAATAAAACCGCTACCTACACACTACTGCTGCTGTTTTAACAAGACGCTACACTACACTACTGCTGTTATTAATAAGACATCTACACTACACTACTCTACTGCTGCTGTTATTAATAAGAACCGCTACCCTACACTACTACTGCCTGTTATTAATAAGCACCGCTACCTATGGCTGCTGCTGATTTCTCAGAACAGCTAACACTACATTACCTCCTACTTTTATTAATAATAACAGCTACACTACTGCTGCTGTTATTAATAGAAAGCTACACTACTTGGCTGCTGTTATTAATAAAACACTACCTACTACCTGTTTTAATAAGAACAGCTTATACTAACTGCTGCTGTTTTAAGAAGAACCGCTAACTACACTCTGCTGCTGTAATTAATAAGAACACTACACTACTGCTTCTGTTTATAATAAGAACAGCTACCTACACTACTCTGCTGTTATTACTAAAACATCTACACTACATACTGCTGTTATTAATACGAAAAGCTTCTACACTACGCGTCGCTGTTATTAACAAGAATCATCTACACTACACTACTGTGTTATTCATAAGAACCATACACACAACTACTGCTAGCTGGAGGCTTTGGCTGCTGGGGCTGTTATGGTTTTAACAAGAAAAATCTACACTACACTACATGCCTGTTTAATAGAAACAGCTACACTATAACAACACGCTTCTAGCTGTGTATTCACAAGACAGCTCACTCACACTACCCTTTTTTTTTTCACCCCAAAAAAACCTAAACCCCAAAACCCCCCCTTTTTAAAAAACACTAACAAACCCCCCATTAACCCCCCAAAAACTAAAAACCCTTTCCCCCCCTAAATAAACCAAACCCCCCCTACACCCGTAAAAACCCTAACCCCAGGGCCAAACCCCAAAACCCCAAAACAAAAATTCTCAAAAAAAAACCCATTCCCCCCTAAAAAAAAAAACCCTTTTCTCCCCCTAAATAACAAACCCCAAACCCCTAAAAAAACCCCAACCCCGTCCCAAAAAACCCAAATAACACCCCTCTAAAAAACCCCCCTACCCCTAAAAAAACCCCCCAAAACTACCCCTTCTTTAAACCCCAACATAAACCCTTTTCACCCCCTAATAAAAACCCCCATACCGCTAAAAAACCCCTCACCAAAAATTTTCCCACAACCCCAAACCCTAACCCCTCCCCCTCCCTATTTTTTAAAACAAAACTAACCCCTTTTCACCTAAAAACCCCCAACCCTTAAAACACCCCTAACCTTTCCCAAAACCCGCAAAAAACCCACACCCCTTTTTAAAAACCCCCAACCCCGCCCTAAAACACCCACAAACTCCAAAAACTACAAGTCCAATTTTAAAAAAAATCCCCCAAAACCCCCTTTTTAACCCCCCAAAACAAACCCTTTCTAAAAAAACCCCTTTCCAAAAGTTTAAAAAACCAATACCCTATTTTTTTTTTTTTTTAAAAAAAAAAAAAAAAAAAAAAAAAAAACCCCCCCTAAAAACAACCCTTCTAAACCCCAAAAACAACCCTTATACACCGCAACAAACCCTTTTAAAACCCCGCAAAACCCAACAACCTAACCTTTCCAAAAAAAACCAAACAAACCCCAAAAATTTAAAAAACCCCCCCCCACCCAAAACCCAACCCTTTTCTACACCCACCCCAAAACTAACCCTTACTACACCCAGCTAACACTAACCTAAACCCTTACTACACACCCAGCTAAAACCTAACCCTTACTAGCACCCCTACACTATACCGCTATAACACCACTAACTAACCCGCTTAACTACACCCGCTAAAACTAACCCTAACCCTTTTACACCAGCTAAACTAACCCTTACTACAACCCAGCTAACACAAAACTAACCCTTACTACACCCAGCTAACCTAACACTAACTTACTACAACCCAGCTAACACTACCCTTAAAACTACAACACCCGCTAACACAACACTAACCCTTACTACAAACCCCGCTAACATAACACTAACCCTTATACAACCCAGCTAACCAACACTACCCTTACGACAACCCAGCTAACACAACACTAAACCCTACTACACGACCACTACACTAACCCTTACTACACCCGCTAACACTAAAACCCTTACTACACCCAGCTAACACTAACCTACCCTTACTACACCCCGCTCAACACTACCCCCCTTACTACACCCCTAACCCCTAACCTAACCCTTACTACACCCAGCTAACCTAACAAATGAACCCTTACACTAAACCCCCCGCTCCACTAAAAACCCTTACTACCCCCCAGCTAACCCCAACCCTTCTACAACCCAGCTACCCCTAAACCCTTACTCCACCCCAGGCCTAACACTAACCCTTACGACACCCAGCTAACACTAACCTAAAAACCCTTACTACCCCCAGCTACCCTAACACTAACCCTATACCCCCAGCTAACACAACAAATACTTACTACCCCCGCTAACACTACCCCTAACCCTTACTCACCCAGCTAACCCTAACCCTTACTACAACCCAGCTAAACTAACCCTTACTACACCCCCTAACACTAACCCCTACTACACCCGCTAAAACTAACCTTTCTTTTACCCAGCTAAACTAACCCTAATTACACCACTACACTAACCCTTACTACACCCAGCTAACACTAACCACTCACCCGTAAAATACACCCAAAAAAAATAAAAACCCCTAACACTAACCCTTACTACACACGCAACACTAAAACTAACCCTTACTACACCAGCTAACACTAACTCCTTACTAACCACTAACACTAAACTAAACCCTTTACTACAACCCAGCTAACCTAACCCTTACTACCCCGCTACACACTAACCTTATAAAGCTAACACTAACACTAACCCTTACTACCCATAAACAACCCCACTACATCCGTACACACCTAACCCTTAAATACACCAGCTACACTTCCTTACTACACGCTAACTAAATCCCCCCCCCCCCCCCCCCCCCCCCCCTTTTTTTTTTTTTTATTACCCGTAAAAACACTAACCACTACACCGCCCCCCTTAAAATTACATAACACTAACCCACTAAACCGTTTAACACTAAACTACCTTTTAACCCAGCTACACTACACTAACCCTGACTAAAACATCAACCAGCTTTTAAATAACCTTAACTTTAACCCCCCAACACTAACCTATGCAATAAATTATACAAACCCAGCCCCCAAATACTACACCAGCTACTAACCCTAAAACTGTTTCGTTTGCTCTGGCACCCCCAATGGTGAACAAGCTCCCACGCCTCCAGGACGTCAGAGCACCTCACACCTTCCGAGGACATTTGAAACCCCACCTCTTTAAGGATACCTGGGATAGGAAACAGTATTCCTTCTCACCCCCCCCCCCCCCCCCCCCCCCCCCCGCCCCAAATTGTCAAGTGGTTTATCCCAATGGCTATAAGGGTGAACCGCCCAATTGTGATCGCTCTGGCGACTAGCGTCTGCTAAATGACGTTAATGTGCCCTTGAGGGCAAGGCACTTAACCCTAATTGCTCCTGTAGTCGCTCTGGATAAGAGCGTCCTGCTAAATGACTAAAATTGTACAATGTAATGTAATGTTATTAATAAGAACAGCTACACTACTGCTTGCGTGTTATTATAAAACACTACACACACAACTTGCGGCTGTTTATTATAGAACAGCTACACTACTGCTTATTAATAAGAACAGCTACACTACAACTACTGTCTGCTGTTATGAATAAGAACAGCTACCTACTGCTGCTGTTATTAATAGAACAGCTACACTACTACTGCTGTTATTAATAAGAACAGCTACCTACTGCTCTGCTGTTATTAATAAGAACAGCTCACTCACTCCTACTCTCCTACTGCTGTTTTAATAAGAAACAGCTACACTACTGCTGCTTTTATTAATCAAACAGCTACACTACTCTGCTGTTATTAATAAGACAGCTGACACTACACTACACTCTGCTGTTATTAAAAACAGCTAACACTACTGCTGCTGTTATTATAAGAACAGCTACACACTACTGCTGATGTTATTTAGAACAGCTACACTACACTGCTGCGTTTTAATTAAGACCATCTACACTACTAGCTGTTGTTTAATTAATACGAACAGCTACACTACACTACTGCTGCTGTTATTAACAGAACCGCTACACTACCTACTGCTATTATTAATAGAACAGCTATACTACCCTCTGCTGTTCTGAATAAGAACAGCTACACTACTGCTGCTGTTTATCAGAAACTCTACACTACTGCTGCTGTTATTAATAGAACAGCTACCCTACTGCTGCTGTTATTAATAGAACAGCTTACACTACTACTACTGCTGTTAGATAAGAACAGCTACACTATAACTACTGCTGTTATAATAAGAACACTACACTACACTACTGCTGCTGTTATTAATAAGAACAGCTACACTACTCCTACTTGCTGTTATTAATAAGGAACAGCTCACTACTGCTGTTGTTATTAATAAGAACAGCTACACTACTACTGCTGTTATTATAAGAACGCTACAACCTTACGTTACTGCTGTTATAATAAGGAACAGCTAACTAACACTACTGCTGCTTTTAGTACACAACAGCTACCTACTGCTGCTGTATTAATAAGAACAGCTACACTACCCTACTTGCTGTTATTAATAAGAACAGCTACACTATCCAACTACTACTCTGTTATTCATAATAACCGCTACACCTTATACTACTGGACTCTGCTGTTATTATACGAACGCTACACTACACTCCTGCTCTGTTATTAATAAGAACAGCTACACTATACTACTGCTGTTATTAAAAGAACAGCTACACTACTAACTTGCTGTTATTAATAAGAACATCTACACTACTGCTGCTGTTATTAATAAGAACAAGCTACACTACTCCTGCTTGTATTAATAAGAACAGGCTACACATACTACTGCTGTTATTAATTAGAACAGCTATACTACTGCTGCTGTTATTACTAAACCAGCTACACTACTGCTGCTGTTATTACTCAGAACAGCTACACTACTGCTGCTGTTATTAATAATAAGAACAGCTACACTAAACACTGCTGCTGTTATTTAATAAGACAGCTACACTACTGCTGCGGTTATTAATAAGAACATCTACCCTACACTACTACTGCTGTTATTAATCGAACAGCTACACTATACACTACTGCGTTATTAATAAGAACAGCTACACTACCTAACTGCTGCTGTTATTAATAAGACCCGCTACCCTATACTGCTGCTGTTCTTAATAAACACACTACACTATACTACTGCTGTTATTAATAAGACAGCTAACACACTACTGCTGTTAAATAAGAACAGCTAACACTACTACACTACTGCTGCTGTTATTAATAATAACCGCTACACTACACTCTACTACTGTTATTAATAAGAACACTATACTACTCTGCTTTTATTACTAAGAACATCTACAACTACTGTTGCTGTTATTCATAAGAAACAGCTACACTACACTACTGCTGTTATTCATAAGAACAGCTACACTACTGCTGCTGTTATTAATAAAGAACAGCTACACTACTACACTAACTGCTGTTATTAATAAGAACAGCTAAACTACACTACTACTGCTGTTATTAATAAGAACGCTTACACCTACTACTGCTGTATTATAAGAACAGCTACACTAACACTACTGCTGCGGTTTATTATAAGAACAGCTACACTATCGTACTGCTGGTTTATTAATAAGAACAGCTACACTATACTATGCTGTTATTAATAAGACACTACACTACTGCTGCTGTTGTATTAATAAAACAGCACACTACACTACTGCTGCTGTTATAAATAAGAACAGCTACACTATACTACTGCTGTTATGAATAAGATACAGCTATACTACTGCCTGAGATATTATAAAAACAGCTATACTACTATTGTTATTAAATAAGAACAGCTACACTACAACTACTGCTGTTATAATAAGAACAGCTACACTACACTACTCTGTTATTAATAAACAGCTACACTACACTACTGGCTGCTGTGTCTTAATAAGAACAGCTATACAACTAACTACTGCTTGCTGGTTATTTAATAAGACAGCTACACTACTGCTGGCTGATATTATAAGACAGCTATACAAAAACACACAATTGTTATTAATAAGAACAGCTACACTACACTACTGCTGTTATTAATAAGAACCGCTACACTATACTACTGCTGTTATTACTAAGACAGTATACTACTGCTGCTGTTATTAATAAGACAGCTACACTACCTACTGCTTTTATTAATAAGACGCTACACTATACTACTGGGCTACTGCGGCGCGTATTAATAACAGCTACACTACTGGCTGCTGTTATTAATAAGAAACAGCTACACTACTGCTGCTGTTATTAATAAGAAACATCTACACTACCCTACTGCTGTTATTAATAAGACGCTACAACTCACTACTGCTGCTGTATTAATAAGACAGCTACACCTAACTACTGCTGTTAATTATAGAACACTACACTACACTACTGCTGTATTATAAGACCACTCCCTACACTACTGCTGCTGTTATTAATAGAACCGCACACTACACTACTACGCTGTTTTAATAAGAACAGCTACACTCTACTGCTGCTTATTATAAGAACAGCTACAACTACACTACTGCTGTTAAAATTAAACAGCCTATACTACTGCTGCTGATATTAAAAGAACAGCTATACAACTTTGTTACTTAATAAGAACAGCTATCTACTGCTGCTGTTTATTAATAAGAAAGCTACACTACTCTGCTGTATTAATAAGAACAGGCTAGCACTACACTAATACCGCTGTTTAATTAATAAGAACAGCTACACTACACTACTGCGTTATTAATAAGAACGCTACACTACTACGTTATTAATAAGAACATCTATACTACTACTGCCTGCTGTTATTAATAGAACCGCTACACTACCTCTGCTTTGCTGTTATTAACAAGAACAGTACCCTACCCTACTGCTGTTATTAATAAGAACAGCTACACTCCACTACTGCTCTGTTATTAACAAGAACAGCTTACACTACACTACTCTGCTGTTCATTAGAAGAAACAGCTACACTACACTGCTACTGGCTGTTATTATATGGTAAGGAACAGCTAACACTACTGCTGCTGATATGTAAATAAGAACAGCTACCCTACTGCTGCTGTTATTAATAAGAAACAGCTACACTACTTCTGCTGATATTTAATAAGAACAGCTACACTAACACTACTGCTGTTATTAATAAGAACAGCTACACTACACTACTACTGCTGTTTTAAATAAGAACAGCTACACTCACTACTGCTGCTGTATTATAGAACAGATTACACTTACTGCTGCTGTTTTTTATTAAGAGAACAGCTACACTACACTACTGCTGCTGTATTAATAAACACTAATACTACTGCGCTGTTATTAATAAGAACAGCTACACTACACTAACTGCTGTTATTAATAAGAACAGCTACACTACTACTGTTTTAATAAGAACAGCTATCTACTGCTGCTGTTTATTAAAATAATAACAGCTACACTACACTACGCTGTGTTATTAATAAAAACAGCTACACTACTGCTCTGTTATTAAATAAGAACAGCTACACTACACTACTACTGCTGTTATTAATAAGAACAGCGACACTACACTACTGCTGTTTTATAAGAAACTCTAAACTACACTACTGCTGCTGTTATAAAAGAAACAGCTACACTACACTACTGCGTTAATTATAAGAACAGGCTCCACTACACTACGCTGCTGTTATTAACAAGAACAGCTACACTACACTACTTGCTGTTATTAATAGACCAGCTAACACTACACTACGCTGCTGTTATTAATAAGAACAGCTACACTACACTACTACTGCTGTTTATTATAAGAACACTACACTACTGCTGCCTGATTTCTAAGAACAGCTACACTACACTACTACTGTTTATTAATAAAACAGCTACACTACTGCTGCTGTTATTAATAAGAACAGCTACACTACTGCTACGCTGCTGTATTAATAAGACAGCTACATACTACTGTTATTAATAAAACAGCTATACTACTGCTCTGTTATTAATAAGAAACAGCTACCCTACACTCCTGTCTTGCTGTTATTAATAAGAACAGCTACCCTACTACTGCTGCTGTATTAATAATAACGCTACACTACACTATACTGCTGTATTATAATTGAACAGCAACTACACTACTACTGCTGTTATTAATAAGAAAAGCTATACTACACTACTGCTGCGTTATTAAACCAGAACAGCTACACTACACTACTGCTGTTATTTAATCAGAACAGGCTACAACTACACTAATGTCTGGCTGTTATTAACAAGAACAGCTACACAAACTACCTTGCTGTTTAGTAATAAAGAACAGCTACACTAACCTACTGCTAGCTGCTGTTATTAACAAGAACCTTTACACTACACTACTGCGCTGTTATTACAAACCACTACACTACATACACTAAACTGGCTGTTTATTAATAAGAACAGCTACACTACACTACTGCTGCTGTTATTAACAAGACCAGCTACACCTACACGACGCTGTTATAAAAGAACAGCTACACTACACTACTGCTGTTATTAATAATAACAGCTACAACTACTGCTGCGATTTAATAAGAACAGCTACACTACTGCTGCTGTTTATTAATAAGAACAGCAAACACTCCTTCTCCTGATATTAAATAAGAACGCTACACCACACTACTGCTGTTATTATAAGAACAGCTACACTACACTACTACTGCTGTTATTAATAAGAACAGCTACACTACACTACTGCTGTACTGCCTGCTGTTTATTAATAAGAAACCAAGATCCTACTTACTGCTGTGTTATTAATAAGAACGCTACCTACAACTACTACGGCTGTTATTAAATAAGAACAGCTACAACTAACACTACTGATGTTATTAATAAGAACAGCTACACTACTACTGTTATAATAAGAACAAGCTATACTACTATACTACTGCTGCTGTTATTAATAAGAACAGCTACAAACACCACACCTACTGCTGCTGTTATTAAATAAGAACAGCTACATAACTGCTGCTGTTATTAAATAAGAACAGCTACACTACACTACTACTTCTACACTACTACTGCTGTTATTAATAAGAAACATCTACACTACACTATTGCTGTTATTAATAGAAAGCTATACTACACTACTGCTACTGCCTGCTGTTATTAAACAGAACAGCTACACTACACTACTGCTGTTATTAATAAGAACACAGCTACACTAACCTACTGCTGCTGTTATTTAACAAGAACAGCACACTACACTACGCTGTTTATTTAATAAAACGCTACACTACACTACTGCTGCTGATATTAATAAGAACAGCTAACACTACACTACTGCTGGCTGTTATTAATAAGAAACAGCTATACTACACTACTGCGGCGGTTATTAATAAGAACAGCTACACTACAACTACTGCTGCTGTTTTATTAACAAGACGCTACACTACACACTAAACTGCTGTTATTAATAAGAACACTACACTACACTACTTGCTGCTGTTATTAATAAGAACATCTACACTAACAACTACTACTGCTGTTATTATAAGAACAGCTACAACTACTCTCTGCTGCTGATATTAATAAAGAACAGCTACACACAACACTACTACTGTTAGTATAAGACAGCTTTTTATACTACTGCTGGCTGTTATTAATAGAACAGCTACACTACGGCTGCTGTTCTTAATAAGAAAGCTACACTACTGCAAAATGCTGTTATTAATAAGAACAGCACCTACTACTGGTTTTAATAAGAACAGCTATACTACTCTGCTGCTGTTATTAATAAAACAGCTTACACTACACTCTGCTGCTGTTATTAATACGAACCTACACTACTACTGCTGCTGTTATTAATAAGAAACAGCTACAAACTACACTATCTGCTGTTACTACATAGAAACAGCTCCCACTACACACTACTGCTGTTATTCTAAGAAAAGCTATACTACCTACTGCTGCTGTTCTACAGAGGGCAGCTACACTACACTACTGCTGTTATTAATAAGAAACAGCTACACTACTACACTACTGTGCTGTTATTAATAAGAACAGCTACACTACTGCTGCTGCTGTTATTACTAAGAACAGCTACACTACACTACTACTGCTGTTATTAATAAGAACAGCTACACTACACTACGCTTGTTATTATCAGAACAGCTATACTATACTACACTAACTGCGCTGTTATTAACAAAACATCTACACTACACTACTACTACTATACTGCTGTTTTAATAAGAACAGCTACACTATACTACTGCTGTTATTAATAAGAACAGGCTACCACTAGACACACTACTGCTGCTGTTCTTATAAGAACACTACACTAACACTACTAACTGCTGTTATTAAAATAAGAACAGCTACACTACTGCGGTCACACTACTGCTGCTGATTTTAATAAAACGCTACACTAACACTACTACTGGTATTATAAGAACCGCTATACTACTGGCGCTGGTTATTAATAATGAACTCTACACTACTGCTTCTGTTTTTACTAAGAACAGCTACACTACTTTACTGCTGCTGTTTATTAATAAGACGCTACAAACACTACACTACTACTGCTGTCTATTAATAAGAACAGCTACACTACACTCTGCTTGTTATTAATAAGAACAGCTATCGACACTACTACTGCTGCTGTTATTAACAAGAACAGCTACACTACACTACTGCTGTTAGTAAAAGAACAGCTACACTACACTACCTCTAACGCTGCTGTTATTAACAAGAACATCTACAACTACACACTGCTGTTTATTAAAGAAGACCAACTACACTACCTGCTGCGTTATTAATAAGAACAGCTACACTACCTACTGCTGCTGTTATTAATAAGCACAGCTACACTATGCTGCTGATTTAATAAGAACAGTATACTACACTACTCACACTCACTGTCTGGCTGTATCTAATAAGAACATCTACACTACACTACTACTGCTGTTATTAATAAGAACACACCTACACTACTGTGTTATGATAAGACAGCTACAACTACACTACTGCTGCTGTTATTAATAAGCACAGTACAACTACACTACTACTACACGCTGTTATTAATAAGAAAGCTACAACACACTGCTAATTATATTAATAAGAACAGCTAACACTACACTATACTGTTATAATAATAACAGCTAATACTACTGTGCTGTTATTAAGACACTACACTACTGCTGCTGTTTAGTAATAGAACATCTACACTACTTCTTGCTGTTATTAATACGATACAGCTACACTACACTACTACTGCTGTTAATGAATAGAACAGTACATCGACACTGCTGCTGTTATTAAAAGAAGCTAACTACTGCTGCTGTTAATTTAAAGAACAGCTACACTAACTACTACTGTTAATTAATAAGACAGCTTATACTACACTTACCTGCTGCGGTTTAATAGAAGCTACACTATACTACTACTGCTGTTATTAATAAGAACAGCTATACTACTGCTTCTGATATTAATAAGAACAGCTATACTACACTAACTCTACTGCTGTTATAATAATACAGCTATACTACTGCTGCTGTTAGTTATAAGACCATCTCCACTACACTGCTGCTGTTATTCATAAAGAACAGCTACACTATACTACTGCTGCTGTTTATTAATAAGAACATCTACACTAACATTACTCGTACGATCCGAACCGACTCACGTACTTTTCTTACTAATCCCCGCTCTCTACACCTACGCGCTGTTTATTACAAGAACAGCTACACTACACTACTACTGTTATTAATAAGAACAGCATACCTACTGCTGCTGTTATTAATAAGAACAGCTACACTACACTACTACTGTTATTATAGAACAGCTACACTACACTACTACTGTTATTAATAAGAACAGCTATACTACTGCTGCTGTTATTAATAAGAACAGCTATAACCAGGTGGCGAATCGCATCTCTGCATGTCTGGCAGACATATCAGTATGGATGACGGATCACCACCTCAAGCTGAACCCTGGCAAGACGGAGCTGCTCTTCCTCCCGGGGAAGGACTGCCCGTTCCATGATCTCGCCATCACGGTTGACAACTCCGCTGTGTCCTCCTCCCAGAGTGCGAAGAGCCTAGGCGTGACCCTGGACAACACCCTGTCGTTCTCCGCCAACATCAAGGCGGTGACCCGCTCCTGCAGGTTCATGCTCTACAACATTCGGAGAGTACGACCCTGCCTTACACAGGAAGCGGCACAGGTCCTAATCCAGGCACTTGTCATCTCCCGTCTGGACTACTGCAACTCGCTGTTGGCTGGCCTCCCTGCCTGTGCCATTAAACCCCTACAACTCATCCAGAATGCCGCAGCCCGTCTGGTGTTCAACCTTCCCAAGTTCTCTCACGTCACCCCCCTCCTCCGCACACTCCACTGGCTTCCAGTTGAAGCTCGCATCCGCTACAAGACCATGGTGCTTGCCTATGGAGCAGTGAGGGGAACGGCACCTCTGTACCTTCAGGCTCTGATCAGTCCCTACACCCAAACGAGGGCATTGCGTTCATCCACCTCTGGCCTGCTGGCTCCCCTTCCTCTGCGGAAGCATAGCTCCCGCTCAGCCCAGTCAAAACTGTTCGTTGCTCTGGCACCCCAATGGTGGAACAAGCTCCCTCACGACGCCAGGACAGCAGAGTCACTCACCACCTTCCGGAGACATTTGAAACCCCACCTCTTTAAGGAATACCTGGGATAGGATAAAGTATTCCTTCTAACCCCCCCCCCCCCCCCCCCCCCCCCCCCCCCGCCCCAAATTGTAAAGTGGTTATCCCACTGGCTATAGGGTGAACGCACCAATTTGTGAGTCGCTCTGGCGAAGAGCGTCTGCTAAATGACGTTAATGTGCCCTTGAGCAAGGCACTTAACCCTAATTGCTCCTGTAAGTCGCTCTGGATAAGAGCGTCTGCTAAATGACTAAAATGTAAAATGTAATGTAAATGTTATTAATAAGAACAGCTACACTACTGCTGCTGTTATTAATAAGAACAGCTACACTACACTGCTGCTGTTATTAATAAGAACAGCTACACTACTGCTTATTAATAAGAACAGCTACACTACACTACTGCTGCTGTTATTAATAAGAACAGCTACACTACTGCTGCTGTTATTAATAAGAACAGCTACACTACTACTGCTGTTATTAATAAGAACAGCTACACTACTGCTGCTGTTATTAATAAGAACAGCTACACTACACTACTACTGCTGTTATTAATAAGAACAGCTACACTACTGCTGCTGTTATTAATAAGAACAGCTACACTACTGCTGCTGTTATTAATAAGAACAGCTACACTACACTACTACTGCTGTTATTAATAAGAACAGCTACACTACTGCTGCTGTTATTAATAAGAACAGCTACACTACTGCTGCTGTTATTAATAAGAACAGCTACACTACACTGCTGCTGTTATTAATAAGAACAGCTACACTACTGCTGCTGTTATTAATAAGAACAGCTACACTACACTACTGCTGCTGTTATTAACAAGAACAGCTACACTACACTACTGCTATTATTAATAAGAACAGCTATACTACACTACTGCTGTTATTAATAAGAACAGCTACACTACTGCTGCTGTTATTAATAAGAACAGCTACACTACTGCTGCTGTTATTAATAAGAACAGCTACACTACTGCTGCTGTTATTAATAAGAACAGCTACACTACTACTGCTGCTATTAATAAGAACAGCTACACTATACTACTGCTGTTATTAATAAGAACAGCTACACTACACTACTGCTGCTGTTATTAATAAGAACAGCTACACTACTACTGCTGTTATTAATAAGAACAGCTACACTACTGCTGCTGTTATTAATAAGAACAGCTACACTACTACTGCTGTTATTAATAAGAACAGCTACACTATACTACTGCTGTTATTAATAAGAACAGCTACACTACACTACTGCTGCTGTTATTAATACGAACAGCTACACTACTGCTGCTGTTATTAATAAGAACAGCTACACTACACTACTGCTGTTATTAATAAGAACAGCTACACTATACTACTGCTGTTATTAATAAGAACAGCTACACTATACTACTGCTGTTATTAATAAGAACAGCTACACTACACTACTGCTGCTGTTATTAATAAGAACAGCTACACTATACTACTGCTGTTATTAATAAGAACAGCTACACTACTACTGCTGTTATTAATAAGAACAGCTACACTACTGCTGATGTTATTAATAAGAACAGCTACACTACTACTGCTGTTATTAATAAGAACAGCTACACTATACTACTGCTGTTATTAATTAGAACAGCTATACTACTGCTGCTGTTATTAATAAGAACAGCTACACTACTGCTGCTGTTATTAATAAGAACAGCTACACTACTGCTGCTGTTATTAATAAGAACAGCTACACTACACTGCTGCTGTTATTAATAAGAACAGCTACACTACTGCTGCTGTTATTAATAAGAACAGCTACACTACACTACTACTGCTGTTATTAATAAGAACAGCTACACTATACTACTGCTGTTATTAATAAGAACAGCTACACTACACTACTGCTGCTGTTATTAATAAGAACAGCTACACTATACTGCTGCTGTTATTAATAAGAACAGCTACACTATACTACTGCTGTTATTAATAAGAACAGCTACACTACTACTGCTGTTATTAATAAGAACAGCTACACTACACTACTGCTGCTGTTATTAATAAGAACAGCTACACTACACTACTACTGTTATTAATAAGAACAGCTATACTACTGCTGCTGTTATTAATAAGAACAGCTACACTACTGTTGCTGTTATTAATAAGAACAGCTACACTACACTACTGCTGTTATTAATAAGAACAGCTACACTACTGCTGCTGTTATTAATAAGAACAGCTACACTACACTACTGCTGTTATTAATAAGAACAGCTACACTACACTACTACTGCTGTTATTAATAAGAACAGCTACACTACTACTGCTGTTATTAATAAGAACAGCTACACTACACTACTGCTGCTGTTATTAATAAGAACAGCTACACTATACTACTGCTGTTATTAATAAGAACAGCTACACTATACTACTGCTGTTATTAATAAGAACAGCTACACTACTGCTGCTGTTATTAATAAGAACAGCTACACTACACTACTGCTGTTATTAATAAGAACAGCTACACTACACTACTGCTGCTGTTATTAATAAGAACAGCTACACTATACTGCTGCTGTTATTAATAAGAACAGCTACACTATACTACTGCTGTTATTAATAAGAACAGCTACACTACTACTGCTGTTATTAATAAGAACAGCTACACTACACTACTGCTGCTGTTATTAATAAGAACAGCTACACTACACTACTGCTGCTGTTATTAATAAGAACAGCTACACTACTGCTGCTGTTATTAATAAGAACAGCTACACTACACTACTACTACTGTTATTAATAAGAACAGCTACACTATACTACTGCTGTTATTAATAAGAACAGCTACACTACTACTGCTGTTATTAATAAGAACAGCTACACTACACTACTGCTGCTGTTATTAATAAGAACAGCTACACTACACTACTACTGTTATTAATAAGAACAGCTATACTACTGCTGCTGTTATTAATAAGAACAGCTACACTACTGCTGCTGTTATATTAAGAACAGCTACACTACACTACTGCTTGTTATTAATAAGAACAGCTACACTACTGCTGCTGTTATTAATAAGAACAGCTACACTACACTACTGCTGTTATTAATAAGAACAGCTACACTACACTACTACTGCTGTTATTAATAAGAACAGCTACACTACTACTGCTGTTATTAATAAGAACAGCTACACTACACTACTGCTGCTGTTATTAATAAGAACAGCTACACTATACTACTGCTGTTATTAATAAGAACAGCTACACTATACTACTGCTGTTATTAATAAGAACAGCTACACTACTGCTGCTGTTATTAATAAGAACAGCTACACTACACTACTGCTGTTATTAATAAGAACAGCTACACTACACTACTGCTGTTATTAATAAGAACAGCTACACTACACTACTGCTGCTGTTATTAATAAGAACAGCTACACTACTACTGCTGTTATTAATAAGAACAGCTACACTACACTACTGCTGTTATTAATAAGAACAGCTACACTACACTACTGCTGCTGTTATTAATAAGAACAGCTACACTACTGCTGCTGTTATTAATAAGAACAGCTACACTACACTACTACTACTGTTATTAATAAGAACAGCTACACTACTACTGCTGTTATTAATAAGAACAGCTACACTACACTACTGCTGTTATTAATAAGAACAGCTACACTACACTACTGCTGCTGTTATTAATAAGAACAGCTACACTACTACTGCTGTTATTAATAAGAACAGCTACACTACACTACTGCTGCTGTTATTAATAAGAACAGCTACACTACTGCTGCTGTTATTAATAAGAACAGCTACACTACTGCTGCTGTTATTAATAAGAACAGCTACACTACACTACTGCTGTTATTAATAAGAACAGCTACACTACTACTGCTGTTATTAATAAGAACAGCTACACTACACTACTGCTGCTGTTATTAATAAGAACAGCTACACTACTGCTGCTGTTATTAATAAGAACAGCTACACTACACTACTACTACTGTTATTAATAAGAACAGCTACACTACTGCTGCTGTAATTAATAAGAACAGCTACACTACTGCTGCTGTTATTAATAAGAACAGCTACACTACACTACTGCTGCTGTAATTAATAACAACAGCTACACTACTGCCCCCGTCAGGTCTGAGTCTGTACTACAACAGAGCACTGATTCTGTGGTATTACAGAGTATGATCTGTTCCACATGAATAGGGACTCTTGCTCACTCCATAAGCATCCTTGGTACTAAGTGCTTTGGTGGACTAGCTGAAGAGCTCAAGCAGGCTGAAATGAAATATTAATTATGTTTTATACAACAATCAGCCTGAGCCTGAGAGCAGGGTTACTTCCCAAATGGCACCCTATCCCCTATATAGTGCACTACTTTAGACCAGAGAATAGCACCCTATTCCCTATATAGTGCACTACTTTGACCCATAGGGCCCTGGGTATAGGTTGCCGTTTGGGACGCAGCCTAGTTCACCATGCTGCTGCTGGAAGCATCCTGAATTATTCAATACCACTCTACTCTTACCACACACACACACACACACACACACACACACACACACACACACACACAGAGTCTGTCACCGAACAGGGCCCCACCAGCTAACAGCTACACCACTGAGTCTGTCACTAAACAGGGCCCCACCAGCTAACAGCTACACCACTGAGTCTGTCACCGAACAGGGCCCTACCAGCTAACAGCTACACCACTGAGTCTGTCACTAAACAGGGCCCCACCAGCTAACAGCTACACCACTGAGTCTGTCACTAAACAGGGCCCCACCAGCTAACAGCTACTCAGGCCCCACCAGCTAACAGCTACACCACTGAGTCTGTCACCGAACAGGGCCCTACCAGCTAACAGCTACACCACTGAGTCTGTCACCGAACAGGGCCCTACCAGCTAACAGCTACACCACTGAGTCTGTCACTGAACAGGGCCCCACCAGCTAACAGCTACACCACCGAGTCTGTCACCGAACAGGGCCCCACCAGCTAACAGCTACACCACTGAGTCTGTCACCGAACAGGGCCCTACCAGCTAACAGCTACACCACTGAGTCTGTCACTAAACAGGGCCCCACCAGCTAACAGCTACACCACTGAGTCTGTCACTAAACAGGGCCCCACCAGCTAACAGCTACACCACTGAGTCTGTCACCGAACAGGGCCCCACCAGCTAACAGCTACACCACTGAGTCTGTCACTAAACAGGGCTCCACCAGCTAACAGCTACACCACTGAGTCTGTCACCGAACAGGGCCCCACCAGCTAACAGCTACACCACTGAGTCTGTCACTAAACAGGGCCCCACCAGCTAACAGCTACACCACTGAGTCTGTCACTGAACAGGGCCCTACCAGCTAACAGCTACACCACTGAGTCTGTCACTAAACAGGGCTCCACCAGCTAACAGCTACAGCACTGAGTCTGTCACCGAACAGGGCCCCACCAGCTAACAGCTACACCACTGAGTCTGTCACTAAACAGGGCCCCACCAGCTAACAGCTACACCACTGAGTCTGTCACCGAACAGGGCCCCACCAGCTAACAGCTACACCACTGAGTCTGTCACTAAACAGGGCTCCACCAGCTAACAGCTACACCACTGAGTCTGTCACCGAACAGGGCCCCACCAGCTAACAGCTACACCACTGAGTCTGTCACTAAACAGGGCTCCACCAGCTAACAGCTACACCACTGAGTCTGTCACTAAACAGGGCTCCACCAGCTAACAGCTACACCACTGAGTCTGTCACCGAACAGGGCCCCACCAGCTAACAGCTACTCAGGCCCCACCAGCTAACAGCTACACCACTGAGTCTGTCACCGAACAGGGCCCTACCAGCTAACAGCTACACCACTGAGTCTGTCACCGAACAGGGCCCTACCAGCTAACAGCTACACCACTGAGTCTGTCACTAAACAGGGCCCCACCAGCTAACAGCTACTCAGGCCCCACCAGCTAACAGCTACACCACTGAGTCTGTCACCGAACAGGGCCCTACCAGCTAACAGCTACACCACTGAGTCTGTCACCGAACAGGGCCCTACCAGCTAACAGCTACACCACTGAGTCTGTCACCGAACAGGGCCCTACCAGCTAACAGCTACACCACTGAGTCTGTCACCGAACAGGGCCCTACCAGCTAACAGCTACACCACTGAGTCTGTCACTAAACAGGGCCCCACCAGCTAACAGCTACTCAGGCCCCACCAGCTAACAGCTACACCACTGAGTCTGTCACCGAACAGGGCCCTACCAGCTAACAGCTACACCACTGAGTCTGTCACCGAACAGGGCCCTACCAGCTAACAGCTACACCACTGAGTCTGTCACTGAACAGGGCCCCACCAGCTAACAGCTACACCACCGAGTCTGTCACTAAACAGGGCCCCACCAGCTAACAGCTACACCACTGAGTCTGTCACCGAACAGGGCCCCACCAGCTAACAGCTACACCACTGAGTCTGTCACTAAACAGGGCTCCACCAGCTAACAGCTACACCACTGAGTCTGTCACCGAACAGGGCCCCACCAGCTAACAGCTACACCACTGAGTCTGTCACTAAACAGGGCTCCACCAGCTAACAGCTACACCACTGAGTCTGTCACTAAACAGGGCTCCACCAGCTAACAGCTACACCACTGAGTCTGTCACCGAACAGGGCCCCACCAGCTAACAGCTACACCACTGAGTCTGTCACTAAACAGGGCTCCACCAGCTAACAGCTACACCACTGAGTCTGTCACCGAACAGGGCCCTACCAGCTAACAGCTACACCACAGAGTCTGTCACCGAACAGGGCCCCACCAGCTAACAGCTACACCACTGAGTTTGTCACCGAACAGGGCCCTACCAGCTAACAGCTACACCACTGAGTCTGTCACCGAACAGGGCCCCACCAGCTAACAGCTACACCACTGAGTCTGTCACCGAACAGGGCCCCACCAGCTAACAGCTACACCACTGAGTCTGTCACTAAACAGGGCTCCACCAGCTAACAGCTACACCACTGAGTCTGTCACTGAACAAGGCCCTACCAGCTAACAGCTACACCACTGAGTCTGTCACTGAACAAGGCCCTACCAGCTAACAGCTACACCACTGAGTCTGTCACTAAACAGGGCCCTACCAGCTAACAGCTACACCACTGAGTCTGTCACCGAACAGGGCCCCACCAGCTAACAGCTACACCACTGAGTCTGTCACTAAACAGGGCTCCACCAGCTAACAGCTACACCACTGAGTCTGTCACCGAACAGGGCCCTACCAGCTAACAGATGTAGCACTAAACCAGGTCAAGTCCTCGGTGTGTAGGGCCCTACCAGCTAACAGATGTAGCACTAAACCAGGTCAAGTCCTCAGTGTGGACTGTGAAGTACACATAAGGCCAGTCCTAAATGGCACCCTATCCCCTATATAGTGCACTTCTTTGTGGCGCATGTAGTCAGCCTACACCTGACAGATCTGACAAGGTATAGCTGTGATGTCATCGCTCCTTCCCATAACAGCTGTGATGTCATCCTTCCTGAGTCAGTGTCTTGTGACAACCAGGAAGTGATCCGGAGCCTCGGAGAAGAGGCTGGTTGTCCAGTAACAACAACAAAATAACTACACCCAACACTAAACAACCATAAACCCTAGCTAACACACACCTCCTATACCCCTCAGACCTTGTACAAACACGGATCTCAACCCAACGCACACCTCAGACCTCTTACAAACACGGATCTCAACCCAACGCACACCTCAGACCTCTTACAAACCCAGACCCCACAGCAAAGACAGGAGGAAGGTTCCATTACTGTACACAGACACCATGTAGTCCAGTCTAACAACCCTCTCATCCAGACTGCCGGTACAGTACATACACCAGCTAGCCTAGTGGTCAACAAACCCATTGACCAGACCACAGGTACATGTAGGAGACAAAGCTTGGGTGGTACAGATCTGAAACAACACTAACCTCACAGACACCACCCCTGAGGACATAGACACAGACAGATCATCCAATCATATGGTGTATACACTGCTCCACCCACTCCTATCCATAAGCAGCACTCTACCAGACACTCACCCACTCCTATCCATAGGCAGCCCTCTACCAGACACTCAGCCACTCCTATCCATAGGCAGCCCTCTACCAGACACTCACCCACTCCTATCCATAGACAGCCCTCTACCAGACACTCACCCACTCCTATCCATAGACAGCCCTCTACCAGACACTCACCCACTCCTATCCATAGGCAGCCTACAGCACCTCTACCAGCACCTCACCCCCACTCCTATCCATAGGCAGCCCTTACCAGACCTCACCCACTCCTATCCATAGACAGCCCTCTACCAGACACTCACCCACTCCTATCCATAGGCAGCCCTCTACCAGACACTCACCCACTCCTATCCATAGGCAGCCCTCTACCAGACACTCACCCACTCCTATCCATAGGCAGCCCTCTACCAGACACTCACCCACTCCTATCCATAGGCAGCCCTCTATCCATAGGCAGCCCTCTACCAGACACTCACCCGGGTGTATAGGTTCCTCCTAGTAGTCTGAGACGACATGCTGATTCCCCGGTCTTCGCCAGGCTCCACGCTGGCCTGTCTGCTCTAATAACAATGAGGAGGAGGAGGAGGTGACGTCGTCGGTGGGGTACGACCAGGGTGGGGTGGTGGGGGGTTCAGTGATGCTTCTGGAGCGTGTCTCTCGATAATCCTCACGATCACCCCCCTCTTCTATAGCCCTAGGACTAGTATTAATACTCCCTCCAGTCCTGTGCTTCCCAGGAACAACTTTATTGTGTTGGTCCTGCTGGTTTCTTCCCTGTCTGGTCGGAGAGAGAGAGATATCCTGGCTGGCTGTCCGGGCTCACAGACGGCACTCTCTGCTCTGACAGGAAACAGCCTCAGCCTCCGACTGCAGAATTCAGATCAGACGCCAGGTCAGGAGGAGAGGAGGATGAATGGAGGGAAGGAGTGAAGGAAAACAGAGCAGAGAAAGAAACTGCAGGCAGGGTTGGTCTGCTGTCTGTGCTGTGAGTGCATCAGAGGAGAGGAGAGGAGATGAGAGGAGAGAAGAGCAGAGCAGAGGCAGCACTGCGCTAGAGTCTGCTCTGGCTTGTGCTCTGCAGGAGGCAGGCAGGGAGGGCTGACTGGTAGGCCCAGGGGCTGCTGGGTCCTAAAGGCAGTACCATCATCCTATGACACAAACAAAGCCATCATCCTATGACACAAACAAAGCCATCATCCTATGACACAAACAAAGCCATCATCCTATGACACAAACAAAGCCATCATCCTATGACACAAACAAAGCCATCATCCTATGACACAAACAAAGCCATCATCCTATGACACAAACAAAGCCATCATCCTATGACACAAACAAAGCCATCATCCTATGACACAAACAAAGCCTATTCAAACCTGATCCATCGGACATATAGCAGAGGCAAACACTCCAACAAACACTGAGCTGCATTCCACAGTGCCGGGGTTGGTCAAGGACGAGCAAGAGGAACATTGGTATGGTATGACAAGTACAACTGTTTCATTTGAACAGACATTAGTAGTACAGTGAAGTCTACCGAGCCCCGCTCAGAGCCACCTACAGCTCATACTAGCAGAACTCCTATACCAGTAAACACACAGCAGATAATGATACTCGGCCAGGACAAACAAAGGCGGTTTCATCATAGAGGGCTTCAATCAATTAATCATAGCAGCATCTCACTATCAAGCTGATGAATAAACCACATTCATTAACTCTTAAAGAGACCGCAGCTCTGCGCCCCCCCGTATTCACCGTGTCTCAGAGTAGGGGCGCTGATCCAGGATCAGTTTGGCCTTTTAGGTCACAATGGACAGATCAGCGCTCTTCCTCTGAGACACTTTGTAGAGACAGCTGTGGTTAACTAGGTACCCAATATCACAGGAGGAACTGGCATGATCTGGGTGCAGACAGAACTGATCTGGGTGCAGACAGAACTGATCTGGGTGCAGACAGAACTGATCTGGGTGCAGACAGAACTGATCTGGCTGCAGACAGAACTGATCTGGGTGCAGACAGAACTGATCTGGGTGCAGACAGAACTGATCTGGCTGCAGACAGATCATACCATCGCAAAAACAACAATATGTACTCCTTTGGGTCCCCAGGACCAGGATTAAAAGGTGGAATAAGTCATACTGTTTTCTGTAAATAGACCTATTGTCTTATCAGGTGATAATAAATTAAACCTATAATCCATGGGAAAGTTTGGATACATTGCCCTATAGTCTGAAATTCAATATCTTCTAATCTGTTCGGACCAAATATTTCTGTGTACATGTCATTTCCAATTATCCTTCTTCAGTGGTGGTTATTTTGCGTTTGTGTTTCACATGACTATAACTCAGAACACTGTTCTGATCACCAGCCATTCGGCACTGAGGAATAGAGGTTCACACAACAGGGGAGAAAATGAATTTCTGTCCTGTCCTGAAATGTTTTCTCAGTACTGTCCTGATTCCACAACAGTTCTATAACCAAGACAATTTTTCCCGTCCTGTCCCGATAAAAATCACTCCCGTCCTGTCCCATGCTAATTTTTACGCGCAGAAATCAGAATTAATTTACTCCGTTATTTATTTTGATCCCCATTAGCGGCAGCTACTTTTCCTAGGTTCCACAAGACATGACAAGTGACAAAAACACTGAGACGCTGACAGACAAAGACAGCCACAGAAATGTTAAATGCAAACAATACAACAAAAAAAACAGTGTGCGTTAAGAGTGTTTGTGTGAGTCTTGTGGGGTGTGTCTGGGTGTCTGACCTGAATCTTATTGGATTATCCAGGCAATCTGGAATTTTCACCACAGTAATATTTCTCATGAAAACTGTAAGAGAAGGAGTTCATCTCTCGTCAACGACTGGCCTGCATGTTGTTGCTGTTAGTTCTGTATGCGCAGTTCAGGGCAAGGCGTGACGCTCTGTTTTGAGGCAGCTGCAGCTTTTGCGAGGCCTTTCTTTGCTGCACCTGACCATACTACATTTACATTTTAGTCATTTAGCAGACGCTCTTATCCAGAGCGACTTACAGTTAGTGAGTGTATACATTATTATTATTTATTTTATTTGTTTCATACTGGCCCCCCTCGTGGGAATCGAACCCACAACCCTGGCGTTGCAAACGCCATGCTCTACCAACTGAGCTACATCCCTGCCGGCCATTCCCTCCCCTACCCTGGACGACGCTGGGCCAATTGTGCGCCGCCCCATGGGTCTTACCGGACAGTCATCAAAGATGGGACAAGACCAGAGCCGGAACAACTAGTACAGTTGATTTGTGTCCAACGCACAGCATCCATCTTCACAACAGCTTTGTCATTGATTTGATAATGGACCATTATCTGCATTTCTAAAGAAACATTTCTGAAGAAACCAAGCGAAGAATGCTCTAAAGATGGCATTGTAGCCACACATACGTCGAAAGACGGTTGTCGATCAGAAACACTCACAACCTTTATCTCCCAAATGGTGTCGCTGGTGTATTTGGTTAGAATTGTGGAATATATTGCACAATTGGCTATATGGTTTTTACCAGGTGCAAGTCCATCCATTTATCCCAATGCGCGACACAACACACAACTTTTATGTGCTCGGGAAACGTACACAGAACCTACCATTTTAGATAAGAATATATCCGCCTACCTTTCAGTCATGTCAACCATCAAATCGAATCAAATAATTCCATGTGTCTTTATAAGCTTTTACACACGTAGATATGATAGAATGATAGGGGGTAGAATGGTATGGGGTAGTATGGTATGGGGTAGAATGATAGGGGGTAGAATGGTATGGGGTAGAATGGTTAGAATGGTAGGGGTAGAATGGTAGAATGGTATGGGGTAGAATGGTATGGGGTAGAATGATAGGGGGTAGAATGGTATGGGGTAGAATGGTAGGGGGTAGAATGGTATGGGGTAGAATGGTATGGGGTAGAATGGTATGGGGTAGAATGATATGGGGTAGAATGGTATGGGGTAGTATGGTAGTGTATGGGGTAGACTGATCGGGGGAGAATGGTATGGGGTTGGGTCTGGTAGAATGATAGGGGGTAGAATGGTCTGGGGTAGAAATGGTATGGGGGAGATGCTAGGTGAGAATGGTATGGGTAGCACATGGTATGGGGTAGAATGGTATGGGGTTAGAATGATACCGGGTAGAATGGTATGGGGTGTAGAATGGTTGGGGTAGAATGTAGGGGGTCGCATGGTATGGGGTAGAACTGCTAGGGGGTCAGAATGGTTGGGGTCAGACTGTAGGGGGTAGAATGGTATGGGGTAGAATGATACGGGGTAGAATGGTATGGGGTAGAATGGTATGGGGTAGAATGGTATGGGGTAGAATGATAGGGGGTAGAATGGTATGGGGTAGAATGCATCGGGGATGAGAATGGTTGGGGTAGTAGCATGTGGGTGGTAGAAGGTTGGGGTGATGGTATGGGGTGAATGGTTGGGGTAGATGATCCGGGGTAGACCTGGTATGGGGTAGAATGATGGGGGTTCGATGGTATGGGGTTGACTGACTAGGGGGTCAGATGGTATGGGGTAGAATGTACGGGGTAGAATGGTACTGGGGTCAGCCAATGACTACGGGGGTAGAATGGTACTGGGGTAGATGACTAGGGGTAGTAATGGTATGGGGGTAGCCATGATAGGGGTGGTTAGAATGATATGGGACAGAATCAAGCAACACTGCAGCTGTTGATTATTGCCAGTTATCATCATTCTTCAGGTATGCTATATACACTACATGACCAGCAGTATGTGGACACCTGCTCATGCTATATACACTACATGACCAGCAGTATGTGGACACCTGTTCATCGAACATCTCATTCCAAAATCATGGGCATTAATATGGAGTTGGTCCCCCCTTTGCTGCTATAACAGCCTCCACTCTTCTGGGAAGGCTTTCTAATAGATGATGGAACATTGCTACGGGGGACTTGCTTCCATTCAGCCACAAGAGCATTAGTGAGGTCGGGCACTGATGTTGGGCGATTAGGCCTGGCTCGCAGTCGGCGTTCCTATTCATCCCAAAGGTGTTCGATGGGGTTGAGGTCAGGGCTCTGTGCAGGCCAGTCAAGTTCTTCCAAACCGATCTCGACAAACCATTTCTGTGATGACCTCGCTTAGTGCATGGGGGCATTGTCATGCTGAAACAGGGAAGGGCCTTCCCCAAACTGTTGCCAAAAAGTTGGAAGCACAGAATCATCTAGAATGTCATTGTATGCTGTAGCGTTAAGATTTTCCTTCACTGGAACTAAGTGGCCTAGCCCGAACCATGAAAAACAGCCCCAGACCATTATTCTGCCTCCACCAAACTTTTTAGTTGGCACTATGCATTCGGGCAGGTAGCGTTCTCCTGGCATCCACCAAACCCAGATTCGTCCGTCCAACTGCCAGATGGTGAAGCGTGATTCATCACTCCAGAGAACGCCTTTCCACTGCTCCAGAGTCCAATGGAGGTGAGCTTTACACCACTCCAGCCAACGCTTGGCATTGCGCATGGTGATCTTAGGCTTGTGTGCGGCTGCTCGGCCACGGAAACCCATTTCATGAAGCTCCCGACGAACAGTTCTTGTGCTGACGTTGCTTCCAGAGGCAGTTTGGAACTCGGTAGTGAGTGTTGCAACCGAGGACAGACGATTTTTACGCGCTACAGCACTCGGCGGTCCCGTTCTGTGAGCTTGTGTGGTCTACCACTTCGCGGCTGAGCCGTTGTTGCTCCTAGATGTTTCCACTTCACAATAACAGCCCTTACAGTTGACCAGGGCAGCTCTAGCAGAGCAGAAGTTTGACGCACTGACTTTTTGGAAAGGTGGCATCCTATGATGGTGCCACGTTGAAAGTCACTGAGCTCTTTAGTAAGGCCATTCTACTGCCAATGTTTGTCTATGGAGATTGCATGGCGGTGTGCTCAATTTTATACACCTGTCAGCAGAGGTGTGGCTGCAATAGCTGAATCCACTAATTTTGAAGGTGTGTCCACATACTTGTGTGTATATATAGTGTATAATGAATACACAACTTTCAAGGAGTAAGGTATTTGATGCAAACATATCATCTCTGTCTGTCCCCACCTTCCTGTGAGTCTCCATAGCAACGGCCCCGTTTTGGGCTGTTCGCGAGACGTTTCACGCTCCCCAAATTAAAACAGTCGGCACGTCACCCACAAGTACGAAGATCCTTGACTCGTACACTGAGCGAAAAATGTGTATCACGTGCTATAATAGTCACATCCCAATGACTTACTACACCTTTAAGAAACACTCCTCTAAAGGAAAGGCCTAAACCCCAGCCTGGGCTGCTGTCTGTAAACCACGAGGCTATCCATTCGGTTCACTTCAGTTCCATAGAATGACATAGAACTTAACTTCCCAAAATAGCTGCCATTATCAGCACATTCTTGAATATAGTGCACTACTTTGGACCCGTGGGGAATATGGTTGCTGTTTGGGACGCATCCACTGTTTAACAGACCCACTGTATGCCTGCTAGATGGATAGCATGCTGACACAGCTAGGATTAGTGGTCTTTATCAGCTGACTGCGTGGCGCAGGCTTTTTCTTTTTATTCTCTCTCTATTCATGGGTTTTGTAAAGGAAGCAAAAGCTGAAGCGAGGACCTCCGTCTGTGTAAACGGTGAAGCTCTTCGGTGCAGCTCTTCGGTGCAGCTCTTTGCTTTGGTGCAGCTCTCTGGGATACATATAAAAGAGCTAGTGTTACTGCAGGTTTGAGAGCAGTAGAACTAGGACAGAGAGGTAGAGGAATATTTAGGAACAGAGGGTGCATCCCGAATGGCATCCCATGAGCCCTGGTCAAAAGAAGTGCCCTATATGGGGCGTATGTTGCTATTTGGGACACAGTGAGAATGAATCAGTGTTTTCTGCACCTCTAGTCTAATGAGAAGGAGGAGAGGGCGGGAGGGGGCTGGGGGGGGGGGGGGGGGGGGGGGGGGGGGGTACTCTCTTCTCCTCTCAAAAAAACAACGCAGACAGACAAATGGTCAGACCAGTAGCAAGCTGCCACCTCACACAGCCTGACAGGACAATACAAAGCAAACTTTATTGACCATGTAACAGGGGAACAGAAATGTGTCCAGGACAGTAGGACCAAGGTAGGGGGCAGCAAACACACCAGATGTAACAGTCATCGTCCAACACCTACACTTTACACTGCTTCGATCAGAGAGAACTAGAGCAGGAGAAGCTTGCAGGAGAAGCTTGAAGGAGAAGCTTGCAGGAGAAGCTTGCAGGAGAAGCTTGCAGGAGAAGCTTGCAGGAGCAGGCTGGAGAGACGAAGGCTGAAGGAGGGAGTGGCTTTGCACCCATGTCTGGATTTAACCTAGCCTCCCTACTGTCACTTTATTTTACTTCTGCTCTTTTTTTCTCAACACTTTTTTTTTTTTGTTGTTGTTTTATTCTTACTTTTTTTGTTTAAAATAAATGCACTGTTGGTTAAGGGCTGTAAGTAAGCATTTCACTGTAATGTCTGCACCTGTTGTATTCGGCGCATGTGACCAATACAATTTGATTTGATTTGATTTGATGTAGGATCTCTACATCTGCCCTTACTAAAAAAGATTGCAGTACAGAGTGCAGTACAGAGTGCAGTACAGAGTGCAGTACAACTGCAGTACGCTGTAAATACTGAGTCCAGAATAACACCGCTTTTTTTTTTTACTGCAGTAATTTAGCAGTGTAACTGCAGTTGAATTGCAGTACACTGCCGTTATTCTGCAAATACTGCAGCCAAAATATCACAGTCGACTGCAGTTACTGCCCGTTTACTGCAGTTTTGAAAACTGCAATATTTTTTAAAGGGTGTAACCTCCTATGTCTAGGTGATGTAGGATCTCTCTACATGTCTAGGTGATGTAGGATCTCTCTACATGTCTAGGTGATGTAGGATCTCTCTACATGTCTAGGTGATGTAGGATCTCTCTACATGTCTAGGTGATGTAGGATCTCTCTACATGTCTAGGTGATGTAGGATCTCTCTACATGTCTAGGTGATGTAGGATCTCTCTACATGTCTAGGTGATGTAGGATCTCTACATGTCTAGGTGATGTAGGATCTCTCTACATGTCTAGGTGATGTAGGATCTCTCTACACGTCTAGGTGATGTAGGATCTCTCTACATGTCTAGGTGATGTAGGATCTCTCTACACGTCTAGGTGATGTAGGATCTGTCTACATTTCTAGTTGATGTAGGATCTCTCTATGTCTAGGTGATGTAGGATCTCTCTATGTCTAGTTGATGTAGGATCTCTCTATGTCTAGTTGATGTAGGATCTCTCTATGTCTAGGTGATGTAGGATCTCTCTACATGTCTAGTTGATGTAGGTTCTCTCTATGTCTAGTTGATGTAGGATCTCTCTATGTCTAGGTGATGTAGGATCTCTCTATGTCTAGGTGATGTAGGATCTCTCTATGTCTAGTTGATGTAGGATCTCTCTACATGTCTAGTTGATGTAGGATCTCTCTATGTCTAGGTGATGTAGGATCTCTCTATGTCTAGTTGATGTAGGATCTCTCTATGTCTAGTTGATGTAGGATCTCTCTACATGTCTAGGTGATGTAGGATCTCTCTATGTCTAGGTGATGTAGGATCTCTCTATGTCTAGTTGATGTAGGATCTCTCTATATGTCTAGGTGATGTAGGATCTCTCTATGTAGGATCTCTCTACATGTCTAGTTGATGTAGGATCTGTACCTTTAACCTTGTCCCCGGGCTCAGCTACTGCATAGAGAGGTGTATTGGGACGTGATCACTGCTTCTGTGACAGCAGGGGACAGACACCAGTATGTATGTGTAATATATATATTTATCCATTTTTTGGCACTGTGTGTGTATGAGCTTATGGTGCCGTAGCAGCAACAGGCTGTTTTAATGTGGTTGCTGCTTCTATGGTGGCACTATGTGGCAGTTCAGCCTGTTTTAATGTGCTTGCTGCTTCTATGGTGGCACTATGTGGCAGTTCAGCCTGTTTTAATGTGCTTGCTGCTTCTATGGTGGCACTATGTGGCAGTTCAGCCTGTTTTAATGTGGTTGCTGCTTCTATGGTGGCACTATGTGGCAGTTCAGCCTGTTTTAATGTGCTTGCTGCTTCTATGGTGGCACTATGTGGCAGTTCAGCCTGTTTTAATGTGCTTGATGCTTCTATGGTGGCACTATGTGGCAGTTCAGCCTGTTTTAATGTGGTTGCTGCTTCTATGGTGGCACTATGTGGCAGTTCAGCCTGTTTTAATGTGCTTGCTGCTTCTATGGTGGCACTATGTGGCAGTTCAGCCTGTTTTAATGTGGTTGCTGCTTCTATGGTGGCACTATGTGGCAGTTCAGCCTGTTTTAATGTGCTTGCTGCTTCTATGGTGGCACTATGTGGCAGTTCAGCCTGTTTTAATGTGCTTGCTGCTTCTATGGTGGCACTATGTGGCAGTTCAGCCTGTTTTAATGTGGTTGCTGCTTCTATGGTGGCACTATGTGGCAGTTCAGCCTGTTTTAATGTGCTTGCTGCTTCTATGGTGGCACTATGTGGCAGTTCAGCCTGTTTTAATGTGGTTACTGCTTCTATGGTGGCACTATGTGGCAGTTCAGCCTGTTTTAATGTGCTTGCTGCTTCTATGGTGGCACTATGTGGCAGTTCAGACAAGTTTGCCAAGTGAGTCAACAGCAAGACAGAAGCACCAACATTAATACATTTTATATTATCTTTATTTTGAAGGCAAGTGAGAGGCAAAGCACACTATTAAAAATAGGAATGTTTCCGTGGCATGTGCATACAGTGCATTCGGAAAGTATTCAGACCCCTTGACTTTTTCCACATTTTGTTACGATACAGCCTTATTCTAAAATTTATTAAATAAATTCCTCATCAATCTACACACAATACCCCATAATGGACAAATCGAAAACAGGTTTTTAGAAATTTTTTGCAAATGTATTAAAAATAAACAACTGAAATACCTTATTTACATAAGTATTCAGACCCTTTGCTATGAGACTTGAAATTGAGCTCAGGTGCATCCTGTTTCCATTGATCATTCTTGAGATGTTTCTACACCTTGACTGGAGTCCACCTGTGGTAAATTCAACTGATTGGACATGATTTGGAAAGGCACACACCTGTCTATATAAAGTCCCACAGTTGACAGTGCATGTCAGAGCAAAAACCGAGCCATGAGGTCGAAGGAATTGTCCATAGAGGTTCGAGACAGAATTGTGTCGAGGCACAGATCTGGGGAAGGGCACCAAAAAATGTCTGCAGCATTGAACGTCCCCAAGAACACAGTGGCC
Organism: Coregonus sp. 'balchen'; assembly: GCA_902810595.1. Classification (NCBI taxonomy): domain Eukaryota; kingdom Metazoa; phylum Chordata; class Actinopteri; order Salmoniformes; family Salmonidae; genus Coregonus; species Coregonus sp. 'balchen'. The sequence continues at coordinate 46,034,132 of LR778281.1, forward strand.
TCCATCATTCTTAAATGGAAACAGTTTGGAACCACCAAGACTCTTCCTAGAGCTTTGCCAGGCCAAACTGAGCAATCGGGGGAGAAGGGCCTTGGTCAGGGAGGTGACCAAGAACCTGATGGTAACTCTGACAGAGCTCCAGAGTTCCTCTGTGGAGATGGGAGAACCTTCCAGAAGGACAACCATCTCTGCAGCACTCCACCAACCAGGCCTTTATGGTAGAGTGGCCAGAAGGAAGCCACTCCTCAGTAAAAGGCACATGACAGCCCGCTTGGAGTTTGTCAAAAGGCACCTAAAGACTCTCATAACATTGAACTCTTTGGCCTGAATGCCAAGCGTCACGTCTAGAGGAATCTTGGTGGTGGCAGCATCATGCTGTGGGGATGTTTATCAGCGGCAGGGACTGGGAGACTAGTCAGGATCGAGGGAAAGATGAACGGAGCAAAGTACAGAGAGATCCTTGATGAAAACCTGCTCCAGAGCGCTCAGGACCTCAGACTGGGGCGAAGGTTCACCTTCCAACAGGACAACGACCCTAAGCACACAGCAAAGACAATGCAGGAGTGGCTTCGGGACAAGTCTCTGAATGTCCTTGAGTGGCCCAGCCAGAGCCCGGACTTGAACCAGATCGAACATCTCTGGAGAGACCTGAAAATAGCTGTGCAGCGATGCTCCCCATCCAACCTGACAGAGCTTGAGAGGATCTGCAGAGAAGAATGGGAGAAACTCCCCAAATACAGGTGTGCCAAGCTTGTAGCGTCATACCCAAGAAGACTGGAGGCTGTAATCGCTGCCAAAGGTGCTTCAACAATGTACTGAGTAAAGGATCTGAATACTTTCAGGATTTATTTATTTATAAAAACCTATTTTTGCTTTCCGGGTTTTTTATTTATTTAAATGTGCTAAAATTTCGAAAAACCTGTTTTTGTTTTGTCAATATGGGGTATTATTATTATTTATTTATTTTAAATCAATTTTAGAATAAGGCTGTAACGTAACAAAATGAGCTACATGGTCCCCTGTAGCTCAGTTGGTAGAGCATGGCGCTTGCAACGCCAGGGTTGTGGGTTCGTTTCCCACGGGGGGCCAGTATGAAAATGTATGCACTCACTAACTGTAAGTCGCTCTGGATAAGAGCGTCTGCTAAATGACTAAAATGTAAAAGGTTCTGAATACTTTCCGAATGCACTACACACACACACACAGACCATGATTGGGGGCAAATACTTTTTCGTAGACCTGTAGACCTTAACTACCTGGTACCCCTGGACCTGGTACCCCTGGACCTTAACTACCTGGTACCCCTGGACATTAACTACCTGGTACCCCTGGACATTAACTACCTGGTACCCCTGGACATTAACTACCTGGTACCCCTGGACATTAACTACCTGGTACCCCTGGACATTAACTACCTGGTACCCCTGGACCTTAACTACCTGGTACCCCTAGACATTGACTTGGTACCGGTACTCCTTGTATATAACTACCTGGTACCCCTGGACCTTAACTACCTGGTACCGGTTCTCCTTGTATATAACTACCTGGTACCCCTGGACCTTAACTACCTGGTACCCCTGGACCTTAACTACCTGGTACCCCTGGACATTAACTACCTGGTACCCCTGGACATTGACTTGGTACCGGTACTCCATGTATATAACTACCTGGTACCCCTGGACCTTAACTACCTGGTACCCCTGGACATTAACTACCTGGTACCCCTGGACCTTAACTACCTGGTACCCCTGGACATTAACTACCTGGTACCCCTGGACATTAACTACCTGGTACCCCTGGACATTAACTACCTGGTACCCCTGGACCTGGTACCCCTGGACCTTAACTACCTGGTACCCCTGGACATTAACTACCTGGTACCCCTGGACCTTAACTACCTGGTACCCCTAGACATTGACTTGGTACCGGTACTCCTTGTATATAACTACCTGGTACCCCTGGACCTTAACTACCTGGTACCGGTTCTCCTTGTATATAACTACCTGGTACCCCTGGACCTTAACTACCTGGTACCCCTGGACCTTAACTACCTGGTACCCCTGGACATTAACTACCTGGTACCCCTGGACATTGACTTGGTACCGGTACTCCATGTATATAACTACCTGGTACCCCTGGACATTAACTACCTGGTACCCCTGGACCTTAACTACCTGGTACCGGTACTCCTTGTATATAACTACCCGGTACCCCTGGACATTGACTTGGTACCGGTACTCCATGTATATAACTACCTGGTACCCCTGGACATTAACTACCTGGTACCCCTGGACCTTAACTACCTGGTACCGGTTCTCCTTGTATATAACTACCTGGTACCCCTGGACATTAACTTGGTACCGGTACTCCATGTATATAACTACCTGGTACCCCTGGACCTTAACTACCTGGTACCGGTACTCCTTGTATATAACTACCTGGTACCCCTGGACATTAACTTGGTACCGGTACTCCATGTATATAACTACCTGGTACCCCTGGACCTTAACTACCTGGTACAGGTACTCCTTGTATATAACTACCTGGTACCCCTGGACATTAACTTGGTACCGGTACTCCATGTATATAACTACCTGGTACCCCTGGACCTTAACTACCTGGTACCGGTACTCCTTGTATATAACTACCTGGTACCCCTGGACATTAACTTGGTACCGGTACTCCATGTATATAACTACCTGGTACCCCTGGACATTGACTTGGTACCGGTACTCCTTGTATATAACTACCTGGTACCCCTGGACATTAACTTGGTACCGGTACTCCATGTATATAACTACCTGGTACCCCTGGACATTGACTTGGTACCGGTACTCCATGTATATAACTACCTGGTACCCCTGGACCTTAACTACCTGGTACCCCTGGACCTTAACTACCTGGTACCCCTGGACATTAACTTGGTACCGGTACTCCTTGTATATAGCCTCATTATTTTATTTAGTTACAATATCTTATCTTTTTTTTTTTTTTGCAAATTCTTCATACTTTTTAACTCTGCATTGTAAAGGGCTCGTAAGTCAGCATTTTACTGTAAAGTCTACAATATCATAATAATAATAATATGCCATTTAGCAGACTCTTTTATCCAAAGCGACTTACAGTCATGTGTGCATAATTTTTTTTAACGTATGGGTGGTCCCGGGGATCGAACCCACTACCCTGGCGTTACAAGCGCCATGCTCTACCAGCTGAGCTACAGAGGACCACTATATCCATATATATCACTACCAGACCAAGCGCCGTGCTCTACCAGCTGAGCTACAGAGGACCACATGTGTCTACACCTGTTTTGTATTCGGCGCATGTGACAAATAACATTTGATTTGATTTGAACGTATACAGAACCACATCCTCTATTCCGTGAGATGCTACAACTCCGACACAGTGCTGACCTCTGAACTCCCTCTGTACTGAGATCTTCTTCAGCTCCCAGGAGCCTGGGTGGGAGACGTCCCCCCCCCCCCCCAGCTGAAACCAGCTGTACAGCCTATTGCCTGTTTGTGTTTCTGAGTCTTTTATTAAAGAATGTGAAACAATGTTGTGTCTGTTTGCTGCTCTTCATTAAATCATGCAGAGCTGTTCTTTATATGGCCTAAAATACATGTGTTCATATGGGCACAATATTATCTATAGGCTATAGCATATCGAATTTGTATCAGTTATGAAAATAAACAGATCATGCGGAGAACAAAATGTATCTGGTAAAATGCTGTCTCCTGAGGTCTCCTGAGTGGCGCAGTGGTCTAAGGCACTGCATCGCAGTGCTAACTGTGCCACTAGAGATCCTGGTTCGAATCCAGGCTCTGTCGTAGCCGGCCGCGACCGGGAGACTCATGGGCGGCGCACAATTGGCCCAGCGTCGTCCAGGGTAGGGGAGGGAATGGCCGGCAGGGATGTAGCTCAGTTGATAGAGCATGGCGTTTGCAACGCCAGGGTTGTGGGTTCGATTCCCACGGGGGGCCAGTATGAAAAAATATATATATATATATGTATTCACTAACTGTAAGTCGCTCTGGATAAGAGCGTCTGCTAAATGACGTAAATGTAAATGTAATGTAAAAGGCCGACATTTGGACTTATCAATTTTAAAAACTGTCACATGACAATAGCACTGATTTTAGAGACACCAAGTAGCAATAGCTTCTATGATTAATGCATCCATCTGTTACTGGGCTCTCACCTTCATTATTATTCACATCATACAGCGCCTTTGGAAAGTATTCAGACCCCTTGACTTTTTCCACATTTTGTTACGTTACAGCCTTATTCTAAAATTGATTACATTGTTTTTTCCCCTCATCAATCAACACACAATACCCCATAATGACAAAGCAAAAACAGGTTTTTAGAAATTTTAGCAGAAAAACTGAAATATCACATTTACATAAGTATTCAGACCCTTTACTCAGTACTTTGTTGAAGCACCTTTGGCAGCGATTACAGCCTCGAGTCTTCTTGGGTATGTCGCTACAAGCTTGGCACACCTGTATTTGGGGAGTTTCTCCCATTCTTATCTGCAGATCCTCTCAAGCTCTGTCAGGTTGGATGGGGATCCTGCACAGCTATTTTCAGGTCTCTCCGGAGATGTTCGATCTGGTTAAAGTCCGGGCTCTGGCTGGGCAAACTCAAGGACATTCAGAGACTTGTCCCGAAGCCACTCCTGCGTTGTCTTGGCTGTGTGCTTAGGGTCGTTGTCCTGTTGGAAGGTGAACCTTCACCCCAGTCTGAGGTCCTGAGCGCTCTGGAGCAGGTTTTCATCAAGGATCTCTCTTTACTTTGCTCCGTTCATCTTTCCCTCGATCCTGACTAGTCTCCCAGTCACTGCCGCTGAAAAACATCCCCACAGCATGATGCTGCCACCACCATGCTTCACCATAGGGATGGTGCCAGGTTTCCACCAGACGTGAAGCTTGGCATTTAGGCCAAAGAGTTCAATCTTGGTTTCATCAGACCAGAGAATCTTGTTTCTCATGGTCAGAGTCCTTTAGGTGCCTTTTGGCAAACTCCAAGCAGGCTGTCATGTGCCTTTTACTGAGGAGTGGCTTCTTTCTGGCCACTCTACCATAAAGGCCTGATTGGTGGAGTGCTGCAGAAATGGTTGTCCTTCTGGAAGGTTCTCCCATCTCCACAGAGGAACTCTGGAGCTCTGTCAGAGTGACCATCGGGTTCTTGGTCACCTCCCTGACCAAGGCCCTTCTCCCCCGATTGCTCAGTTTGGGTGGCCAGCTCTAGGAAGAGTCTTGGTGGTTCCAAACATCTTCCATTTAAGAATGATGGAGGCCACTGTGTTCTTGGGGACCTTCAATGCTTTTCAGAAATGTTTTGGTACCCTTCCCCAGATCTGTGCCTCGACACAATCCTGTCTCTGAGCATTACGGACAATTCCTTCGACCTCATGGCTTGGTTTTTGCTCTGACATGCACTGTCAACTGTGGGACCTTATATAGACAGGTGTGTGCCTTTCCATATCATGTCCAATCAATTGAATTTACTACAGGTGGACTCCAATCAAGTTGTCGAAACATATCAAGGATGATCAATGGAAACAGGATGCACCTGAGCTCAATTTTCGAGTTTCATAGCAAAGGGTCTGAATACTTATGTAAATAAGGTTTTTCAGTTTGTTTTGAATAGATTTGCAAAAATTTCTAAAACCCTGTTTTCACTTTGTCATTATGGGGTATTGTGTGTAGCTTGATGAGGAAAAAACTAAATGTAATCAATTTTAGAATAAGGCTGTAACGTAACAAAATGTGGAAAAAGTCAAGGGGTCTGAATACTTTCTGAAAGCACTGTATGTCAATTGGGAATGTGCCACCTGTCCCTCCTGCATACAGGAGCTGTTAATATCCAGGAGGTTAATATCCAGGAGGTCCTCCCTAAGGCCTAGCCGGATCCCCTGGTTGGACAGGTACCGTACCGCCCTTCGACCTGGCCGGCACAGAGCAGGGTGAGCTGTATCCAGGTCTGTCCGAGAGCCTGAACACACACACACACACACAGCGTCCAGTTGCTCAACGAACCCTGTGGAGTACACCTCCGTGACCACGCAGTAGTCTTCGTCCTGGTATCTACAGATCCGATAGCCGTCCATCTCATCTGATCCCCCTGTGAAGAGAAGACCGCTGACTAGAGCAACACACTGGGCTGGAGAGAAACGAATAACATATTTAAAGATAAGGAATGACATAGGCAGACAGCAGGGGTATTGGAATCTAAAGTACTGCTGGTTTTCTTGTAGAAAACAGAAGGAAGGGAAGCTCTCCTAGGGTACAAAATAGTAGATTTTTTGTAGATAGAAGGGTGCTCTTTGATAAAGGTACTCCCTGACGAAGGCTTATGCTGAAGCGCGTCCGACTTTTTAAATATTTGTTCCATTGAACCGTAACAATAAAGGCATTTTAAATATATAAAGATCCTCCTTGTTTTCCTGCTGCTGGTTTTCTGTTCTACCTGGTGTCCCAGGTCTAAACCAGTCCTGATTAGACAATGAAGATTAGCAGTGGAACTTGGTTCCAGATTTGAATTGACCTTGGCCTATAATACGGAGGGCAGAGAAAGCCATCCTCCTGCTTATCCAATAACAGCACGAGAAAGCAATGATTCAACCCTTTAATTTACACATTAAGCCAAAACAAAAGTCCAGTTTGCACAAAATTACACTAATTAATTTACTAAATGAAACAACTGTTAAAGTGTCCATTATATCAGTAATTTAGTGCCATTTGCACTCAGTGCTGCCTGGCACAGGTGTTGAGGAAGTTCATGACCATAAACAGAATTCATCAACTACAGATCAACCAATGGCGAAGGCAAATTCAACGAGAATCCAGTCATACAGGCTGGAATGGAACTGGACCCCTGTCCAGTACAGCAGATGGAATGAAACTGGACCCCTGTCCAGTCCAGCAGATGGAATGAAACTAGAACATTGGGAAAGTATTGACTCCTTGACTTTTTCCACATTGTTACGTTACAGCCTTATTCTAAAATGGATTAAATTGTTGTTGTTTTTTACCCTCATCAATCTACACACAATACCCCATAATGACAAAGCAAAAACAGGTTTTTAGATATTTTTTGCAAATGTATTACAAATAAAAAACTGAAATATCACATTTACATAAGTATTCAGACCCTTTACTCAATACTTTGTTGAAGCACCTTTGGCAGCGATTACAGCATCGATTCTACTTGGGAATGACGCTACAAGCTTGGCACACCTGTATTTGGGGAGTTTCTCCCATTCTTCTCTGCAGATCCTCTCAAGCTCTGTCAGGTTGGATGGGGATCCTGCACAGCTATTTTCAGGTCTCTCCGGAGATGTTCGATCTGGTTCAAGTCCGGGCTCTGGCTGGGCAAACTCAAGGACATTCAGAGACTTGTCCCGAAGCCACTCCTGCGTTGTCTTGGCTGTGTGCTTAGGGTCGTTGTCCTGTTGGAAGGTGAACCTTCACCCCAGTCTGAGGTCCTGAGCACTCTGGAGCAGGTTTTCATCAAGGATCTCTCTGTACTTTGCGCCGTTCATCTTTCCCTCGATCCTGACTAGTCTCCCAGTCCCTGCCGCTGAAAAACATCCCCACAGCATGATGCTGCAACCACCATGCTTCACCGTAGGGAAGGTGCCAGGTTTCCACCAGACGTGACGCTTGGCATTCAGGCCACAGAATGTGCCTTTTACTGAGGAGTGGCTTCCGTCTGGCCACTCTACCATAAAGGCCTGATTGGTGGAGTGCTGCAGAGATGGTTGTCCTTCTGGAAGGTTCTCCCATCTCCACAGAGGAACTCTGGAGCTTTGTCAGAGTTACCATCAGGTTCTTGGTCACCTCCCTGACCAAGGCCCTTCTCCCCCGATTGCTCAGTTTGGCCGGGCGGCCAGCTCTAGGAAGAGTCTTGGTGGTTCCAAACATCTTCCATTTAAGAATGGAGTTCTGAGTTCTTGGGGACCTTCAATGCTGCAGAAATGTTTTGGTACCATTCCCCAGATCTGTGTCTCGACACAATCCTGTCTCAGAGCTCTATGGACAACTCCTTCGACATCATGGCTTGGTTTTTGCTCTGACATGCACTGTCAACTGTGGGACCTTATATAGACAGGTGTGTGCCTTTCCAAATCATGTCCAATCAATTGAATTTACCACATGTGGACTCCAATCAAGTTTTAGAAACATCTCAAGGAAGATCAATGGAAACAGGATGCACCGGAGCTCAATTTTGAGTCTCATAGCAAAGGGTCTGAATACTTATGTAAATAAGGTATAAAACCCTGTTTTCGCTTTGTCATTATGGAGTGTTGTGTGTAGATTGATGAGGATTTAAGGCTTTGTCATTATGGAGTGTTGTGTGTAGATTGATGAGGATTTAAGGATATATTTAATCCATTTTAGAATAAGGCTGTAAAGTAACACAATGTGGAAAAGGGGAAGGCGTCTGAATATTTTCTGTTTGATGTGAATAATAATGAAGGTGAGAGCCCTGTATGTCCAGTGTGTCTGTCTGTGTCCTACTGTCCTTTCAGTCCTCCTCCTATCCCCCCCCCGCAGTAAGTCTAGTCCTCCTCCTATTCCCCCCCCGCAGTAAGTCTAGTCCTCCTCCTATTCCCCCCTGCAGTAAGTCTAGTCCTCTTCCAATTTCACCTGCAGTAAGTCTAGTCCTCCTCCTACTCCCCCCTGCAGTAAGTCTAGTCCTCCTTCTATTACCCCCTGCAGTAAGTCTAGTCCTCTTCCAATTTCACCTGCAGTAAGTCCTTCTCCTATTCCCCCCCTGCAGTAAGTCTAGTCCTCCTCCTATTCCCCCCCTGCAGTAAGTCCAGTCCTCCTCCTATTCCCCCCTGCAGTAAGTCTAGTCCTCCTCTTATTCCCCCCTGCAGTAAGTCTAGTCCTCCTCCTATTCCCCCCTGCAGTAAGTCTAGTCCTCCTCCTATTCCCCCCCTGCAGTAAGTCTAGTCCTCCTCCTATCCCCCCCTGCAGTAAGTCCAGTCCTCCTCCTATTCCCCCCTGCAGTAAGTCCAGTCCTCCTCCTATTCCCCCCCCTGCAGTAAGTCTAGTCCTCCTCCTATTCCCCCCCTGCAGTAAGTCTAGTCCTCTTCCAATTTCACCTGCAGTAAGTCTAGTCCTCCTCCTCCTATACCCCCCCCAGCAGTAAGTCTAGTCCTCCTCCTCCTATTCCCCCCCCTGCAGTAAGTCTAGTCCTCCTCCTATTCCCCCCTGCAGTAAGTCCAGTCCTCCTCCTATTCCCCCCCTGCAGTAAGTCTAGTCCTCCTCCTATTCCCCCTGCAGTAAGTCTAGTCCTCCTCCTATTCCCCCTGCAGTAAGTCTAGTCCTCCTCCTCCTATTCCCCCCCTGCAGTAAGTCTAGTCCTCCTCCTATTCCCCCCCCTGCAGTAAGTCTAGTCCTCCTCCTATTCCCCCCCTGCAGTAAGTCTAGTCCTCCTCCTATTCCCCCTGCAGTAAGTCTAGTCCTCCTCCTATTCCCCCCTGCAGTAAGTCTAGTCCTCCTCCTATTCCCCCTGCAGTAAGTCTAGTCCTCCTCCTATTCCCCCCTGCAGTAAGTCTAGTCCTCCTCCTATTCCCCCCCCTGCAGTAAGTCTTCCTCCTATTTCCCCCCCTGCAGTAAGTCTAGTCCTCCTCCTATTCCCCCCCTGCAGTAAGTCTAGTCCTCCTCCTATTCCCCCCCCTGCAGTAAGTCTAGTCCTCCTCCTATTCCCCCCCCTGCAGTAAATCCAGTTCTTCTATTTCCCCCCCTGCAGTAAGTCCAGTCTGTACTCTATCAGAGTAAAGTTGGTGATTTTGGCGATGGGCTCAGGGATGACGAACTCTCTGATCCGTGTGTAGCCCATGTTCTCATACAGCCTCTGTGCATCAGTCTGCACTACAGACGTGTAGAGGATGACAGCAGGGAAGCCTCTCTCCCTGCTGAAGTCTGCCACTGTCCTGCTGAGGGCCTTGGCGATGCCCATACCCCGGTGTGTCCGGCGTACAGACAACCTCTTCAGCTCCATGTAGCCTGGTTCCCTCTCCGCGGGCAGGCAGGCCACCGAACCCACCACCCGGCCGTCGCTCTCAGCCACCCAGAAACACGAGTCCTTGTTCTCCAGGTAGGTCTCCTGGATGTGGTTGAGGTCCTTCTTAAGGGAGGTGTCGATGTAGCTGTTGAAGAGGTAGCCCACCAGCTGCTTGGCCCCGGCCAGGAGGAGAGTGACCGCTACTACAGGCAGCAGGATGGACTTGGAGCTGGCCAGCAGGGCGCAGAACGTGACCATCAGGATCATCTGGGTCAGGGGCCGTTTGAGGAGGTGCATGAAGGAGGAGGGGACGTGCTCGCTCATCCCCATGGTGAAGATCTCCTTCACGGACTCCTTATCGTCTTCCTCAAACCTCCGGATAGTGATGCCAGCCATGGCACTGGTGGGTGGCACTGCTCTGCCCTTCAACAGAGACAACACAGTAAGAGCAGAGTCTAATCACTACCTGCTACCGTTCAGTTCAACAGACAAACAGAGTCATACGCTCGAGTCTCTCTTCCAACAACCCCCCATAAACACACACACACACACTCGTTGTCGTGGCACTAGTCTGCCCTGAAGGACAACTCCGCCACTTGTTTGTTATTACGAAGTATTTATTGATGTCCTACACAGTTTGTGTCATTTTATGATTTCACGTCTATTGTCTGTTTAGTGATTAATTACGGCCACCACATCTGTTTGGTGAATAGGCATATGGTTAACACTTTACATGAAGGTTCCATTTGTAAAAGGTTTATAAAAGGGTTTGTAATTACTTTAACGGTTATTTAATCATTTGTAAATGCATTATAAACCACTAATACATGGATTATAACAAATTGGTCAAACTAGTGCGATAGCCAGTCAGTGCTTGCCAAATAGTGAGCCACTACCTCTATTAACCATGTATAACTGGCCTTAACAATGTGCATAATATTGAACCATTATGTATCATCATGCAACCTCATTTTCAATGGGATGCACAGTTCAACAATAGTTATTTTTCTCACTTTTGGGTGTGATGTATTGATGCTCTGCCCTAGGAACAGAAATGGTTGGTTTTCAGACCATTGGTCAAATCCCATGATGTGTCTTGCCCCACGTTGGAAACCCTGGTGATGCATTGGTACACTTATTTATTCCAGGAATGAAGGCCTCGTCTCAAGATCTCAAGACATATCATTGGTGTGGTTCGCTGGTTTCTGAGAAATTCCCCTGACTTTGTGAGATCTGCCCATCTGTGAAACACGCTTGAAATAAAGACGACCTGGAACGTGGTCTGTGGCTTGTAGGCTGTGTATCGAAGCCAGGAGATGTTCAATGTGTTTATGTTAATGAACGGTCAATTACCGTGAGACCAACAGTTATTTGCTTGACCAATCACCAGCTGATGAAATGTCGTGACCACCACAGCCCTAGCTCTCGCCTCACCTGAATGTCACCTGACTGCATTGCCTGGAAACACAACTCTGGAAAAAAAAAATGAGGATTTGAATCAACCTAGTTGACTAAAACAACCATATGGACTCAGCCAGAATGTTGAATACAATTATATTTTAAACTTCTTTACAGGTTGTCCATGTGGTTGGTCCCTTTGGCAGTAGGAATGTGAGACAATATATCCACAAGAAAGTATAATTACATCACATTTTCAAAGCGCTAGTAGTGCATTCAGACTTCTATCACCTGAAACATGTACAAAACCATGTAAACACTTACCTGAGCTCGGCAATTATGCATGCACTCTCCTGCATGTATTTTTTAAAATAATTTTTATAATTGTATTCAACATTTTGGCTTGTAGAGTTAGAGAGGAAAGTTTCCTTATTCAAACGCTCATTTCTGCCTGACAGAGTGCAATGCAATTCAATGTCGGGTTTCCAGGCAACTGACTGCAGTGTCAATGTCCTATATTTCAGTCATCCAATTAAAGAAGATGCGACATCAAACCCTAGCTATAATAAAAACCGCTATTCGATACCTAGCTAGCTATATTAGTTATTCGTTTCTCCCGATTAGCAAATCATCACGTAACTGTGGTCCTCTGTAGCTCAGCTGGTAGAGCACGGCGCTTGTAACGCCAAGGTAGTGGGTTCGATCCCCGGGACCACCCATACACAAAAAAAAATGTATGCACGCATGACTGTAAGTCGCTTTGGATAAAAGCGTCTGCTAAATGGCATATTATTATTATTATTATAACTCTCCTGGCAAACTAAACCTAGCAAGCTAGGTAGCTATTAGCTCCGAATTGTTACCTAGCTAGCTAGCGAGTTAGCCAGATCACACGTTTTTGCATTCCATCAAAACGTGTATGATTAATCTTTCAGCTGTAATGGAAACGATTTGTAAGTGATAACCCACCTGATTTCGATATGGCTCTGAGAAATATAAATCCAACTTTTGGAGAGAAATCGAACAACTAGAGGTTGTTGTTGTTTGTGTTTCTAACTTCCGCATTCACGGAGGTGGGAGGGATTTAGGCTATGTCTTGTTTCCGATTGGCTGAAAGGAAGATTTAGATTAATTCATTCGCTCCTACACTTATTCCGCAGTTTATTTTGGCACCAATTATAAAAAGGATGAAGAAACACTGCTAAATAAAACGTGGCCAATTTATGTAGAACGGTACAACAAAGGGGGGCAGCTAAACGTGAAATATTATCTTGATATGCCATATTTATAGGATTCAGTGTGGCTCAGTTGGTATAGCATGACGCTTGCAACGCCAGGGTTGTGAGTTCGGGACCAGTACGAAAATGTAGGTACTCGCTATTTTTAAGTCGCTCTGGAGAAGAGCGTCTGCTAAATGATATACACCAGCTCACATATGATTGAATAACTTTTCCACAAGCCACAGCAAAGAGATTGAGTCCATCGGTGGAGACCAATGATGTATTACTGAACAAAAATATGAAGGAACATGTGAAGTGCTCGCTTCGAGGCAAGCAACACTGAAGCATGCATGAGAGCATCAGCTGTTCCGGACGACTGTGTGATCACGCTCTCCGTAGCCGGTGTGAGTAAGGCCTTTAAACAGGTCAACATTCACAAGGTCGCAGGGCCAGACGGATTACCAGGACGTGTACTCCGAGCATGCGCTGACCAACTGGCAAGTGTCTTCACTGACATTTTCAAGTGTCTTCACTGACTGAGTCTGTAATACCAAATCAAATCAAATTTTATTGGTCACATGCGCCGAATACAACAGGTGCAGACATTACAGTGAAATGCTTACTTACAGCATGTTTCAAGCAGACCACCATAGTCCCTGTGCCCAAGAACAATAAGGTAACCTGCCTAAATGACTACCGACCCGTAGTACTCACGTCTGTAGCCATGAAATGCTTTGAAAGGCTGGTCATGGCTCACATCAACACCATTATCCCAGAAACCCTAGACCCACTCCAATTTGCATACTGCCCCAACAGATCCACAGATGATGCAATCTCTATTGCATTCCACACTGCCCTTTTCACACCTGGCCTTAAAAAAAAACTAAGGATAAGAGGCAATTAAGACATTAATGAGCGAGCTACGACGGACGTAGTCAATATAACGCTAGTTGTTCGACTAGACTAGATGAATGAGCTAGGACGGACGTAGTCAATATAACTATTTTTTCAGCACTTTTGAAATGTACAGCGACAAAATTCAGAACATGGGCCGTTCTTACAGTGTTCTCCCTGTACACCAAGTCAGAACCATAGGATAAATAAAGGGGGCATATAAGCAGACAATGAAAGCTCTTAAAATATTTGATGATTCTCTAAAACAGGTTATAGGCTACATATGCACCTCCAAGTCAGAACAGTAGGCTAAATTATGAGGGGGAAAGGGACCAAATTATTAGGGTGAGGCTCATGGTTTACTAAAAGCTTACTACACAACATACACTCAGTATTACTTTCTTAGCTACAGTATACATATCTCCCTGGCATATTACATCATTTAAGCAGCAGCATACAATACATTTTGGGACTCACCTTGTTGTGCTGAGCTCACTTGAACAGGAAGGTGGCGCAGTGGTCCTTGTGTCCTTTGTCATCAAAGTCTGGCATTCTCTGGATTTATGGTGCTTTCAAGACAACTGGGAAAAACAAGGTCGAATCATGACGTCAGTGATCTTCAGGTCGGAGCTCTAGAAAGAGGCCCGAGTTCCTTCTGAGTTGGATGACCGTTCAAAACTTATTTTCCCTGTCGGACCTAGTTTTTTTCAGAGTTCCCAGTTGTCTTGAACTCACTGAAGTCTGAGATTTCCCAGTTCCGAGTTTCCAGTTGTTTTGAACGCGGCAGAAGTCATGCTGGATTGACAGCATGGCCAATGTATTCAACCGTTTCTGGCCCTTGTTGAATGTTTATCCTTTCAAGCTTGGAAAAAGACCCTTAAACCCAGACTTGCAAAGCAGGCTAGTGATTGCTTTGCAACACTTGCAGTTAGCCACTGATTCCTTCCAAACCACTCATTGTTGAATTTGCGATTTCCAACTTGTGTAATGTTTATGTCCAATGGCCGATGAGCACCGATACGTTTTATCTATAATTTCTCTTCATATGACAAGGATTGAAAAATATTTGCCAGTAGATTGTCGACGTGATTCATGATGATGACTGCTTGTCTAGCTTGCTAGCTAAGATTTTGAAAGTATGATGTTGACATGATTAAATCCAATCAAAGCTACCGTAGATATAACGTGATTTGATGTCATTTTATCTGTGGCCAATGACCTTGGGCCTTCTTGGATGGGCACTAACTCTGGCAGTACCCAAGGGGCTTGAATTTTCTAGCTCTCCCTGTAGATTTTGCGGTGATGTAGTGTCCCCACGAGTGACAGAACACTGAGCCAATCACGGCGCAACTAGAGAACATTACCAACCCCTACGCTCCGTATGTTCCGCTGGCTGCCCCACCACCACCACAGAAAGCACTGAGCTAGGCTGAAACACCTGCATTTTGGAGCTGCCTTACTCAAGAAAGCAAAAAAAGAGACCATGTTTGTATGTGGCTTTATTAACTCAATGATGTGACACGTATTCGTTCCAAAATAACACGCAAAACAGGCCTGCCCAACCTGCCCTGAATGATGGGTCGCCACTGATTATGACTCATAATGTGGTACTCTATTGACAGGCTTTGAAGCCACTGGTCGGCCATTTTGGCAATCCCCCAGTAGAAGCAGTCCTCCATAGGAATGAATGGAATTCTCCAGTATTTCAATTAAATGTTTCAAGGACAAAATTACGTGTATTTAAGTATTTTTGTTGTTGTAGCGGGGACAGTAACATTAGTAATTTAAAAAATATATATACTTGAAAGAAAATGCTTTTATATGCTTTATTTTTTTATTTGTATGTTTAGCTCACATAATATTTACATTTACATTTACATGCTAGTCATTTAGCAGACGCTCTTATCCAGAGCGACTTACAGTTAGTGCATACAATTTTTCATACTGGCCCCCGTAATTTAAAAGTATGCATTAAGGTGTCTGCAATAGAATAAATGTGGCAAAGACGAATGTAGACGTTAATAAATGCATTTCTAAAATACTTTTTATAACGGTGGGGGGAGCGCCAAGATGGAGGCACGGCGGCATCGACACAGCGCCCCCTACCGGTCATCTAGTGTATATATAAATCACTGGTGGAGACACAACAACGGATCATCATCCGTTCAAGTAAAAGCTTGTTCACAAGTACGTTGTAAAGACTGAAAAAATAATTTGATTGAAAACGTTTGTTTCTTTATTTCATTTACACTAGCTACATGATTGTTCCCTCTTTTTGAACTATAACGATAGTCAGAAAAACAAACAAACAAACAAATAAAAGGACAATTATTCAGTTTCCCAGTAAACAATTAGTGTTGGTGTAAAACAAGACGTTATGCATGCACTTCCCAGCCCGATGTGATATCGGAGCGGAATGAAAGCAACTCTGTTCATTTACGTTTTGTTCTTTGAAATTATTTATTTCGCTCATTGTTCCTCTCCCTCCCTTGTTCTCCTCTCCCTCCCTTGTTCTCCTCTCCCTCCCTTGTTCTCCTCTCCCTCCCTTGTTCTCCTCTCCCTCCCTTGTTCTCCTCTCCCTCCCTTGTTCTCCTCTCCCTCCCTTGTTCTCCTCTCTCCTCCCTTGTTCTCCTCTCCCTCCCTTGTTTCTCCTCTCCCTCCCTTGTTCTCCTCTCCCTCCCTTGTTCTCCTCTCCCTCCCTTGTTCTCCTCTCTCCTCCCCTCTCCCTTGTTCTCCTCTCCCTTCCTCTTCTGTTCTCCTCTCCCTCCCTTGTCTCCTCTCCCTCCATTGTTCTCCTCTCCCTCCCTTGTTCTCCTCTCCCTCCCTTGTTTCTTCTCCTCTCCCTCCCTTGTTCTCCTCTCCCTCCCTTGTTCTCCTCTCCTCCCTGTCTCCTCCTCCCTTGTTCTCCTCTCCCTCCCTTGTTCTCCTCTCCCTCCCTTGTTCTCCTCTCCTCTCCCTTGTTCTCCTCTCCTCCCTCCCTTGTTCTCCTCTCCTCCCTGTCTCCTCCCCTCCCTGTTCTCCTCTCCTCCCTTGTTCTCCTCTCCACTCCCTTGTTCTCCTCTCCCTCCCTTGTTCTCCTCTCCCTCCCTTGTGTCTCTCCCTTCTCCTTGTTCTCTCCCCTCCCTTGTTCTCCAACTCCTCCCATTGTTGTATCACCAATCTGATGCATGATGCCATGAACCTTAGCCCCCCACCTATTGCTCCTAAAGAGTGGCCTCGCTGATGCATGGGATTCTACGGCATTTCAATAAAAATATGGTGGCACGGTGGCTTCAAAACAGCGCCCCCTGACAGTCATCTAGTGTTCAATCGCTACATCATTGGCTCTAACCCAGGTTGATCTCACCAACGAACATGGTGATGAGCAGGATGATAGCGAACCCGGTGAGCAGCCCAGCGTTCTGGATCAGGAAGAAGATGACGTTGGTCACCGTCGACCCGTCCTGTTCATTCACGATGGCGTTCATCTCTGGGAACTGAAATTACAACCAACCAGTTTTAAACCAACAGTTAAATATCAGATTCTGTTTATTACAACCTAACAGTTACATATCAGATTCCATTTCTTCCCAAAATATCAGATTCATTTCAGTCTCTCTCTCCCTCTCTCTTTCACTCACTCTCTCACCCTCGCTCTACCATCCTCCCTCCCTCCCGCCCTCCCTCCCTCCCTCCCTCCCTCCCTCCCTCCCTCCCTCCCTCCCTCCCTCCCCCTCCCTCCTTCCCTCCCTCCCTCCCTCCCTCCCCTCCCTCCATTACAGCTATCATCAGGTCACAGTGTTTTGCTGTGCTCCCTCCCTCCCTCCCTCCCTCCCTCCCTCCTTCCCTCCCTCCCTCCCTCCCTCCCCCCCCTCCCCCCCCTCCCTCCCTCCATTACAGCTATCATCAGGTCCCAGTGTTTTGCTGTGCTCCTTCCCTCCGTGGGGTAGAAGCAGCTCTGCAGCTGTGATAACACATCAACTGATAACACATACAGTATGGTATGATGGGAAACTGACTGTATATGGACACTACTGGGTCATTCAGTGGTTGGGTCCTTAATAATGACCCATCTGCTCTCCCTGCACAACCAGAGAACCTTCATACTAAACTCAATATGGACTACTACTGAGCTATTTAACAGTTAGATCCTGATTTCTCTAATGCCATTACATGTACACCGTGCTGGGCAGCTGAAGGTTGAACGGCATGTACACAGCACATTGAAGTTAAAAACTAAAGAAAAATCAGGAAATCAGTCAGGATGGGAACTAAAGGGATGCATCGTAATCTGGGAGTTGAAGCAGATCAGATGGCATTGAGAGTGAAGGAAGCATCATGGGAGAATCTCAATTGCATTTCCTTGATTCCTCTCTCCTCATCTCCTCAATGTCCCTCCCCTCTGCGAGGAATGCGAGGAATCAAGGAAATGCAATTGAGATTTCCCATGTCACCCACCATGTCTGCCAGTGCTATGTAGAAGAACATTCCCCTCGCCATGTCTGCCAGTGCTATGTAGAAGAACATTCCCCTCACCATGTCTGCCAGTGCTATGTAGAAGAACATTCCCCTCACCATGTCTGCCAGTGCTATGTAGAGGAACATTCCCCTCACCATGTCTGCCAGTGCTATGTAGAAGAACATTCCCCTCACCATGTCTGCCAGTGCTATGTAGAAGAACATTCCCCTCACCATGTCTGCCAGTGCTATGTAGAGGAACATTCCCCTCACCATGTCTGCCAGTGCTATGTAGAAGAACATTCCCCTCACCATGTCTGCCAGTGCTATGTAGAAGAACATTCCCCTCACCATGTCTGCCAGTGCTATGTAGAAGAACATTCCCCTCACCATGTCTGCCAGTGCTATGTAGAAGAACATTCCCCTCACCATGTCTGCCAGTGCTATGTAGAAGAACATTCCCCTCACCATGTCTGCCAGTGCTATGTAGAAGAACATTCCCCTCACCATGTCTGCCAGTGCTATGTAGAGGAACATTCCCCTCACCATGTCTGCCAGTGCTATGTAGAAGAACATTCCCCTCACCATGTCTGCCAGTGCTATGTAGAGGAACATTCCCCTCACCATGTCTGCCAGTGCTATGTAGAAGAACATTCCCCTCACCATGTCTGCCAGTGCTATGTAGAAGAACATTCCCCTCACCATGTCTGCCAGTGCTATGTAGAAGAACATTCCCCTCACCATGTCTGCCAGTGCTATGTAGAAGAACATTCCCCTCACCATGTCTGCCAGTGCTATGTAGAAGAACATTCCCCTCACCATGTCTGCCAGTGCTATGTAGAGGAACATTCCCCTCACCATGTCTGCCAGTGCTATGTAGAAGAACATTCCCCTCACCATGTCTGCCAGTGCTATGTAGAGGAACATTCCCCCAGCGATGGCGAAGATTGCATTGGGGGCGAAGTTGCTCCCCAGCAGGATGCCGAAGGCCAGGCCAATGTAGCAGGACATGGCCGACAGCAGGTTGAAGAAGACGGCCTGGGGGATACTCATCCCTGCGTTCAGCAGGATCACAAAGTCCCCTGCAGGAGGGGCCAAGAGAGACAGCAACATGTTCCGTAACAGTAGATACATTGAGGAACCAGCATTTACTTTTAGTTATGTTTGTTAACAAAAAATTGCCAAGTGATTTAAAAAAAAATTCAGATGAAGGTTGGTTTAGTTCAGCCAAGTTGCTTACTGCTGTTACTGTAAAATCACTTTGTGACAACTGCTAACAGAGAAAGGACATTATAGATACATGTGATTGATTGACCCCTCACCTAGTTCATGGGGGAACTCCTCACAGACAATGGCGATGGAGGTACTGAAACCAGCAACGACGGACACGGTAAAGGAGGCTCCGATCGCCAGGCCGTCGATGAAGTTGTGCAACGCGTCACTCAGTGTGATCATCCAGGCCACCGTCTTTATGTTGGCGATGCGCTGACCCCGCAGCCAGTGGCACATCACATGATTGACATGGACTTCCTGCTGGGACAACATCACAGAGGAAGGAGGAGGAGGAAAGGAGAGCAGATCTGGATATCTAGTTAATATAACATATATTTACTATATAATATGTCATAGTCTAGTTAATTTAATATATATTTACTATATAATATGTCATAGTCTAGTTAATTTAATATATATTTACTATATAATATGTCATAGTCTAGTTAATTTAACATATATTTACTATATAATATGTCATAGTCTAGTTAATTTAACATATATTTACTATATAATATGTCATAGTCTAGTTAATTTAACATATATTTACTATATAATATGTCATAGTCTAGTTAATTTAACATATATTTACTATATAATATGTCATAGTCTAGTTAATTTAATATATATTTACTATATAATATGTCATAGTCTAGTTAATTTAATATATATTTACTATATAATATGTCATAGTCTAGTTAATTTAACATATATTTACTATATAATATGTCATAGTCTAGTTAATTTAACATATATTTACTATATAATATGTCATAGTCTAGTTAATTTAACATATATTTACTATATAATATGTCATAGTCTAGTTAATTTAACATATATTTACTATATAATATGTCATAGTCTAGTTAATTTAACATATATTTACTATATAATATGTCATAGTCTAGTTAATTTAACATATATTTACTATATAATATGTCATAGTCTAGTTAATATAACATATATTTACTATATAATATGTCATAGTCTAGTTAATTTAACATATATTTACTATATAATATGTCATAGTCTAGTTAATTTAACATATATTTACTATATAATATGTCATAGTCTAGTTAATTTAATATATATTTACTATATAATATGTCATAGTCTAGTTAATTTAACATATATTTACTATATAATATGTCATAGTCTAGTTAATTTAACATATATTTACTATATAATGCCATAGTCTAGTTAATTTAACATATATTTACTATATAATATGTCATAGTCTAGTTAATTTAACATATATTTACTATATAATATGTCATAGTCTAGTTAATTTAACATATATTTACTATATAATGTCATAGTCTAGTTAATTTAACATATATTTACTATATAATATGTCATAGTCTAGTTAATTTAATATATATTTACTATATAATATGTCATAGTCTAGTTAATTTAACATATATTTACTATATAATATGTCATAGTCTAGTTAATTTAACATATATTTACTATATAATATGTCATAGTCTAGTTAATTTAATATATATTTACTATATAATATGTCATAGTCTAGTTAATTTAACATATATTTACTATATAATATGTCATAGTCTAGTTAATTTAATATATATTTACTATATAATATGTCATAGTCTAGTTAATTTAACATATATTTACTATATAATATGTCATAGCCTAGTTAATATAACATATATTTACTATATAATATGTCATAGTCTAGTTAATTTAACATATATTTACTATATAATACGTTTACTATGTAACATAATTGTTAGTATTTTTACTTCAATCTGAAAACTAAAGAAACACAACAGCAATCAGATGCTGTATGTAAATAATACAATGGTTGGTCGGTAGCTTCTCTGCTGCTGTGACAAACCAGCTCCCTATTGGCCAGAACAGGCAGCCTTTGGTCGGTAGCTTCTCTGCTGCTGTGACAAACCAGCTCCCTATTGGCCAGAACAGGCAGCCTTTGGTCGGTAGCTTCTCTGCTGCTGTGACAAACCAGCTCCCTATTGGCCAGAACAGGCAGCCTTTGGTCGGTAGCTTCTCTGCTGCTGTGACAAACCAGCTCCCTATTGGCCAGAACAGGCAGCCTTTGGTCGGTAGCTTCTCTGCTGCTGTGACAAACCAGCTCCCTATTGGCCAGAACAGGCAGCCTTTGGTCGGTAGCTTCTCTGCTGCTGTGACAAACCAGCTCCCTATTGGCCAGAACAGGCAGCCTTTGGTCGGTAGCTTCTCTGCTGCTGTGACAAACCAGCTCCCTATTGGCCAGAACAGGCAGCCTTTGGTCGGTAGCTTCTCTGCTGCTGTGACAAACCAGCTCCCTATTGGCCAGAACAGGCAGCCTTTGGTCGGTAGCTTCTCTGCTGCTGTGACAAACCAGCTCCCTATTGGCCAGAACAGGCAGCCTTTGGTCGGTAGCTTCTCTGCTGCTGTGACAAACCAGCTCACTATTGGCCAGAACAGGCAGCCTTTGGTCGGTAGCTTCTCTGCTGCTGTGACAAACCAGCTCACTATTGGCCAGAACAGGCAGCCTTTGGTCGGTAGCTTCTCTGCTGCTGTGACAAACCAGCTCCCTATTGGCCAGAACAGGCAGCCTTTGGTCGGTAGCTTCTCTGCTGCTGTGACAAACCAGCTCACTATTGGCCAGAACAGGCAGCCTTTGTGTACAAGTGAGACAATCCTTGCGTTTATCAAGAGTCTAGGATATGCAGGCCTGTGGTCAGTCCCATTCTTTAGCCTCCCTGTGTGACGGAAGCTGTATCCCAAATGGCACCCTATTCCCTTCACTAGTAGTGCACTATATAGGGAATAGGGCACCATTTGGGATACAGCTTCCGTCGCACAGGGAGACTAAGGACAGAGTCCCATTCCTTAGCCCTGTGCGTCAGCGTCCGTCTCGTCCATTTGTTCAGTATCTGTGACATGTAACAAGGCCAGACTGAGCGAGAGAACTAATGGTTAAACATTAACATGATTTCCCTAATCACTTGTGTCACAGATAACAGCTCAATAAATAACTAGGCTAATGCTCAACGCTGCTCTAAATGTTGTTCTAGGTCAGGGTTACCCAGCAGGCGTCCCACAGGCCGAATTTGTCCCGCAGGTGATATTATTTGTCCCCCCCAAAAATATAAATACACTGATGATCCCTGTTGTAGGTTGTCTATGTGTTTGTCATTATAATGGCATATGTTTGTTATAATATTACTGTGTTATTCCTGTGTTATTCCTGTGTTATTACTGTGTTATTCCTGTGTTATTCCTGTGTTATTCCTGTGTTATTCCTGTGTTATTCCTGTGTTATTCCTGTGTTATTACTGTGTTATTACTGTGTTATTCCTGTGTTATTCCTGTGTTATTACTGTGTTATTCCTGTGTTATTCCTGTGTTATTACTGTGTTATTCCTGTGTTATTACTGTGTTATTACTGTGTTATTACTGTGTTATTCCTGTGTTATTACTGTGTTATTCCTGTGTGTACTGACCTCTCATCTAACCCAGTCTGACCTTTGTCTGGCCCCTCTGTCTTTGGTGAGACAGCTACAGACAGGCCACATACAGGCTAGAGACAGGCTACAGACAGGCTACAGACAGGCTATAGACAGCCACAGACAGGCTAGAGACAGGCTAGAGACAGGCTATAGACAGGCTATAGACAGCCACAGACAGGCTAGAGACAGGCTATAGACAGGCTACAGACAGGCTATAGACAGCCACATACAGGCCACAGACAGGCTACAGACAGGCTATAGACAGCCACAGACAGGCTAGAGACAGGCTAGAGACAGGCTAGAGACAGGCTAGAGACAGGCTAGAGACAGGCTACAGACAGCCACAGACAGGCTAGAGACAGGCTACAGACAGGCTAGAGACAGGCTAGAGACAGGCTACAGACAGCCACATACAGGCTAGAGACAGGCCACAGACAGGCTAGAGACAGCCACAGACAGGCTACAGACAGGCTATAGACAGCCACATACAGGCTAGAGACAGGCTAGAGACAGCCACAGACAGGCTAGAGACAGACACAGACAGCCTACAGGCAGCCACAGACAGCCACAGACAGCCACAGACAGGCTAGAGACAGCCACAGACAGGCTAGAGACAGCCACAGACAGGCTACAGACAGGCTACAGACAGGCTAGAGACAGCCACAGACAGCCACATACAGGCTAGAGACAGCCACAGACAGCCACATACAGGCTAGAGACAGCCACAGACAGGCTAGAGACAGCCACAGACAGGCTACAGACAGCCATATACAGGCTACAGACAGCCACAGACAGGCTAGAGACAGCTACATACAGGCTAGAGACAGGCCACAGACAGGCTAGAGACAGCCACATACAGGCTACAGACAGGCCACAGACAGGCTAGAGACAGCCACATACAGGCTACAGACAGGCCACAGACAGGCTAGAGACAGCCACAGACAGCCACAGACAGCCACATACAGGCTAGAGACAGGCTACAGACAGGCTAGAGACAGCCACAGACAGGCTAGAGACAGACACAGACAGCCACAGACAGCCACATACAGGCTAGAGACAGCCACATACAGGCTAGAGACAGGCTACAGACAGGCTACAGACAGCCACATACAGGCTAGAGACAGACACAGACAGCCACAGACAGCCACATACAGGCTAGAGACAGCCACAGACAGCCACATATAGCCACATACAGGCTAGAGACAGGCTACAGACAGCCACAGACAGGCTAGAGACAGCCACATACAGGCTAGAGACAGCCACATACAGGCTACAGACAGCCACATACAGGCTACAGACAGGCTAGAGACAGCCACATACAGGCTACAGACAGGCTAGAGACAGCCACATACAGGCTACAGACAGGCTAGAGACAGCCACATACAGGCCACAGACAGCCACATACAGGCTACAGACAGCCACATACAGGCTACAGACAGGCTAGAGACAGCCACATACAGGCTACAGACAGGCTAGAGACAGCCACATACAGGCTAAAGACAGGCTAGAGACAGCCACATACAGGCTACAGACAGCCACAGACAGGCTAGAGACAGCCACATACAGGCTAGAGACAGGCTACAGACAGCCACAGACAGGCTAGAGACAGCCACATACAGGCTAGAGACAGCCACAGACAGGCTAGAGACAGCCACATACAGGCTACAGACAGGCCACAGACAGGCTAGAGACAGCCACAGACAGCCACAGACAGCAACAGACAGGCTAGAGACAGACACAGACAGCCACAGACAGGCTACAGACAGCCACATACAGGCTAGAGACAGGCTAGAGACAGCCACATACAGGCTAGAGACAGGCTACAGACAGCCACAGACAGCCACAGACAGCCACATACAGGCTAGAGACAGCCACAGACAGGCTACAGACAGACACAGACAGCCACAGACAGCCACAGACAGACTACAGACAGACACAGACAGCCACAGACAGCCACAGACAGACTACAGACAGCCACAGACAGCCACAGACAGACTACAGACAGACACAGACAGCCACAGACAGCCACAGACAGACTACAGACAGACACAGACAGCCTACAGGCAGCCACAGACAGGCTACAGACAGCCACAGACAGGCTACAGGCAGCCACAGACAGGCTAGAGGCAGCCACAGACAGGCTACAGACAGACTACAGACAACCACAGGCAGCCACAGACAGCCACAGACAGCCACAGACAGACTACAGACAGACACAGACAGCCACAGACAGCCACAGACAGGCTACAGGCAGCCACAGACAGGCTACAGACAGACTACAGACAACCACAGGCAGCCACAGACAGCCACAGACAGCCACAGACAGGCTAGATACAGCCACAGACAGCCACAGACAGCCACAGACAGCCACAGACAGGCTAGAGACAGCCACATACAGGCTAAAGACAGACTACAGACAGCCACATACAGGCTAGAGACAGACTACAGACAGCCACAGACAGACTACAGACAGACTACAGACAGCTATGACTGTTCAAGGTCAGTTGAGCACTTTGTGACTCACACCTGGGTCGTGGCAAAACATTTTTTTTTTTTTTATGGACACTAAATAAGTTAGTTCTTGTCCGACAAATTCACGGAAGTACTTCCTCCCTTTCAAAAACGGTTTTTTCCTGTTTTATGTCTAATGAACAGGACACTGCTTGGTAGACGGTGTAAGGGGAAGTTGCCTCTACACACTGATCTGGGGTCAGTTTTGTTTTGTTTGTAGTTTAGGTTAGGATTAGGGGAGGGGAGGGGAAGACACTTCACCCCAGAGCTGGTACCTGAGGAGGTGGTTCCGTGGATGAGTCTGTGGGGTCTGGGCCGGTGTTGTCGGTACTGATGCTGCTGATGGTACATGTAGTCATGGTGATAGACTCTTTCTTCTCAGACACATCTCCATTCTGGAGAGAGTTCTGCCTCCTCAGCTGACCTGGAGGAGAGAAGTGGCTGTGGCCATGCTGCAGAGGCAGGACAAAGAAGATGGTTATTAAAGAGAGCATTTGTGTATCCCAGATGGCACCCTATTCAGTGTGTCCCTATGGGCCCTGGTCAAAAGAAGTGCACTATATTTGGAATAGGGTGTCATCTGGGATACAGCCTTAAGCTTACTGCTGGAGAGACAGGACAAAGATGTTAAACATACAGAGACGGGACAAAGATGTTAAACATACAGAGACGGGACAAAGATGTTAAACATACAGAGACGGGACAAAGATGTTAAACATACAGAGACGGGACAAAGATGTTAAACATACAGAGACAGGACAAAGATGTTAAACATACAGAGACGGGACAAAGATGTTAAACATACAGAGACAGGACAAAGATGTTAAACATACAGAGACAGGACAAAGATGTTAAACATACAGAGACGGGACAAAGATGTTAAACATACAGAGACAGGACAAAGATGTTAAACATACAGAGACGGGACAAAGATGTTAAACATACAGAGACGGGACAAAGATATTAAACATACAGAGACGGGACAAAGATGTTAAACATACAGAGACGGGACAAAGATGTTAAACATACAGAGACGGGACAAAGATGTTAAACATACAGAGACAGGACAAAGATGTTAAACATACAGAGACAGGACAAAGATGTTAAACATACAGAGACGGGACAAAGATGTTAAACATACAGAGACGGGACAAAGATGTTAAACATACAGAGACAGGACAAAGATGTTAAACATACAGAGACGGGACAAAGATGTTAAACATACAGAGACGGGACAAAGATATTAAACATACAGAGACGGGACAAAGATGTTAAACATACAGAGACGGGACAAAGATGTTAAACATACAGAGACGGGACAAAGATGTTAAACATACAGAGACGGGACAAAGATGTTAAACATACAGAGACGGGACAAAGATGTTAAACATACAGAGACGGGACAAAGATGTTAAACATACAGAGACGGGACAAAGATGTTAAACATACAGAGACAGGACAAAGATGTTAAACATACAGAGACGGGACAAAGATGTTAAACATACAGAGACGGGACAAAGATATTAAACATACAGAGACGGGACAAAGATGTTAAACATACAGAGACGGGACAAAGATGTTAAACATACAGAGACGGGACAAAGATGTTAAACATACAGAGACGGGACAAAGATGTTAAACATACAGAGACGGGACAAAGATGTTAAACATACAGAGACGGGACAAAGATGTTAAACATACAGAGACAGGACAAAGATATTAAACATACAGAGACGGGACAAAGATATTAAACATACAGAGACGGGACAAAGATGTTAAACATACAGAGACAGGACAAAGATGTTAAACATACAGAGACGGGACAAAGATGTTAAACATACAGAGACGGGACAAAGGTGTTAAAAATACAGAGACGGGACAAAGATGTTAAACATACAGAGACGGGACAAAGATGTTAAACATACAGAGACGGGACAAAGATGTTAAACATACAGAGACGGGACAAAGATGTTAAACATACAGAGACGGGACAAAGATGTTAAACATACAGAGACGGGACAAAGATGTTAAACATACAGAGACAGGACAAAGATATTAAACATACAGAGACGGGACAAAGATATTAAACATACAGAGACGGGACAAAGATGTTAAACATACAGAGACGGGACAAAGATATTAAACATACAGAGACGGGACAAAGATGTTAAACATACAGAGACGGGACAAAGATGTTAAACATACAGAGACGGGACAAAGATGTTAAACATACAGAGACGGGACAGCGCACATTATAAAATAGATGATATATGTACAGAGAGACAGTAAATGAAGCCTGGGCCAAATCGGCACAGTACAGGGACAGAACAGCTGTGGCCATGCTGCAAATAATTTTAAAAAAAATAGTTTTGTGGTTAAAAAGAAAGCATGGGTGCGTCTAAAATGGCACCCTACAGTATTCCCTTTAAAGTGCCCTACCTTTGACTGGCACCCTACAGTATTCCCTTTAAAGTGCCCTACTTTTGACCAGGACACTATGGTAAACATACAGAGACACATTATAGACGCTGGCTAGATGACCAGAGATGTACAGACAGGGAATTGAAGCCTGGCCAAATCGACACAGTACAGACACAGAACGCTGTCACAATCAATCAATTAATCAATCGATCATGCTGCGCTCAAAACAGACAGAAATAAAATACGCCTTAGACAAAAAGCAACCTGTAACACTACTACAGTCTCTGATTTAATGCAAAGTTGCAAGTACAGGTATATTATATGCTGGTTCAACTGTTTAAAGCAGATCATACCTCGTGCTCTGTTCTTAGTGCCATCTTCAGTACTTTCTCTGTGAAGAACAGCAGGTAAAATCCACCAAATATTCCGATGGCGTTGAGAATGTAGTTATCCGCTCTGGGATCAAAACCCAGGGCCTGTTGGCGTTGGGAAAAACATTGATGTGGTAACAGTAGGGTTGTAAAATCCCGGTAACTTTCCCAAAATTACCCCGGATTTCAAACATTTCCTGGTTGGAAGATTCCTGGAAATATGAGGGAATCCTCCAACCAGGATTTCGGGAAATCCAGGGAATTTGGGGAAAGTTACTGTAATTTTATAACCCTAGGTAGCAGTGATACAGTAATTTTGCAACCGTAGGTAGCAGTGATACAGTAATAAATCGTGAATAGAGTTTAAGGATTAAAGCAGTAAAATATATCCATTATTTATTCCACTCTGTAACACCTTTTTAACCATACCCATCTCTCTTTCCCACATTCGACCACTAAGACTCAGTCTCCATATTCAATCAACCCTGCTAACACTTAATAACAACTTTCATGAATAAGCATTGATAAACTATTATGAAACATTTATAATGGATTCTTATTTAAGGCGAGGCACCACGGGCTGAAAGGACATTTTGGCATCTACTGTCCTTATCAATTGTGAGATTTTTGGGTATTTTGGTCCCTTAATAATTGTTTTTTCAAAAAGTAAACGTAACAATTACAAAAACTTAATGTAAATGTATATTATTATTATTATTATTATTATTTTTAATTATTATTATTATTATTTAGAATAAAATTGGAGGTGGGGTAGATCAGCTTATATATTGCAGATAGATTGTAGCTTCCATCAATGTAGTTGTCTGCATCATTTCCAATCCCCCATATCCCTTGGATTAGCAAACACAACGTGCCATTGGATCACAGGACTGATGGGTGCTGATAATGGGCCTCTGTACGCCTTTGTAGATATTCCATTAAAAATCAGCCGTTTCCAGCTACAATAGTTATTTAAAACATTAACAATGTCTACACTGTAATAATCAGTTTGATGTTATTTTAAGGGACAAAAAAAATTGCTTTTCTTTCGATAACAAGGACATTTCTAAGTGACCCCAAACATTTGAACGGTAGTGTATATACATATATATATACACTACCGGTCAAAAGTTTTAGAACACCTACTATGGACTTGGTCTTTTACATTCAATGGTTTTTCTTTATTTTTACTATTTTCTACATTGTAGAATAATAGTGAAGACATCAAAACTATGAAATAACACATCATGTAGTAACCAAAAAAGTGTTAAACAAATGAAAATATATTTTATATTTGAGATTCTTCAAAGTAGCCACCCTTTGCCTTGATGACAGCTTTGCACACTCTTGTATTCTCTCAACCATCTTCATGAGGTAGTCACCTGGAATGCATTTAAATTAACAGGTGTGCCTTCTTAAAAGTGAATTTCTTTCCTTCTTAATGCGCTTGAGCCAATCAGTTGTGTTGTGACAAGGTAGTGGTGGTATACAAAATATAGCCCTATTTGGTAAAATATAGCCCATTGGCACCCCAATGGTGGAACAAGCTCCCTCACGACGCCAGGACAGTGGAGTCACTCACCACCTTCCGGAGACATTTGAAACCCCACCTCTTTAAGGAATACCTGGGATAGGATAAAGTAATCCTTCTACCCCCCCGCCCCCCTAAAAAAATAATAATAATAATAATAATTGTAAAGTGGTTGTCCCACTGGTGAATGCACCAACTTGTAAGTCGCTCTGGATAAGAGCGTCTGCTAAATTATGTAAATGTAAATGTAAAAGACCAAGTCCATATTATGGCAAGAACAGCTCAAATAAGCAAAGAGAAATGACAGTCCATCATTACTTTAAGACATGAAGGTCAGTCAATATGGAACATTTCAAGAACTTTGAAAGTTTCTTCAAGTGCAGTCACAAAAACCATCAAGCGCTATGATGAAACTGGCTCTCATGAGGACCGCCACAGGAATGGAAGACCCAGAGTTACCTCTGCTGCAGAGGATAAGTTCATTAGAGTTACCAGCCTCAGAAATTGCAGCCCAAATAAATGCTTTACAGAGTTCAAGTAACAGACACATCTCAACATCAACTGTTCAGAGGAGACTGTGTGAATCAGGCCTTCATGGTCGAATTGCTACAAAGAAACCACTACTAAAGGACACTAAGAAGAAGAAGAGACTTGCTTGGACCCAAGAAACACGAGCAATGGACATTAGACCGGTGGAAATTGGTCCTTTGGTCTGGAATCCAAATTGGAGATTTCTGGTTCCAACCTCCGTGTCTTTGTGAGACGCGGTGTGGGTGAACGGATGATCTCTGCATGTTTATTTCCTACCGTAAAGCATGGAGGAGGAGGTGTTATGGTGTGGGGGTGCTTTGCTTATTTAGAATTCAAGGCACACTTAACCAGCACGGCTACCACAGCATTCTGCAGCGATACGCCATCCCATCTGGTTTGGGCTTAGTGGGACTATCATTTGTTTTTCAACAGGTCAATGACCCAACACACCTCCAGGCTGTGTAAGGGCTATTTTACCAAGAAGGAGAGTGATGGAGTGCTGCATCAGATGACCTGGCCTCCACAATCCCCCGACCTCAACCAAATTGAGATGGTTTGGGATGAGTCGGACCGCAGAGTGAAGGAAAAGCAGCCAATAAGTGCTCAGCATATGTGGGAATGATATAATAATTTGGTAATGACTCATTATTCCACTCCACTTTATGAAATGTGTTAGAATCCTGAGACTATAATCTAATAATGTGTGTGTGTGTAGGACCAGTAAAGACTATGATATTGAGCTACTATTTAGCAATTTGAATAGGAGTTAGACCAAACAACAAAGGACAAGGAGAACTGGCTACAGGCAACTGAGAAACCAAGATAAAGAGGCCTCCCAGTTTAGGGAGGAGAGAGACTGTTAGGCTTTTTAAGAAGTATGAAACATGGTGCAGGATATTGTGAGGACGGCGATAACTAAGGAATGCATGTGTGTGTGTGTGTGTATGTATGTATGTGTGTATGCATGTGTGTGTGTGTGTGTGTGTGTGTGTGTGTGTGTGTGTGTGTGTGTGTGTGTGTGTGTGTGTGTGTGTGTGTGAACTGATGGTCAGTAGAGCAGTTTTAGAGTGGAAAACTACAGCCCACCTAAAGAGGGGAGGGATTTTTGTATGACGTATGAGTATAACAATATTGTACGACCATTTTGTTTCAGAGCGCTCTCATGAATAAATATGCTGACCATTGCAGGATTGAGTCTTTGTTTCATTTATTTAAACTAAGAGATTTACAACCTTTTGGGAATTATTCAAAGATTTAAGAAGTAGTTGACTTCAACCATTGAGATAACAAAATTCTTGTGACAGGGAACTCCTTCAAGACTGTTGGAAAAGCATTCCAGGTGAAGCTGGTTGAGAGAATGCCAAGAGTGTGCAAAGCTGTCATCAAGGCAAAGGGTGGCTATTTGAAGAATCTCAAATATAAAATATATTTTGATTTGTTGAACACTTTTTTGGTTACTACATGATTCCATATGTGTTATTTCATAGTTTTGATGTCTTCACTATTATTCTACAATGTAGAAAATAGTAAAAATAAAGCAAAACCCTTGAATGAGTAGGTGTGTCCAAACTTTTGACTGGTAGTGTACATTTTTTTAATGTTCTTTTATTTAACCTTTATTTAACCAGGTAAGCCAGTTGAGAACAAGTTCTCATTTACAACTGCGACCTGGCCAAGACATACAAACAATATGTGTGCATTGGGAAAGTATTCAGACCCCTTGACTTTTTCCACATTTTGTTACGTTACAGCCTTATTCTAAAATTGATTAAATTGTTTTTTCCCCCTCATCAATCAACACACAATACCCTATAATGACAAAGCAAAAAACTTTTTTTTTTATACATTTGCAAAGAAATCTGTTTTTGCTTTGTCATAATGGGGTATTGTGTCTTGATTGATGAGGGACATTTAAAAAAACAATCAATTTTAGAAAAAGGCTATAAAGTAACAAAATGTGGAAATAGTCAAGGGGTCTGAATACTTTTAAAAATATATGTTCCTTTATTATTTTCCACTAACCCTACCACCCCTCCCGTAATTGGAGTAAATTAATGAACAACACTTAGGCTTCTACTTCCAGCTTATACATACTATATACATTTTACGGAGACAATCTATTTTACAGTAGTTATCTTTTATTTGTTTTTAGTCCTTCTGCTACCCTCAACCCCTCCCATCTATTTCTGAAGACCATCCAGTTTGATTTCTATTTGCCATATATTTTGAACTATGCTGTTTCACAAAGGTTCTGAATCTATATACATTTTATGGACACAGTGTATTTTACATCAGTTATCTTGTTGTTATTAGTCCCACCCTTCAGCTCCACTCAACCCCTCCCATCTATCTCTCAACACCATCCTTATAGGATTTCTATTTGCCATATATTTTTTAACTGTATTGTGATGTTTTACAAAAGTTCTGAACCTTTCTATTCTCAGAGTTTCTACAGATTGTAAATTAAAGATAAACATTTTTGCTAAAAGTATTATTATATTATTGGCCAATTGACTATGACTTTTTAAATCACCCAGCAGTGCTATTTGCAGAGTTAGCTCCAGGCAATTCTTCAGCCATTCCTGGACCTGTGACCAAAAACAAGCTACATATGGACAGTACCAAAACAAATGATCTAATGATTCTGTCCCTTCGCAGCAAAATCTGCAGAGCTGGGATGGTTGTATACCCCATATATATAACATTCTATTGGTTGAAATAATTTTGTATAATAATTTAAATTGAATCCGGAGTCTTTTTGCGTATCAGTTCATAAACCATGTCCCATGGAATCGGTACATCGAAAATCTCTTCCCGACTACTTTGCAATCTATATGGGACGGCTGTCAAGTAGTATACTTTTTTAATTATCATAATTTTCTTTAACCAATTTTGGTCTTTAATGCAGGGCCGACAGACAAGTTCCTTACTTTCTCCCCCTTCCACTTGCCTCTTCCATTTTTGCGGTAATGCTGCAATCAGTTGGTTGTAATTTTGGGTAGAGCAGACATTTCCATATATTTTTGTTAGCTGAATGTGTGACAACTCCACCAGTCCTGTTTATGATGTAATTCACAAAGATTATACCTTTTAATTTGTACTTTCTTTAAAATAATGTTTTTTTATCAATTAGTATATTTGCTGTATTATTTGTTCTGTCTTTTCTT
The DNA here is from genome assembly GCA_902810595.1 of Coregonus sp. 'balchen'. Classification (NCBI taxonomy): domain Eukaryota; kingdom Metazoa; phylum Chordata; class Actinopteri; order Salmoniformes; family Salmonidae; genus Coregonus; species Coregonus sp. 'balchen'. Next base: position 46,067,390 of record LR778281.1, read on the forward strand.
GTGGATTAAACTGAAATTGCAACCAACTTTCTATGGCTTGTTTTAAAAATAGCGATATTTTGGAGATTATTTCATTTTCAAATAACCGAAAGTGAGAGGTTGTAATCTGAATAAAAGGAAAAATAAATAAATAATGTATTTTGTTTGTCATACTACCGTCATCAAAATGTCATGAATTTTAACCAAATGGACATGAATCCATGATTTCAAACCTCACTACATTTCCATCATTCATCATGTAAAATACAATTTCATGAAATGTAGCTCAGTTGGTAGAGCATGGCGCTTGCAACGCCAGGGTGGTGGGTTTGATTCTCACGGGGGACCAGTGCAAAAATGTATGCACTTCACTAACTGTAAGTCGCTCTGGACAAGAGTGTCTGCTAAAATGACTAAAATGTAAAATACAGAATGTTACAAACTGGACTATATGTAGTAACTTACTTTGAAGAGATGGTGATTGGGTCTAAACAGGCTAAATTAATTGTACTTATCTTTAACTTCCAGAACGTCAGACCCTCCAACAAGCCAACAACATTTTCTCAGCTTTAGATACATCTGATCTGTTGGGTATATTCCCCAGACATGTACAGAGGGAATTATTGATATGGTGTCACATATCTATTATAGATAACATTTTCTTTAGAAAAATCTTTTGTATTTTCACAGATAGAAAGATGAAAAAGGGTATTTATCCACAATCTGCTCTGTGTAACTCTGGTCCTTGTATATGCAAATATGCACATATTTGATGATGACATATCAATTAATTTGCGTGTTTGAATAGAATATATATTTTTAATACAAAAATTGTTTTCATTGAGATATGAAGAAGGGGTGGGGGAACACCCTTTTGGGGTGCCTCGCTTTAAAAGTGCAACGCAACCCAATATTACAATATACCCCACCCCTTCACCCCTGAAAACTCATTTGGAGTCCTACGTCAATCAATCAATCAATCAAAACTACTTCCTAAACTACCCCCTGAGCTCCTACCTCTGGTATTAACTACAGCACAGCATAAGAAAGATCCTACCTCTGGTATGAGCTGCAGCACAGCGTTGGAGAACAGCGTGCCGATGGCCAGGCCAATGAAGTAGGTGAGCACCTTGGGAAAGTATGGCTTCTTGGTGAAGGGGATGAGCGCCAGGCCCAGGAGAGAGGCCAGGTTAATAATGGTGACAGACAGGAAGCCATAACCCCACACTGGACAGGACAGGAGACAGAGGTACACATTGTTACTAACCCATAACCCACTGGAACTCTGATTAAGCTGTCCACATGTCCTAATAATTTGAAAGATTGCTCAGAAAACCAGCTGTTTAATCGGCATATGCTTACTTCGATGTTGACCTTAACGCAGATTAAGATAAGCAGAGGTATGATAATCGGCCTACTACCATTATCATTAAATATCAGATATGACAGTATTAGGTTATAGGGTACTTTGGGTAATAATGGTATCATATGACAGTATTAGGTTATAGGGTACTTTGGGTAATAATGGTATCATATGACAGTATTAGGTTATAGGGTACTTTGGGTAATAATGGTATCATATGACAGTATTAGGTTATAGGGTACTTTGGGTAATAATGGTATCATATGACAGTATTAGGTTATAGGGTACTTTGGGTAATAATGGTATCATATGACAGTATTAGGTTATAGGGTACTTTGGGTAATAATGGTATCATATGACAGTATTAGGTTATAGGGTACTTTGGGTAATAATGGTATCATATGACAGTATTAGGTTATAGGGTACTTTGGGTAATACTGGTATCCTATGACAGTATTAGGTTATAGGGTACTTTGGGTAATAATGGTATCCTATGACAGTATTAGGGCACATTGGGGTTTCTTTGATCACACACAGGAACTGCTCCCTGCAGGAATGTGTACCTGAAACCTTGTTGCTATCATCAGCTAGCTATCAGTGAGCGCGCGCGCGTGTGTGTTTGTGTGTGTGTGTATGTGTATTTGCGTGTGTGTATGCGTGCATGTGTGTGTGTATATGTACGTGTGTGCACGTGAGTGTGTGCTCTCTCAACAACCCAGATAATCATCTCATTCCTTCGTGCTCTGTCCCCAAGAACAATGAGGTTGATTATAGAGCTGAGCCTCAGGTCCGTATGGAACAACCTCTAGTTTACGGTTCATATAGCACAGGTGCATCAAGCTTTACTTCAGGTGCATTGGCTGTTTGGATACATTAGGCAGTTTGTCAATTGGGGGGGTGCCGGAACAAACATTTAGCCCGAGAGGAGGGGGGGTGACCTGGGGGACTCTGAGGTACCAGAACCCATGAAAAAAAAAACCTCTTTATAATATAGCGTTCCATGCATTATCATCGCTTTTGCATATCGGCACAGAGCAGTAGAGTAGAGGCGCTTACAGAAGTTGGGGGATTTAAAAAAAATGTTTTACTTTGTAAAACAATGACGTTCGCTCAATAGGCCTATTTGGAAGTTGATAACTTCGTAGCCTACAGACAGATTAGTATTCTCTTTTCGGCAGGATCCATTTGCTTTCCAACTTGTTTTGGCTGCACGCTATTCACTGACAGATTTGCTGCGCGTTCCCGACTGTAGGCTACGCCTTGTGATTGGGCTACACACAATCCGCAGCCAGGCCTCTGTGGCTAAATGATAGGCTTACTCCTGGTGTAGTATTCAGAATTATTGCATTTCTTTCTCAACAGACAGCAGTAATTCTATACATTTGGCAAATGTATTTCAATTTATCAGGGGTCGCTGTGGCACCTCCAGCACCCTTCCCATGGCTATGATTCTAAATAAATGATGAAGTGCAACGCTGGAGAGATGAGAGTTGCAGGCTCATGTCTATCAGAGCAGAGAAGAAGAGAGATCATAGAAAGTGAATCTCATTCTAGTTCTGTGAGAGATACAGGTGAGCTTCTCTCTCTCACAACAGCAATGGCCACGGGTTGGTCAATATAAATAATAAACCATTTAGCAGACGCTTTTATCCAAAGCGACTTACAGTCATGCGTGCATACCTTTTTTTGTGTATGGGTGGTCCCGGGGATCGAACCCACTACCCTGGCGTTACAAGCGCCGTGCTCTACCAGCTGAGCTACAGAGGACCACACTATAGGCTACAATGTCGCGTAAACCATAAACCCGGGAAAGCCATAAATATCAGGCACGTTTTCACATTATGTTTTTTAGGGGGCAGGAGAATTACAGGAGTCAACTTAAATTAACTCTGATTGTGTTTATTATAATTTTTACATGTACCAGATCCTGGCAAATGGGCTCCAGAACGAAACAGTCCAAAACTAAGAGGTGCCAGATCCTGTTCTGGGATGATCCGGCTAACTAAGAGGTGCCAGATCCTGTTCTGGGATGATCCGGCTAACTAAGAGGTGCCAGATCCTGTTCTGGGATGATCCGGCTAACTAAGAGGTGCCGGATCCTGTTCTGGGATGATCCGGCTCAAATCAAACACTTTGTAGTTAATGGTAGGTAACATGGTAGGTAACATGGTAGGTATTATAGGTAATGGTAGGTAACGTGGTAGGTAATGGTAGGTAACATGGTAGGTAACTAGCTTCAGGACCGTGGGTTTTTTATATGGTACTCATCATGATAGGTAACAGGCTTCAGGGCCGTGGGTTAGTATGGTACTCACCATGGTAGGTAACAGGCTTCAGGGCCGTGGGTTAGTATGGTACTCACCATGGTAGGTAACAGGCTTCAGGGCCGTGGGTTAGTATGGTACTCACCATGGTAGGTAACAGGCTTCAGGGCCGTGGGTTAGTATGGTACTCATCATGGTAGGTAACAGGCTTCAGGGCCGTGGGTTAGTATGGTACTCACCATGGTAGGTAACAGGCTTCAGGGCCGTGGGTTTTTTATATGGGCAGGAGGGAAGCAGCACCTGGGTCAACACAGCAGGACAGATCCTCTCCAGATGCTCCACTGTCAGCTGACTGGCGTTAGTCAACTCGTAGTGGGACAAGATCTGGCCCACAGAGAGACACTGCAGGAGACAGACAGAGAGGGACTGCATTAGTAGTGGGACTGGGTCTGAGTCCCAAAGGGCACCCTATTCCATATATAGTGCACTACTTTTGACCACGGCTCATATGGCTCAGGTCAAAATTAGTGCACTATATAGGGAATAGGGTGCCCCTTTGGGACACACACAATATCTGCCCAACAGAGACACACTGCAGGGGACAGACAGAGAGGGGCTCATATTACTGTCAACATTAGGATGTAACAAAGCCTGGGACCATTTAGCCATGTTTTATATTTATGACTATGATGTAATGGAATAATAGTTGTAAACATGGTTAGGGATGATTCAAGATGCAGCAGTGATTGTGATTGCGTTAATAAGACATTAATACGATTCAACTCTCCACAATCCAACATATTCATGTATTTATATTTATTAGCCTGACTGCTCAAAATATATGGAAGCCCAAAAAAAGAAGATCTGACTAAGAGTAATGAGATAGTAAGTCATAATTATGAAATAGTGAGTAATAATTATGAGATAGTAATTTATAATTATGAGATATGAGATAGTAAGTTATAATTATGAGATAGTGAGTCATAATTATGAGAATGTAAGTTATAATTATGAGATAGTGAGTCATAATTATGAGAATGTAAGTTATAATTATGAGATAGTGAGTCATAATTATGAGATAGTAAGTTATAATTATGAGATAGTGAGTCATAATTATGAGAATGTAAGTTATAATTATGAGATAGTGAGTCATAATTATGAGATAGTAAGTTATAATTATGAGATAGTGAGTCATAATTATGAGATAGTAAGTTATAATTATGAGATATGAGGTAGTAAGTTATAATTATGAGATAGTGAGTCATAATTATGAGAATGTAAGTTATAATTATGAGATAGTGAGTCATAATTATGAGAATGTAAGTTATAATTATGAGATAGTGAGTCATAATTATGAGATAGTAAGTTATAATTATGAGATAGTGAGTCATAATTATGAGATAGTAAGTTATAATTATGAGATAGTGAGTCATAATTATGAGATAGTAAGTTATAATTATGAGATAGTGAGTCATAATAATGAGATAGTAAGTTATAATTATGAGATAGTGAGTCATAATTATGAGGTAGTAAGTTATAATTATGAGATAGTGTGTAATAATTATGAGATAGTAAGTTATAATTATGATATAGTGTGTAATAATTATGAGATAGTAAGTTATAATTATGATATAGTGTGTAATAATTATGAGATAGTGAGTCATAATTATGAGAATGTAAGTTATAATTATGAGATAGTGAGTCATAATTGTGAGATAGTAAGTTATAATTATGAGATAGTGTGTAATAATTATGAGATAGTAAGTTATAATTATGATATATGAGATAGTAAGTTATAATTATGAGATAGTGAGTCATAATTATGAGATAGTAAGTTATAATTATGAGATAGTGTGTAATAATTATGAGATAGTAAGTTATAATTATGATATATGAGAATGTAAGTTATAATTATGAGATAGTGAGTCATAATTATGAGATAGTAAGTTATAATTATGAGATAGTGAGTCATAATTATGAGATAGTAAGTTATAATTATGAGATAGTGAGTCATAATTATGAGATAGTAAGTTATAATTATGAGATAGTGAGTCATAATTATGAGATAGTAAGTTATAATTATGATATAGTGTGTAATAATTATGAGATAGTAAGTCATAATTGTGAGATAGTAAGTGATAATTATGAGATAATAAGTTATAATTATGATATAGTGAGTCATAATTATGAGATAGTAAGTTATAATTATGAGATATGAGATAATAAGTTATAATTATTTGATATAAGTCATAATTATGAGATAGTAAGATAGTAAGTTATAATTATGAGATAGTAAGTGATAATTATGAGATAGTAAGTTATAATTATGATATAGTGAGAAATAATTATGAGATAGTAAGTGATAATTATGAGATAATAAGTTATAATTATGATAAAGTGAGTCATAATTATGAGATAGTAAGTTATATTATGAGATATGAGATAGTAAGTCATAATTATGATATATGAGATAATAAGTTATAATTATGAGATAGTAAGTGATAATTATGAGATAATAAGCTATAATTATGATAAAGTGAGTCATAATTATGAGATAGTAAGTTATAATTATGAGATAGTAAGTTATAATTATGATAAAGTGAGTCATAATTATGAGATAGTAAGTTATAACTATGAGATATGAGATATTAAGTTATAATTATGAGATAGTAAGTGATACTTATGAGATAATAAGTTATAATTATGATAAAGTGAGTCATAATTATGAGATAGTAAGATATAATTATGAAATAGTCAGTTACAATTATGAGATAGTGAGTCATATTTATGAGATAGTAAGTTATAATTATGAGATAGTGAGTCATAATTATGAGATAGTAAGTTATAATTATGAGATAGTGAGTCATAATTATGAGATAGTAAGTTATAATTATGAGATAGTGTGTAATAATTATGAGATAGTAAGTTATAATTATGATATAGTGTGTAATAATTATGAGATAGTAAGTCATAATTGTGAGATAGTAAGTGATAATTATGAGATAATAAGTTATAATTATGATATAGTGAGTCATAATTATGAGATAGTAAGTTATAATTATGAGATATGAGATAATAAGTTATAATTATTTGATATAAGTCATAATTATGAGATAGTAAGAGAGTAAGTTATAATTATGAGATAGTAAGTGATAATTATGAGATAGTAAGTTATAATTATTATATAGTGAGAAATAATTATGAGATAGTAAGTGATAATTATGAGATAATAAGTTATAATTATGATAAAGTGAGTCATAATTATGAGATAGTAAGTTATAATTATGAGATATGAGATAGTAAGTCATAATTATGAGATATGAGATAATAAGTTATAATTATGAGATATGAGATAGTAAGTTATAATTATGAGATAGTAAGTGATAATTATGAGATAATAAGTTATAATTATGATAAAATGAGTCATAATTATGAGATAGTAAGTTATAATTATGAGATAGTAAGTTATAATTATGATATAGTGTGTAATAATTATGAGATAGTAAGTTATAATTATGATATAGTGTGTAATAATTATGAGATAGTAAGTCATAATTGTGAGATAGTAAGTGATAATTATGAGATAATAAGTTATAATTATGATATAGTGAGTCATAATTATGAGATAGTAAGTTTTAATTATGAGATATGAGATAATAAGTTATAATTATTTGATATGAGATAGTAAGTTATAATTATGAGATAGTAAGTGATAATTATGAGATATGAGATAGTAAGTTATAATTATGAGATAGTAAGTGATAATTATGAGATAATAAGTTATAATTATGATAAAGTGAGTCATAATTATGAGATAGTAAGTTATAATTATGAGATAGTAAGTTATAATTATGATAAAGTGAGTCATAATTATGTGATAGTAAGTTATAACTATGAGATATGAGATATTAAGTTATAATTATGAGATAGTAAGTGATAATTATGAGATAATAAGTTATAATTATGATAAAGTGAGTCATAATTATGAGATAGTAAGATATAATTTTGAAATAGTAAGTTACAATTATGAGATAGTGAGTCATATTTATGAGAGAGTAAGTTATAATTATGAGATAGTGAGTCATAATGATGAGATAGTAAGTCATAATTATGAGATATGAGATTAGTACGTCATAATTATGAGATAGTAAGTCATAATTATGAGATAGTAAGTGATAATTATGAGATAATAAGTTATAATTATGATAAAGTGAGTCATAATTATGAGATAGTAAGTTATAACTATGAGATATGAGATAGTAAGATATAATTATGAAATAATAAGTTACAATTATGAGATAGTGAGTCATATTTATGAGATAGTAAGTTATAATTATGAGATAGTGAGTCATAATGATGAGATAGTAAGTCATAATTATGACATATGAGATTAGTACGTTATAATTATGAGGTAGTAAGTTATAATTATGAGATAGTGAGACATAATTATGATATAGTAATTTATAACTACGAGATATGTGATAGTAAGTTATAATTATGAGATAGTAAGTCATAATTATGAGATAGTAAGTCATAATTATGAGATATGTGATTAGTACGTTATAATTATGATATAGTAATTTATAATTATGAGATATGAGATAGTAAGTCATAATTATGAGATAGTAAGTTATAATTATGATATAGTGAGATAGTAAGTTATAATTATGAGATAGTAAGTCATAATTATGAGATAGTAAGTTATAATTATGATATAGTGAGTCATAATTATGAGAGAGTAAGTTATAATTATGAGATGGTGAGTCATAATTATGAGATAGTAAGTTATAATTATGAGATAGTGAGTCATAATTATGAGATAGTGAGTCATAATCATGAGATAGTAAGTTATAATTATGAGAATGTAAGTTATAATTATGAGATAGTGAGTCATAATTATGAGATAGTGAGTCATAATCATGAGATAGTAAGTTATAATTATGAGAATGTAAGTTATAATTATGAGATAGTAAGTTATAATGATGAGATAGTAAGTTATAATTATGAGATATGATATAGTAAGTTATAATTATGAGATACAGTGGGGGAAAAAAAGTATTTAGTCAGCCACCAATTGTGCAAGTTCTCCCACTTAAAAAGATGAGAGAGGCCTGTAATTTTAATCATAGGTACACGTCAACTATGACAGACAAAATGAGAAAAGAAAATCCAGAAAATCACATTGTAGGATTTTTAATGAATTTATTTGCAAATTATGGTTTAAAATAAGTATTTGATCAATAACAAAAGTTTCTCAATACTTTGTTATATACCCTTTGTTGGCAATGACACAGGTCAAACGTTTTCTGTAAGTCTTCACAAGGTTTTCACACACTGTTGCTGGTATTTTGGCCCATTCCTCCATGCATATCTCCTCTAGAGCAGTGATGTTTTGGGGCTGTCCCTGGGCAACACGGACATTCAAATCCCTCCAAAGATTTTCTATGGGGTTGAGATCTGGAGACTGGCTAGGCCACTCCAGGACCTTGAAATGCTTCTTACGAAGCCACTCCTTCGTTGCCCGGGCGGTGTGTTTGGGATCATTGTCATGCTGAAACACCCAGCCACGTTTCATCTTCAATGCCCTTGCTGATGGAAGGAGGTTTTCACTCAAAATCTCACGATACATGGCCCCATTCATTCTTTCCTTTACACGGATCAGTCGTCCTGGTCCCTTTGCAGAAAAACAGCCCCAAAGCATGATGTTTCCACCCCCATGCTTCACAGTAGGTATGGTGTTCTTTGGATGCAACTCAGCATTCTTTGTCCTCCAAACACGACGAGTTGAGTTTTTACCAAAAAGTTCTATTTTGGTTTCATCTGACCATATGACATTCTCCCAATCCTCTTCTGGATCATCCAAATGCACTCTAGCAAACTTCAGACGGGCCTGGACATGTACTGGCTTAAGCAGGGGGACACGTCTGGCACTGCAGGATTTGAGTCCCTGGCGGCGTAGTGTGTTACTGATGGTAGGCTTTTTTACTTTGGTCCCAGCTCTCTGCAGGTCATTCACTAGGTCCCCCCGTGTGGTTCTGGGATTTTTGCTCACCGTTCTTGTGATCATTTTGACCCCACGGGGTGAGATCTTGCGTGGAGCCCCAGATCGAGGGAGATTATCAGTGGTCTTGTATGTCTTCCATTTCCTAATAATTGCTCCCACAGTTGATTTCTTCAAACCAAGCTGCTTACCTATTGCAGATTCAGTTTTCCCAGCCTGGTGCAGGTCTACAATTTTGTTTCTGGTGTCCTTTGACAGCTCTTTGGTCTTGGCCATAGTGGAGTTTGGAGTGTGACTGTTTGAGGTTGTGGACAGGTGTCTTTTATACTGATAACAAGTTCTAACAGGTGCCATTAATACAGGTAAGGAGTGGAGGACAGAGGAGCCTCTTAAAGAAGGTACAGGTCTGTGAGAGCCAGAAATCTTGCTTGTTTGTAGGTGACCAAATACTTATTTTCCACCATAATTTGCAAATAAATTCATAAAAAATCCTACAATGTGATTTTCTGGGTTTTTTTTCCTCAATTTGACTGTCATAGTTGACGTGTACCTATGATGAAAATTACAGGCCTCTCTCATCTTTTTAAGTGGGTGAACTTGCACAATTGGTGGCTGACTAAGTACTTTTTTTCCCCACTGTATGTGATAGTAAGTAATAATTATGAGATATGAGATTAGTACGTTATAATTATGAGATATGAGATTAGTACGTTATAATTATGAGATAGTAAGTCATAAGTATGAGATAGTAAGTCATAATTATGAGATATGAGATTAGTACGTTATAATTATGAGATAGTAAGTCATAAGTATGAGATAGTAAGTCATAATTATGATTTAGCATGAGTTAATAATTATGAAGATCGTACAGTTAATAATTAGAGATATGAGATAGTAGTTCTAATTATGACGATATGACATAGTAAGTAATAATTATGAGATAGTAAGTCATAAAAATGAGATTTGGAAGTTTTTAATTTTGAATAGTGAGATAGGTTTAAATTAAAATTTTGAGATAGTAAATTATTTAATTTTGAGAATGTAAGTTTTAATTTTGAGATATGAGATAGTAAGTTAATATTAAGAAAAATTTAGATAGTAAGTTTTAATTTTTAGAAAAATAAAATAAAAAATTATGGGGAATGAGATAGTTTGGTTAAAATTTTTGAGATAGTTTAAAAATAATTTTGAGATGGGAAATTATAAATTATTTTGGGTTTTTTTTTTTTTGGGGGTGGTAAAGGTTTTAAATTAGGGGAAGTAAGTCATAAAATGAGATAGTAAGTTTAAATTTTTAAAGATATGAGATAGAAGTTATATATTAAAATATGAGATGTAAGTAAAATTTTGAGATGGGGGTATAAATTTTGAGGTATAAATAATGAGAGATATGGGGATGTAAGTCTAATATTAAGATATGAGATAGAAGTTTTTAAATTTTTAGTATAAGTAAAAAATTATGAGATATGAAGGGAAATAGGTTAAATTTTTTAGATAAATAAGTCATAATTTTGAGATATGAGGGTAGTAAGTTATAAAGGGGATAGGGGTAAAAGTTTAATTTTGAGAATGGGGATAGTAAGGTTTTTTTATGAAAATAGTAAGTCATAAATTTTGGATGAAAATTACAATTATGAAAAGGGAGGGGGGTAGTAAGTTATAATTTAGAAAAATGAGAAATAAATTTTGGGTTATGGATATGGATAGTAAGTTATTGGGTTATGAAATATAAGTTATAATTATGATATTGTGGGGGATAGTAAAATTTTTAATTATGGGGAAAAGTGAGTCTAAATGGATAGGAATTATAAAAGATGAGATAAAAGGGGAAGTAAGTCATAATATTAAAAAAGAGATAGTTTAAATTATAATTTTGAGGGGTAGTAAGTAAAATTAAAATTTAGATTTTGAAAGTAGGTTTAAAAATTTTGATAGTAAGTCATACTTATGAGATAGAGATAAGAAAATTAAACTTGAGATAAAAAGGATAATAAGTTATAATTTTGAGTATGAGATAGTAAGTAAAATTTTAAGGGGGGATAGTAAAAATAATTATGAGGGTAGTAAGTTTTTAAAAATTTTGATATAGGGAGATAGTTTAAATTATAATTAGGATTGAGATAATTTAAATTATGATTTTGAGATATGGATGTAAGTTTGGGGTTATGAAAATAGTAAGTTTAATTAAAGATATTTTTGAGATAGTAAGTTATAAAAAGGGTTTATAAAGAATAATTTTGAGAATTAGTAAGTTTTAATTATGTTATAGTGAGTCATAATTTTGGAAGGGGAGTAATTATAATTAGAGATATGAGATAGTTAAATTGGAAAAATAAGTATGAAGGGTAGTAAGTAATAATTAAAAAATATGAGATAGTAAGTTAAAATATGAGATAGTAAGTCATAATTATAAGAATGTAAGTTTTTAATTTTATAGTGATATAAATTTTGACTATAGGTCTAATTATGAGATTGAAGTTCTACTTATTGATTTTAGTGAGATAGTAAGTCATAATTATGAGATAGTGAGTCATAATGATGATATAGTAAGTTATAATTATTAGAAAGTAAGTCATCATTATGAGATATGAGATTAGTACGTTATAATTATGATATAGTGAATCATATAATTATGAGATAGTAAAAATTATGTGATATGAGATAGTAAGTTATAATTATGCGATATGTGATAGTAAGTTACAATTATGAGATAGTGAGTCATAGTTATGAGATAGTGAGTCATAATTATGAGATAGTAAGTTATAATTATGAAATAGTGAGTCATAATTATGAGATAGTGAGTCATATTATGCGGATAGTAAGTTTGTAATTATGAGATATGAGATTACTAAGTTATAATTATAGTATGTGAGTCCATAGGTATGGGATAGTAAGTTTAATATGAGATAGTAAGTTATAATTATGATATAGTGTGTCATAATTATGAGAGAGTAAGTTATAATTATGAGATATTACATTTACATTTACATTTACGTCATTTAGCAGACGCTCTTATCCAGAGCGACTTACAAATTGGTGCATTCACCTTATAGCCAGTGGGATAACCACTTTACAATATGTTTATTTTTTTGGGTGGGGTAAGGGGGGGATAGAAGGATTACTTTATCCTATCCCAGGTATTCCTTAAAGAGGTGGGGTTTCAAGTGTCTCCGGAAGGTGGTGAGTGACTCCGCTGTCCTGGCGTCGTGAGGGAGCTTGTTCCACCATTGGGGTGTTTTGACTGGGCTGAGCGGGAACTGTGCTTCCGCAGAGGTAGGGGGGCCAGCAAGCCAGAGGTGGATGAACGCAATGCCCTCGTTTAGGTGTAGGGACTGATCAGAGCCTGAAGGTACGGAGGTGCCGTTCCCCTCACAGCTCCGTAGGTAAGCACCATGGTCTTGTAGCAGATGTGAGCTTCAACTGGAAGCCAGTGGAGTGTGCGGAGGAGCGGGGGGTGACGTGAGAGAACTTGGGAAGGTTGAACACCAGACGGGCTGCGGCATTCTGGATGAGTTGTAGGGGTTTAATGGCACAGGCAGGGAGCCCAGCCAACAGCGAGTTGCAGTAATCCAGACGGGAGATGACAAGTGCCTGGATTAGGACCTGTGCCGCTTCCTGTGTAAGGCAGGGTCGTACTCTCCGAATGTTGTAGAGCATGAACCTACAGGATCGGGTCACCGCCTTGATGTTAGCGGAGAACGACAGGGTGTTGTCCAGGGTCACGCCAAGGCTCTTTGCACTCTGGGAGGAGGACACAACAGAGTTGTCAACCGTGATGGCAAGATCATGGAACGGGCAGTCCTTCCCCGGGAGGAAGAGCAGCTCCGTCTTGCCGAGGTTCAGCTTGAGGTGGTGATCCGTCATCCACACTGATATGTCTGCCAGACATGCAGAGATGCGATTCGCCACCTGGTTATCAGAAGGGGGAAAGGAGAAAATTAGTTGTGTGTCGTCTGCGTAGCAATGATAGGAGAGGCCATGTGAGGATATGACAGAGCCAAGTGACTTGGTGTATAGCGAGAATAGGAGAGGGCCTAGAACTGAGCCCTGGGGGACACCAGTGGTGAGAGCACGTGGTGCGGAGACAGATTCTCGCCACGCCACTTGGTAGGAGCGACATGTCAGGTAGGACGCAATCCAAGAGTGAGGAGCGCCGGAGATGCCCAACTCGGAGAGGGTGGAGAGGAGGATCTGATGGTTCACAGTATCAAAGGCAGCAGACAGGTCTAGAAGGACAAGAGCAGAGGAGAGAGAGTTAGCTTTAGCAGTGCGGAGAGCCTCCGTGACACAGAGAAGAGCAGTCTCAGTTGAATGACCAGTCTTGAAACCTGACTGGTTTGGATCAAGAAGGTCATTCTGAGAGAGATAGCAAGAGAGTTGGCTAAAGACGGCAAGCTCAAGAGTTTTGGAGAGAAAAGAAAGAAGGGATACTGGTCTGTAGTTGTTGACATCGGAGGGATCAAGTGTAGGTTTTTTGATAAAGGGTGCAACTCTTGCTATCTTGAAGACGGAAGGGACATAGCCAACGGTCAAGGATGAGTTAATGAGCGAGGTGAGGTAAGGGAGAAGGTCTCCGGAAATGGTCTGGAGAAGAGAGGAGGGGATAGGGTCAAGCGGGCAGGTTGTTGGGCGGCCGGCCGTCACAAGTCGCAAGATTTCATCTGGAGAGAGAGGGGAGAAAGAAGTCAAAGCATAGGGTAGGGCAGTGTGAGCAGGACCATCAGTGTCATTTGACTTAACAAACGAGGATCGGATGTCATCAACCTTCTTTTCAAAATGGTTGACGAAGTCATCCACAGAGAGGGAGGAGAGGGAGGAGGGGGGAGGGGGAGGAGGATTCAGCAGGGAGGAGAAGGTGGCAAAGTTATAATTAAGAGATATGAGATAGTAAGTTATGATTATTAGATATGAGATTAGTAAGTTATAATTATGAGATAGTTAGTCATAATTATGAGATATGAGATTAGTAAATTATAATTATGAGATAGTAAGTCATAATTATGACATATGAGATAGTAAGTCATAATTATGAGATATGAGATTAGTAAGTTATAATTATGAGATATTAAGTTATGATTATTATATATGAGATTAGTAAGTTATAATTAAGAGATATGAGATAGTAAGTTATAATTATGAGATATGAGATTAGTAAATTATAATTATGAGATAGTAAGTTATGATTATTAGATATGAGATAGTAAGTTATGATTATTAGATATGAGATTAGTAAGTTATAATTATGAGATAGTAAGTTATGATTATTAGATATGAGATAGTAAGTTATGATTATTAGATATGAGATTAGTAAATTATGATTATGAGATAGTAAGTCCTAATTATGAGATAGTAAGTTATGATTATTAGATATGAGATAGTAAGTTATGATTATTAGATATGAGATTAGTAAGTTATAATTATGAGATAGTAAGTTATGATTATTAGATATGAGATAGTAAGTTATGGTTATTAGATATGAGATAGTAAGTTATGATTATTAGATATGAGATAGTAAGTTATGATTATTAGATATGAGATTACTAAGTTATAATTATGAGATAGTAAGTTATGATTATTAGATATGAGATAGTAAGTTATGATTATTAGATATGAGATAGTAGGTTATGATTATTAGATATGAGATTAGTAAATTATAATTATGAGATAGTAAGTCATAATTATGACATATGAGATAATAAGTAACAATTATGAGATAGTAAGTTATAAATATGAGATAGTAAGTCATAATTATGAGATAGTAAGTTATAAATATGATATAGTGAGTCATAATTATGAGATAGTAAGTTATAATGATGAGATAGTTAGTTATAATTATGAGATAGTAAGTTATAATGATGAGATAGTAAGTTATAATTATGAGATATGAGATAGTAAGTTATAATTATGAGATAGTACGTTATAATTATGAGATAGTAAGTAATAATTATGATATATGAGATAGTGAGTCATAACTATGAGATAGTAAGTTATAATTATGAGATAGTAAGTTATAATTATGAGATAGTAAGTAATAATTATGAGATATGATATAGTACGTTATAATTATGAGATATGAGATAGTAAGTTATAATTATTAGATAGTAAGTCGTAATTATGAGATAGTAAGTTATAATTATGATATGGTGAGTCATAATGATGAGATAGTAAGTAATAATTATGAGATAGTAAGTTATAATTATAATATAGTAAGATAGTAAGTTATAATTATGAGATAGTAAGTGATAATTATGAGATAGTAAGTTACAGTTATGATATAGTGAGTCATAATTATGAGATAGTAAGTTATAATGATGAGATACGACCTTCTTTCGGGAGAGGTTGTCGGGAGAGGTCGTGTTTTTCTCTAGCTGGAGGTAAGCAGGAGGTAAGCTTCTCATATGGTGTTGAGTAAAGCTTAACCATGTATTAGATCGTAGGTAGGTAGTTAGCTGTAGTTAGGTATTGTATTTATTATAGGTTAGTATTGTTGTTATTGTAGGTTTCCGTAGGTAATTGTAGGTTAGTATCGAAGCACGAGGCTAGCTAGCTAGCGGGTAGCTACTGGTAACGATTAGCAACGCTGGAGAGCTGTTTCCAATGTTAATGTAGTCCTAGCCATCGTTTAATTTTTGCTGCGTTATGCGTTATGAAAGGAACTAGACACGGACTTGAATTATCTGTTTAGTGTGCTAACACACTCTTGGCAGTTTGTTGTAACCAAGTATTGATGCTAAATTGTGTGTTAATGGATGCTAGCTTGCAAGTTAGCTACGGCGTCATAGCTAGGCATCGTGGGTTGTTGTGGGTAGTTACTGTGTCTTGGCAGTGCCGGCTGTAGCACGAAGCGAGCTACCTAGCCGTTTTTTCGAACAGAGTCAGAGTCAACACAATAGCTATTGTGTGCCGGGTGTAGCACGAAGCTAGCTAGCTAGCCGTTCTTCAAACAAAGTCAACACAGTGGCCATTGCTAGCTACCCAACACGACCAGCTAACTGTACGGTAGTAGCTAAATACAATATACTTGTCCTAGCTAGCCAACGTCTAATCATTGCTGCGTCATGAAAGGAACTGACACAGACACGAATGATCTGTTTAGTGTGTTATCACACTATTGGTGGTTTGTTGTGACCAAGGGTTGGTGCTATACGGTGTGTTATTGTTATTGGATGCTAGCTTGCTAGTTAGCTATGGTGTCATAGTTGAATAAAGTGGGTTGAGTCTATTCCTTTAAACATTGAACCGCTGTGGTTCACAACAATTCTGATTTCTAAAGGTGGAAGTTGGGAGAGTTTTTGTTCGGGTGGTTCAGTGAAACAATTTTAGTTTCTGAGGTAGAAGTTTTTGGTGAGGAAGGCCCTGCTCTCTCCGCTCCCAGATGCTTAGCTCATTTCATTCCGATCTCCTCTGCATTTTTGTAGCCATTTGCTACAGCCTGTCAACTATGCCTCTGCCTATCCCTGTTCTCTCCTCTCTGCACAGGCTACACAAACGCACCACACCGCGTGGCTGCTGCCTCTCTAACCTGGTGGTCCCTGCACGCACCACCCACGTGGAGTTCCAGGTCGCAGGCAGCCTCTGGAACTGCCATTCTGCTGCCAACAAAGCTGACTTCATCCCAGCCTATGCCAACCTCCAGTCCCTCGACTTCCTGGCGCTGACGGAAACATGGATCACCACTGAAAACACTGCTACTCCTACTGCTCTCTCCTCGTCTGACCATGTGTTCTCGCATACCCCGAGAGCATCTGGTCAGAGGGGTGGTGGTACAGGATCCTCATTTCTCCCAAGTGGACATTCTCAATTTTTCCCCTAACCCATCTGTCTATCTCCTCATTTGAATTCCATGCTGTCACAGTCACTAGCCCCATTTAAGCTTAATATCCTTGTCATCTATCGCCCTCCAGGTTCCCTTGGAGAGTTCATCAATGAGCTCGACGCCTTGATAAGTTCCTTCCCTGAGGATGGCTCACCCCTCACAGTTTTGGGGGATTTCAACCTCCCTATGTCCACATTTGACTCATTTCTCTCTGCCTCCTTCTTTCCACTCCTCTCCTCTTTTGACCTCACCCTCTCACCGTCCCCCCCTACTCACAAGGCAGGCAATACGCTTGACCTCATCTTCACTAGATGCCTGCTCCTCTACTAATCTCACTGCAACTCCCCTCCATGTCTCCGACCACTACTTTGTTTCCTTTTCTCTCTCGCTCTCCTCCCACACTACTCACTCTGCCCCTACACAGATGGTAATGCGCCGTCGCAAACCTTCGCTCTCTCTCTCCCACTACTCTCTCCTCTTCCATCCAATCATCTCTTCCCTCTGCTCAATCCTTCTCCCTCCAATCTCCTGAGTCTGCCTCCTCAACCCTCCTCTCCTCCCTTTCTGCATCCTCCCGGCCGGCTCGGTCCTCCCCTCCAGCTCCGTGGCTTGATGACTCATTGCGAGCTCACAGAACAGAGCTCCGGGCAGCGGAGCGGAAATGGAAGAAAACTAAACTCCCTGCCGACCTGGCATCTTTTCACTCCCTCCTCTCTACATTTTCTTCATCTGTTTCTGCTGCTAAAGCCACCTTCTACCACTCTAAATTCCAAGCATCTGCCTCTAACCCTAGGAAGCTCTTTGCCACATTTTCCTCCCTCCTGAATCCCCCCCCCCCCCCCCCCCCCCCCCCTCCTCTCTCTCTGTGGATGACTTCGTCAACCACTTTGAAAAGAAGGTTACGACATCCGATCCTCGTTTGTTAAGTCTAATGACACTGCTGGTCCTGCTCACACTGCCCCTAAACCCTATGCTTTGACTTCTTTCTCCCCTCTCTCTCCAGATAAAATCCTGCGACTTGTGACTGTCAGGCCGCCCAACAACCTGCCCCCCGCTTGACCCCATCCCCCTCCTCCCTTCTCCAGACCATCTCCGGTGACCTTTCTCCCCGACCTCACCTCGCTGATCAACTCATCCTTGACCGCTGGCCATGTCCCTTCCGTCTTCAAGAGAGCGAGAGTTGCTCCCCTTCTCAAAAAACCAACACTCGACCCCACTGATGTCAACAACTACAGACCAGTATCCCTTCTTCTTTTCTTTCCAAAACTATTGAGCGTGCCGTCTTTAGCCAACTCTCTTGCTATCTCTCTCAGAATGACCTTCTGATCCAAACCATCAGGTTTCAGGACTGGTCATTCAACTGAGACTGCTCTTCTCTGTGTCACGGAGACTCTCCGCACTGCTAAAGCTAACTCTCTCTCCTCTGCTCTTGTCCTTCTAGACCTGTCTGCTGTCTTTGATACTGTGAACCATCAGATCCTCCTCTCCACCCTCTCCGAGCTGGGCATTTCCGGCGCGGCTCACTCCTGGATTGCGTCCTACCTGACCGGTCGCTCCTACCAAGTGGCGTGCGAGAAAGCTGTCTCCGCACCACGTGCTCTCACCACTGGTGTCCCACCCAGGGCTCAGTTCTAGGCCCTCTACTGTTCTCCTGATACAACAAGTCAATTTGGCTCTGTATATCCTCACATGGCTTCAACATGCTACGCTGAAGATACAAAACAGATAGCAGCGAAGTACACGTGGATAACCACCAAAAACCTCCTTCTCTAATATGCCACGGCTACCCAGTTAAGGAGCCCCGTTTAGAGGCCCCATCTACGGATGTATCGATTTGTTTAAACATAGCTCTGCACGCCATCATCCTGTCCCCCCTGTCTATTATTTCCTCCTTTCGAGTTTTGCCCAGCCTTTCGTTATCCCTGTGTTTCCACAACCCCCCAGGTTACCTCTCAACTCTGCCGCTCTGTGTGAGGGTGGCGAATCGCCATCTCGTGCATGTCTGGCAGACATATCAGTATGGATGGACGGATCACCAAACTCAAGCTGAACCCTGGCAGACGGACTTGCTATTACTCCCGGGGAAGGACTGGCCCGTTCATGATCTCGCCATCACGGTTGAAAAACTCCGCTGTGTCTCCTCCCAGATGATGTGAGAAGAGCAGAGGAGGGAAAAGGGAAAAAAAATGCGACGGTAGAAGCACAACAAAAGGCTGGTGGACCCGATCCTGCAGGTTCATGCCGAAAACATTCGGAGAGTACGACCCTACTTAAACCGGAGCGGCACAGGTCCTAATCAGGCACTTGTCATCTCCCGTCTGGACTATTGCAAATCGCTGTGGCTTGGGCCTGGGGAGGGGGGTGGATCAGCGCGGTCGCGTTTTTATTTGATGCATGGTCTTGGTGATGAGAGGTACGTGTTTTATGTGTGTATAGTTCTGTTCGTTGGTGCTTTGTTGTCTGGCGGTGCTTCTTCCCGCTTTCTGGGCAGGGACTCTTGTGTTTTTTTTTTGTCATGTTTTCTTGCCCAGGCCTGTGCACGATTTTAAACCCCTACAACTCATCCAGATGAGCAGCCCGCTGGTGTTCAACCTTACCCGTTCTTCAAGTCACCCTTTACCTCTTTCTTCCGCACATCTCCACTGGCTTCGTTGAAGCTTGCATTCCGCTACAAGACCCTGGTGTTGCCTATTGGAGCAGTGGAGGGTTGAACTTGGCCACCCTTGCTGTACTTCAGGACTTCTGGATCATGTTCCCTAAACCCAAACGAGGCATGCTTTCATCCACCTATGGACTGCTGGTTTTTTTGCTCCCCTTTTTCCTCGCCGGAAGCATAGTTCGCTCTGCTCAGTTTCCAGGCCTAAAATTACTGTCGATGCTCTTGGCACCCAATTATTTGGGTGAATTCCAAGATACCTGTTTATTTTACCTTGACGCCAGGGAAAGTAGGAGTTCTCACTGTCCATTCCACACTTCCAGGAGACATTTTGTGTAATACCCCACCCTCTCTTTAAGGAATATTTCCTGGTGTTATTAGGATTTAATTAAAGTAATCATGTCGAACCCCCACCCCAAATTGTAAAGGTGTGTCTTCTTTTTTTCTTTTTCCTTATCCCACTCGGTATTGCCGCCGTATACAAAAGTTCACACATATTTGTGAGTTCGCATTGGCTAGAGCGTATCTGCTAAATGACTTGTTAATGTGCCCCTGTATGCAAGGCACTTAAACCCTAATGGCATCCGTAAGTTGAGCCCTCCTGGATATACGAGACCGTCTGCTAAATGACTTTTATATAATTGTAAACTGTAAGTTATGACCGAAGAAGTCACCTTATTATGAGTAGTAAGTCTAAATAATGTGATGAGATACCGTACGTTGTCATAATAATGAGATAGCTAATTATACGATGAGATAGTGAGAAATAATTATGAGACCGGAGTAATTAATTATGAGATTGTAATGTTAAATTTTATTAGTGCACCTCCCAATCTATGAGATAGAAGTTTAGAATTATTGATATAGTGAGATAGTATTTAAGTTATAATTATGAGATAGTAATGTGATAATTATGATGCTGTAAGTTATAATTATGGAGTAGTAAGTCATAATTATGAGATAGTAAGTTATAATATGATATAGGAGTCATTAATTATGAGATACCGTAATAGTCATAAATTATGAGATAGTGAGATAGTAGTTATTACATATTGGAGAATATGAGATAGTAAGTCATAATTAGATGATTATGCGATCAGTAAGTTATAATTATGAGATAGTGAGTCATAATTATGAGATAGTAATATAATGATGAGATAGTAAGTCATAATTTATGAGATATTAAGGTATACTTGATATAGTGAGTAATTAATGGATGTTAATATTGAGTCATAATTATGACGATAGTAAATCCTTAGTCTGACTATGGTGAGTCATAATGGAGATAGTAAGTTTATAATGATGAGGCATAGGTAAAGGTCAGTAATGAGATAGTAAGTATAATTATGATATAGTGGAGATAGTAAGTTATAAATTATGAGATAGTAGTGATTAATATGAGATAGTTAAGTTATAGTTATGATATAGTGAGTCATAATTATGAGATATTAAGTTATAATGATGATATTAGTAGCCATTATTATGAGATAGTAAGTAATAATGAGAGATAGTAGTCATATTAGAGATAGTAATTTATAATGATGAGATAGTGAGAAATAATTAGGAGATAGTGAGTTTTCATAATTAGGAGATTGTAAGCTTATATTATATCGATAGTGAGTCATAATATGAGATAGTAGTTATAATTATGATATAGTGAGATCGTAAGTATAATTATGAGATAGTAAGTCATTAATTATGAGATATAAGATATAACTATGATATAGTGAGTCATGTTAGAGATATAAGTTATAATTATGACATATGAGCTGGCCAGTAATAATTAAGAGATGAGAAGTAAGTTATAATCATGAGATAGTGAGTCATAATTATGAGATAGTAGTTATAATTATGAGATCATGAGATGTAAGTTATAATTTATGAGATATGAGATAGTAAGTTTAATTATGAGATAGTTAAGTCAAATATGAGATCGTAAGTCATTGAATTATAAGATTAATAAGGTATAATTCTGTATACGTGAGTCATAATTATGAGCAAAGTAGTCATAATTATGATGATATGCGATAGTAAGTCTATAATTATGATGATATGGAGATCAGGTAGTTATATTATGAAGTGATAGGGATGTTCATAATTATGAGATTTTGAAGTTGTACTAATTGTATGATACCTAGTTTGAGTCATATATTGAGATATTAAGTTGTAATTATGAGATGATAGTGAGTAATAATTATGAGAGGGTGAGAGCCATTTTTAATTAACGAGATTAGTCAAGTTCCATCATGTATGAGATACGCTGAGTCATTAATTAGAGATAGTAAAGGTATACATTATGACATAGGAGATAGTAAGTTATAAACCTATGAGATATGAGATGTAAAGTTTTAATATGAGATAGTAAGTCATTAATTATGAGGAGAGTAAGTCATATTATAGAAATAAAGGTAAATTATGATATAGTGAGTCATAATATGAGAAAGTAAGTCATAATATGAGAATCAGATAGAAGTATAATTATGAGATATGAGATAGTTAGTTATATTTATGAGATAGTGGTCTAACTTTATGCAGATTTGAAGTTACAATTAGATTATAGTGAGCATAATTTATGAGATAGAAGTTGTACTTAGAGATAGTGAGTTTCCATAACTAGAGATAGTACAGTTATAATGATGGATATGATATCGGTAGTTAAATTATGACGATATGAGATAGTAAGTTATAAGTATTAAGGATAGTAAGTCGTAATTATGACGATAGTCAAGTTTAATTATGATATGCGTGAGTCATTGTATTAGGATGTAAGTTATAATGATGAAGACCGTAGTAAGTCATAATTATGAGATAGTAAGTCATAATTATGAGATATGAGATAGCAAGTATAATTATGAGATATGAGATTAGTTAGTTATAATATGGAGATAGTACGTCATAATAATGAGATAGTAATTTATAATGATGAGATAGTGAGAATTAATTATGAGATAGGAGTCATCATTATGAAGATTATAAATTATAATTATTATACTAGGAGTCACTAATTATGAGATAGTAAGTTACAATTATGAATAGTGGAGATAGTAAGTTATAATTATGGATAGTAAGTGTAATTATGAGATAGAGTAAGTTAATATTATGAGGATCGTACAGTCATAATTATGAGATAGTAGTTATAATTATGATATAGTGAGTCATAATTTATGAGATGTAAGTCATATTATGAGATAGGCGATAGTAGTTATAATTATGACCCGATATGAGTAGTAAGTCATAATTAAGAGATATGAGATTAGATAGTTACAATTATGAGATAGTGAGGCATAATCTGAGATAGTAAGTTATAATGAGAGATAGTAAGTTCCCATAATTATGAGATAGTACGTAAATAATGATGAGATAGTACGTCATAATAATGAAATAGTAATTATAATGATTAGATAGTGAGAAATAAATATGAGATAGTGAGTCATAATTATGAGATGTAAGTTATATATTTTATATAGTGAGTCATAATTATGAGATATAAGTTAAATATGAGATAGTGAGTCTAATTATGAGATAGTAGTTTATAAATTAGGAATATGAGATAGAAAGTTATAATTATGAGATATGAGATAGTAAGTTATAATTTATGAGATAGTAAGTCTAATTAGAGAGAGAGTTATTAATTATGAGATAATAAGTTATAATTATGATATAGTGAGGCATAATTATGGAGATAGTAATCATAATTATGAAGATATGAGATAGTACGTATAATTATGAGATATCAGATAGTAGTTATAATATGAGATAGTAAGTTATAATATGAGATGTAGGGCATCAATTATGAGATATAATTTATTTAATTATGATATAGTGAGTCATATTATGAGATAGTAAGTATAATTATGAGATAGTAAGTTTTATACAATGAGATAGTAGACATAATTATGAAGATAGTAAGTTATAATTAGAGTAGTGAGTCATAATTATGACCCTCTTACTCTTCGATAGTAAGTGATAGTGATGAGATAGTAAGTTATAATTATGAGTATATACGAGATAGTAAGTAAATTAATTACGAGGTATTGACGATAGTTTAATGTGATAAGTATTTGAGATAGTGAGTCATAATTATGAGATAGTAAGTTATAATGATGAGATAGTAATTTATAAGTATGAGATACGAGATAGTAAGTAATAATTACGAGATTTTGAGATAGTTTAAGTTATAATTATGAGATAGGAGTCATAATTATGAGATAGTAAGTTATAATTATGACCGGATAGTAAGTTCAGATTTATGAGATACACCCCGACAGTAAGTATACCTAATGACGCAGATCATGATGATTTAGTAAGTTATATAGAGGGGGGGGTGGGGGGGGGGGGTGGGGGGGGGGGTGATAGTGAGTATAATTAAGAGATATTAAGGTTAGTTTAATTATGACGATAGTAAGTTATAATTATGAGATACGAGCATAGTAAGTAATAATTACGAGATATGAAGTAGTAAGTTTCTAATTATTGAGATAGTGAGCCTCATAATTATGAGATAGTAATTATAATGATGGACGATAGTAGGTTATAATTATGAGAGACGAGATAGTACAGATAATGACGAGATATGAGATAGTAAGTTATAATATGATGATAGTGAGTCATAAGTTATGACGATAGTAGTCTACCAATTATAGACTAGTGAGTCATAATTTATGAGATAGTATAGTGTATGATGATGAGATAGTATAGTGTTAATATGCGAAGTAAGTAATAATGTGAGATAAATAAGTTATACTTATGAGATGTGAGTCAAATTATGAGATAGCAAAGTTATAATGAAGGAGATCGTACAGTATAAATATGAGATAGTAAGACATAATTATGAGATAGTAAGTTATACTTATGAGATAGTGAGCTCAAATATGAGATAGTAAGTTGTAAATTATGAAATATTGAAATAGTAGTTATGAATAACGCATCTAGTGAGGTGTAAGTTATAATATGAGATAGTAGTCATTAGTTAGCGAAGTAATTTTAATATGAGATATGATTCATAATGATGGATAGTATCATTAGTTATGAGATAGTGAGTATCAATTATGACCCGATAGTAATACGTTTGATTAAATTATGAGATTTTAGAAGTTATGACATTACGATCATATCAGATAGTAAGTCATAGTTATGAGCTAGTAATTTATAATTAGGATGATAGTAAGTTACCTAATTATGAGCTACGAGATATAAGTTAATAATGACGAGATATGAGATAGAAAGTTAGAATATTAGATAGTAGTCGTAATTATGAGATAGTAAGTATAATGATGAGATAGTAAGTTCATATTATGAGCTAGTAAGTTATAATTATAATATAGTAGAATAGTAATTTTATAATTATGGATTTTGTGATCAGTAAGTGATAGTAGGTTATAGTTATTTATAGTGAGTCATAGTATGATGATAATAAAGTTATATTATGATATAGTGAGTCATAATTATGAGATAGAAGTCACATAAGAGCAGATATGAGATAGTAAGTTTATAATTATTGAGATATGAGATAGTAAGTTATAATGAGAGATAGTGAAGTAATAATTGTAGGGAGATAGTAGGCTCTAATTATGAGATAATGTAGGTTCGAGTTAGATTAGTTGAGTCACTAATATGCGCTAGTAAGGCCCATAATTATACACTATGAGCATGTATGGGAGTGAGGTGTTATTAATTTGAGATATGAGTAAGTTGTTAGTTATAATTATAAGATAGTGAGTCATCATTATGGATTGAAAGTTACAATTCATGATATAGTGGCAGTCCTACTTATGAGATATCTAAGTCTATAACTTATCGACCTATAGTGAACGATAGTAATGTTATACCCCTAAGTTGTATGAGATAGTAGCAGTATCGGATTATTAGATCAGGACCCGAATTGTTAGTACGTTTTGTATTATTTGAGATGTTCAGATCTACGTAAGTTATAAGATTGAGAAGCTAAGTCCTTACATATGCTGGATAGTAAAGTGTATGATTCATTATAGATCATGAGTCCATAGCTAGTTATTGATTATAGATATGTAGATCTAAGTTAAATTATGAGATAGCTAGTATGATATTAGATACTGAGATAGTAAGTTATAGATTATTAGATAGGAGATAGTAAGTTTGATTATTAGATGATGATAGTAAGTATGATTATCTAGACTATGAGCTTAGTAAGGTAATTGCTGACTAGCTAAGTCATCTAATTATCTGATCGGTCATGTATGATTAAGTACAGTTATAATGCTGATGAGTAGAGAGTCAGTTATGTGATTTTGATTAGTAGTTTATATAGTAGGAGATAGTAGTCATAAAGTGATGAGTATACACCCTAAGGGTTCATAAAATATGATATAGTGAGATACGTAGTTATAATTACGACGAAAGTAAGTACCATGATTATGGAGATAGTAAGTTATAATATGATATAGTTCGAGCCACTAACATTGTAGCACACAATAAGGTTATAATTATGAGATAGTGAGTATATTACTGATATTGATAGTGAGTCCAATTATGATTTTGATGTAGTAAGTTTAAATTGATGAAGATTGTAAGTTCTTTCTATTAGCCGAGCATTAGTACGTCATTAATTATGAATAGAGTTCCCATTATATTAGATGATATGACGATAGTAAGTCATAATGTGATGAGATAGTAAGTCATAATATGAGATAGTAAGTGTCATAATTATGAGATATGAGGATAGTAAGTTATTAATATGTACGATTAGTAAGTTATAATTATGAGATAGTGAGATCATAGTTAAGCTGATGATAGTGAAGTTATAATTATGCGATAGTAAGTCTTTTCCCCAACCCCCGGCCATGTGACAAAACACCCCCCCCCCCCACCCCCCCTACCTTATGAGATAGTAAGTTATAATTATGAGATAGTGAGTCATAGTTATGAGATAGTAAGTTATAATTATGAGATAGTAAGTCAAATTTGAGATAGTACTTATAAATATGATATAGGAGATAGTAGTTAATTACGAGATAGTAAGTCATAATTATGAGATAGTAAGTTATAATTATGTCTAGTGAGCCATTAATTATTGGATATAAGTTATAATTATGAGATGAGTGAGTAGTAATTATACTGAGTAGAGCAGTCATACATTACCTTTTGCATTGATAGAAAGTTATAATGATGAGACAGTAGTCATAATTATGGAGATATGAGACTCAGTAAGTGATAATTATGAGATGTAGGGTATAATTATGATCGATAGTTAAGTCATAATTATGAGATGATGAGATCATGTAGTTTATAAATTATGAGACTAGTAAGTTATAACATTCTTAGATTAGTGAGTCAGATGTATGAGATAGTAAGTGACCTAATTAGAGAGATAGTAAGTCATAATGTTATGAGATGTAATTTAAGCAATTATGATAAGTGATTTGTCCAGAATATGATATAGTACGTATAATGATGAGATAGTATGAGTGTGAATTATGAGAACTAGTATTAGTAAGTATATGAATTACGCAGCCATATGAATAGTACCACCCGTTGATAATAGGATGATAGTGAGTCATTACATTACTGCAGATAGTAAGTTAAGAATTATGAGATAGTTAAGTTATAATTATACCGCAGACCACGATGATAGTAGTCACTATAATTCCACCGATCGATTTGAGTATCAGTACCTCGTTTAGGAATTATGATGTATAGTGAGTCATAATTATGAGATAGGTAAGTTATAATGAGGAGATAGTAACGTCTTAAAATTATCGATGCATACGACGTATTATGTATCGTAATCTAATTACGATGATGTATGAGATTATACTTTTATAACTTATGATGATGTAGGGAGTGTTCATACTATTTATTGTGAGATGAGTAAGTTACATAATCTTGATGATGATAGTAAGGTATAATTTTAGTGAGATTATTGATTGATTCGTAATGTAATAATACGAGACTATGAGATAGTATGTTATAATTTATTGATGCTAGTGAGTCATAATTAGATTGTATGGTATGTAAGTTAATGAGTGATGAGATAGTACACGTTTGGCATATTTATGTTAGATTCGCTAAGTCATAATTATGAGATAGTAAGTTAAATATTTTTGATGACGATAGTAAGTATATATTACTGAGATATGATGATATGGAAGTTATAATTATTGGAGATAGGAAGTTATAATTATGAGCTAGATAGTTTAATATATATGAGATATGAGATAGTGTTAGTTTTTCTTTATAAGCACATGACCCCGACTAGACTGACCGTCATATTAGCCTGTATGAGAGCTAGTGATGTTATATATGAGCATATGATATTAGTAAGTCACCTTAATTATTCGACTGATAGTAATTGTTTCAAATGATTGTACGATAGTAATTACATGATGATATTCCGTGCGATAGAAGTTATATACGAGTAGAAAGTGTCATAAATTATGAGAGGTATGTACAAGTTATTAATTAATATAGTGAGCCATAAGTAGAGATCATAGTTATAATTATGAGATAGTGACCGTCATAATTCTGAGATAGTGGTGGGGGGCATAATTATGGATAGTAAGTATAATGATGAGATAGTGAGCCATAATTAGAGATCATAAGTTATAACATATGAGAAGGAGTCATAATTATGAGATAGTGAGATCATAATTATGAGATAGTAAGTTATAAATGATGAGATAGTAAGTTCTCATAATTATGAGCTAGAGATAGTAAGTGATAATATGAGATAGTAAGTCATAATTATGAGATAGTAAGTCATAATATGAGATATGAGATAGTAAGTTATAAATATGAGGGATTAGTAAGTTAGAATTATTAGATAGTGAGGTCATAGTTATGAGATAGTACAGGTTATCATTATGAGGGGGGGGTTTTGGGGGGGTGATAGTCACAGTCATAATCTTGAGACTAGTAATTATAATTATGACCCTATAGTGAGGCATAAATTATGACCGATCGTAAGTTATATGATGAGATAGTAAGTTATATTATGAGATACGAGATAGTCAAGTACTAAATACGAGCTATGAGATAGTAAGTATAATTATGAGATAGGGAGTCATAATTACTGAGATAGTAAGTTCATTATAATATGAGATAGTAAGTTATATTAGAGATAACGAGAAGTAAGTAATAAACGAGATTGGACCCTAGTAAGTTATAATTATGAGATAGGGACCCGCCCTCATACCATTATGAGATAGTAAGTTATAATGATGAGCTAGTAAGTTATAATTAGGAGTACGAGCTTAGTAAGTAATAATGACGAGATATAGATAACTAAGTTATTAATTAGGAGATCCGTCGAGTCATAATTATGCAGTAGTAAGTATAAGATGAGATCGGAAGTTATTAAATTATGAGATATGAGATAGTAAGTAATAATTACGAGATCTGAGCATAGAATTTATAATTATGAGAGAGTGAGCATAATTTGAAGTAGTAAGTTATGATGATGAGATAGTACGTTTTATATGAGATAGTAAGTCAGAATACTGAGATAAAGTTCAAAAATGATGAATAGTAAGTTATAATATGAGATATGAGATAGTAAGTTATCATATGAATAGTAAGTTAAACTTATGAGATAGTAAGTTAATAATTATGAGATATGAGATAGTGAGTTATATTTGGATTTAGTGAGTCTCATAAATAGAGATAGGAAGTTATAATTATGAGCATTGATATAGGAAGTATAATTATGAGATATGAGATAGTAAGTTATAATTTATTGATAGTTAAGTCGTAATTATGAGGAAGTAAGTTATAATTATAGTGATATGGTGAGCATAATACTGAGATAGTAAGTCTATAAGGATGAGATAAAGAATCTCCAATCCAAAGTTACAATCTAGAATCGGTTTCTTCTATTTCGCAACAAAGCCTCCTTCACTCATGCTGCAAAACCTGCCCTTGAAAAGACTATCTACAGATCCTTCGACCTTCGGCGATGTCACATTACAAATAGCCTCCAACACTCTACTGAGCAAATTGGATGTATACGTCATAACAGTGCATCCGTTTTGTCTCCCAAAGCCCCATATAATACCCACCACTGTGACCGTAAGCTCTGTTGCTGGTTCCTCACTACCGATTGTCGCCAAACCCAGGCTCCAGCCATCTTAAATCAATGCTAGCAAAAGCCCCGATTATCTTAAGCTCATTGCGTCACCATAGCAACACCCCACCGTAGTATGCGCGCAGAGGTACCCTATCTCACTGGTCATCCCACAAAGCCAACACCTCCTTTGGACGCCATTCCTTCCAGTTCTCTGCTGCCAATGACTGGAAACAATTGCAAAAAACTCTGAAGCTGGAGACCAATATACTCCCTACTAATGTTAGCATCAGTTGCAGAGCACCTTACCGATCATGTACCTCCCGCTACACAGCCCATCTGAAATAGTCCCGCCCAACTACCTCATTCCCTATATTGTACGCTATTGGCTCTTTTGTACCACCTTATCTCCTATTTGCACATCATCTCGTGCACAATATCGTTCCAGTGTTAATACAAATTGGAATTATTTTGCACTATAGACCTATTTATTGCCTTACTCTAAACTGCTACATTGACACACCCGTGTATATTATTTATTTATGTTGTATTTTTGACTTTGTTTGTTTACCCCCATATGTAACCTGTTGTTGGTGTTTTTATCGCCACTGACTTTGTTTTATCTTGGCCAGGTGGCAGTTGTAATTGAGACTTGTTCTCAACTGTTACCTGGTTAAATGAAGGTGAAATAACTAAAATAAAAATAAAAAGATAGTAAGTATAATCCTATGAGATAGTAGTCTATAATTATAATATAGAAGATAGTAACCGTTATAATTAGACGATAGAAGTGATAATTAATGAGATAGTAAGTTTACGTTCACTGATATAGTGAGTAATGATAATTATGACGATAGTACAGTTATAATGAGGAGATAGTAATCATTATCATGAGATAGATAAGTAATAATGATGAGCATAGTACGTCATAAATATGAGATAGTATTTATAATGATGAGATAGTGAGAAATAATTACTGGATAGTGAGTCATAATTATGAGATTGTAAGTTATAATTACTTAACTCGTGAGTCCTAATTATGAGGCTATTAAGTCCTAATTATGACGTTATAGATGCAGATAGTAAGTTATAAGTATAGATAGTAAGTGATATTTATGAGATAGTAAGTTATAATTATGAGATAGTAAGTCTAATTATGAGATAGTAAGTTATAATATGCTATAGTGGTCATAATTATGAGATAGTAAGTCATAATTATGAGATAGGAGATAGTAAGTGATAATATGGAGATATGAGATAGTAATCATCATTAAGAGACTATGAGCTAGTAAGTTATAATTATGAGATAGTGAGTCATAATTATGACCCCGATAGTAAGTTAGAACGATGAGATAGTAAGTAATAATTATTAGTAGAAGTCTAAACTAGAGATAGTGAGTCATAATTCTGAGATATTAAGTGTATATCTACCAGAGATGAGATAGTAAGTGATAATTTTGAGATATGAGGACAGTAAGTTATTAATTATGAGTTATGAGATAGTAAGTTATAATTATGAGATCTGAGATAGAAGTTATAATTATGAAGAAGTAAGTCCTAATTATGAGATATGAAGTTATAATTATGATATAGTGCAGTCAAATATTAGAGATATAAGTTATAATTATGCACTATGAGATAGCTACGTTATAATTATGAGATATGAGATGGCAATAATAATTAAGAGATGAGATAGTAAGTTAATATGAGATAGGAGTCATAATTATGAGTAGTAAGTATAATGATGAGATAGTAAGTATAATTATGACGATAGTAAGTTTATAATTTTAAGATAAGATATAGTAAGCATGTAATTGAATATGAGGATAGTAAGTTTAATTATGAGTTATGAGCATAGTAAGTTTAATTATGAGATAAGATAGTAAGTGATAATTATGAGATAGAAGTCATAATTATGAGATATGAAGGTATAATTATGATATAGGAGTCATAGTTTATGAGAATTAAGTTAACTTATGACATATGAGATAGTAAGTTATAATTATGGATATGAGATGGGCAAGTAATAATTAAGAGGATGAGAAGTAAGTTTAATGATGAGATAGTAAGTGATAATTATGGATAGTGAGTCATATATATGATAGTAAGTTATAATGATGAGTATAGTAAGTCATAATTAGTTATAAATAGTAAGCATAACCTATGAGATAGTGAGTCATAATTCTGAGATAGTCAGTTATATGATGAGTTATGAGGAGAGTACAGTTTTTTCGATAGACTTATGAGATATGAGATAGTAGTTATAATTAGAGATTGAGTAGTCATAATTATGAGATATTAAGTTATAATTATGAGATAGTGAGTAATAATTATTAATATTGGTCATAATTATGAGATAGTAAGTTATAATTATGATATGGTGAGTCATAATATGAGATATTTAAGTTATAATGAGGAATAGTACAGTTATAATTATGATATAGTGAGATAGTAAGTGATAATTATGAGATAGTCCAAGTGATAATTATGAGATAGTAAGTTTAGTTATGATATAGTGAGTCATAATGTATGAGATAGTAAGTCATATTATGAGATAGTATAGTCATACCTTATGAGATAGTGAGTCATAATTCGGAGGGAATATAAGTTATACTTATGAGTTATGAGGATTAGTATGTTATAATTAGAGATATGAGATGTAAGTCATAACTCTGAGAATTGAGTCAGAATTATGGATAGTAATTTATAATTTAAGATAGATATAGTAAAAAGGTTATAATTTGAGATCATGAGATAGTAAGTTATTAAGTATTGAGTTATGAGATAGTAAGTTATAATATGAGATATGAGATAGTCAGTAATAATTATGAGATAGTAAGAATCATAATTATGAGATATAAGTTAATAATTATGATATAGGGAGTCATAGTTATGAGATATTAAGTTACTAATTATGACTATGGTAGTTAAGTTATAATTCTAAATATGAAGATGCAATAATAATTAAGAGATGAGATAGTAGTTATAAGCATGAGTAGTGAGATAGTAAGTTATAATTAAGAGATAGTAAGTGATAATTATGAGATAGTGAGGTCATAATTCTGGATAGTAAGTTACTAATTATGAGTTATGATATTGTAAGTTTAATTATGAGATATGAGATAGTAAGTTATAATTATGAGATAGTAAGTCATAATTATAGATATAAGTTATAAGGATGAGATAGTAAGTCATAATTATGAGATAATAAGTATAATGATGAGATAGTAAGTCATATTATGGATAGTAATGTAATAATGATGAGATAGCTCATCATAATTATGAGATAGTAATTTATAATGATGAGATAGTGAGAAATAATGATGAGATAGTGAGTCATAATTATGAGATTGGAAGTTATAATTATTATATAGTGAGTCATAATTATGAGATAGTAAGTTATTAAATTATGAGATAGGAAGTAATAATATGTTAGAATATGAAGTTTATAATTATGATATAGTGAGTCATAGTTATGAGATATTAAGTTATAATAATGGACATATGAGATGGCAAGTAATTAATTAAGAGATGAGATAGTAAGTTATAATCATGAGATAGTGAGTCATAAATTATGAGATAGTTTGAGTTTGAGTTTGAGTTATTTTTTACAGGGACAGTGCACATAATCAACGTTTCAGTAAAAGTGCCGGTTTTAGCCAGCCGGCTAATTTTGACCAACCGCAGTCCATGCCGGCAGCGTTATTAAAAACAATTACAATATAGACAAATAAACAACATGAAAAAGACATAGCATACAGACATGCAAAATAGGACAACAACACGTAGATACAGCCCGAGCAAACATAGAACAAAAGCAGCAAGACAAAATTCATAAGCAACAAAGTGTTCCACACCTCACAAGTTACCCAGACAACAGACATGGAAAGCGGCAACACACAGCTAGGGACCATGTCACAAATATGATTGACCTTAGAGCTCATGTCTTCAAGCTTTTTTATTTGGTGAAAGTGTGATATGTGTGCAGTTTGTGTGTCTGGATGGCACGTGTATTCAGACATGGGAAGCTCTCACAGACTGCTCTTCTCGTGTCACGGAGACTCTCCGCACTGCTAAAGCTAACTCTCTCTCCTCTGCTCTTGTCCTTCTAGACCTGTCTGCTGTCTTTGATACTGTGAACCATCAGATCCTCCTCTCCACCCTCTCCGAGCTGGGCATTTCCGGCGCGGCTCACTCCTGGATTGCGTCCTACCTGACCGGTCGCTCCTACCAAGTGGCGTGGCGAGAAGCTGTCTCCGCACCACGTGCTCTCACCACTGGTGTCCCCCAGGGCTCAGTTCTAGGCCCTCTCCTTTTCTCCCTATACACCAAGTCACTTGGCTCTGTCATATCCTCACATGGCCTTTCATATCATTGCTACGCTGACGATACACAACTAATCTTCTCCTTTCCCCCTTCTGATAACCAGGTGGCGAATCGCATCTCTGCATGTCTGGCAGACATATCAGTATGGATGACGGATCACCACCTCAAGCTGAACCCTGGCAAGACGGAGCTGCTCTTCCTCCCGGGGAAGGACTGCCCGTTCCATGATCTCGCCATCACGGTTGACAACTCCGCTGTGTCCTCCTCCCAGAGTGCGAAGAGCCTAGGCGTGACCCTGGACAACACCCTGTCGTTCTCCGCCAACATCAAGGCGGTGACCCGATCCTGCAGGTTCATGCTCTACAACATTCGGAGAGTACGACCCTGCCTTACACAGGAAGCGGCACAGGTCCTAATCCAGGCACTTGTCATCTCCCGTCTGGACTATTGCAACTCGCTGTTGGCTGGCCTCCCTGCCTGTGCCATTAAACCCCTACAACTCATCCAGAATGCCGCAGCCCGTCTGGTGTTCAACCTTCCCAAGTTCTCTCACGTCACCCCCCTCCTCCGCACACTCCACTGGCTTCCAGTTGAAGCTTGCATCCGCTACAAGACCATGGTGCTTGCCTATGGAGCAGTGAGGGGAACGGCACCTCTGTACCTTCAGGCTCTGATCAGTCCCTACACCCAAACGAGGGCATTGCGTTCATCCACCTCTGGCCTGCTGGCTCCCCTTCCTCTGCGGAAGCATAGTTCCCGCTCAGCCCAGGCAAAACTGTTCGCTGCTCTGGCACCCCAATGGTGGAACAAGCTACCTCACGACGCCAGGACAGCGGAGTCACTCACCACCTTCCGGAGACATTTGAAACCCCACCTCTTTAAGGAATACCTGGGATAGGATAAAGTAATCCTTCTAACCCCCCCCCCAAATTGTAAAGTGGTTATCCCACTGGCTATAGGGTAAACGCACCAATTTGTGAGTCGCTCTGGCTAAGAGCGTCTGCTAAATGACGTTAATGTGCCCCTGAGCAAGGCACTTAACCCTAATTGCTCCTGTAAGTCGCTCTGGATAAGAGCGTCTGCTAAATGACTAAAATGTAAATGTAAATGTAGATAGTAAGTCATTATTATGAGATAGTAAGTAATAATGATGAGATAGTACGTCATAATAATGAGATAGTAATTTATAATGATGAGATAGTGAGAAATAATTATGAGATAGTGAGTCATAATTATGAGATTGTAAGTTATAATTATTATATAGTGAGTCATAATTATGAGATAGTAAGTTATAATTATGATATAGTGAGATAGTAAGTTATAATTATGAGATAGTAAGTGATAATTATGAGATAGTAAGTTATAATTATGAGATAGTAAGTCATAATTATGAGATAGTAAGTTATAATTATGATATAGTGAGTCATAATTATGAGATAGTAAGTCATAATTATGAGATAGGAGATAGTAAGTTATAATTATGAGATATGAGATAGTAAGTCATAATTAAGAGATATGCGATAGTAAGTTATAATTATGAGATAGTGAGTCATAATTATGAGATAGTAAGTTATAATGATGAGATAGTAAGTCATAATTATGAGATATTAAGTTATAATTATGATATAGTGAGTAATAATGATTAGATATTGAGTCATAATTATGAGATAGTAAATTATAGTTATGATATGGTGAGTCATAATTATGAGATAGTAAGTTATAATGATGAGATAGTAAGTCATTATTATGAGATAGTAAGTTATAATTATGATATAGTGAGATAGTAAGTTATAATTATGAGATAGTAAGTGATAATTATGAGATAGTAAGTTATAGTTATGATATAGTGAGTCATAATTATGAGATAGTAAGTTATAATGATGAGATAGTAAGCCATTATTATGAGATAGTAAGTAATAATGATGAGATAGTACGTCATAATTATGAGATAGTAATTTATAATGATGAGATAGTGAGAAATAATTATGAGATAGTGAGTCATAATTATGAGATTGTAAGTTATAATTATTATATAGTGAGTCATAATTATGAGATAGTAAGTTATAATTATGATATAGTGAGATAGTAAGTTATAATTATGAGATAGTAAGTCATAATTATGAGATATTAAGATATAATTATGATATAGTGAGTCATAGTTATGAGATATTAAGTTATAATTATGACATATGAGATGGCAAGTAATAATTAAGAGATGAGATAGTAAGTTATAATCATGAGATAGTGAGTCATAATTATGAGATAGTAAGTTATAATTATGAGATATGAGATAGTAAGTTATAATTATGAGATATGAGATAGTAAGTTTTAATTATGAGATAGTAAGTCATAATTATGAGATAGTAAGTCATAATTATGAGATAATAAGGTATAATTATGATATAGTGAGTCATAATTATGAGAAAGTAAGTCATAATTATGAGATATGAGAAAGTAAGTTATAATTATGAGATATGAGATAGTTAGTTATATTTATGAGATAGTGAGTCATAATTATGAGATTTGAAGTTACAATTATGATATAGTGAGTCATAATTATGAGATATTAAGTTGTAATTATGAGATAGTGAGTCATAATTATGAGAGGGTGAGTCATAATTATGAGATAGTAAGTTATATTTATGAGATAGTGAGTCATAATTATGAGATAGTAAGTTATAATTATGACATATGAGATAGTAAGTTATAATTATGAGATATGAGATAGTAAGTTTTAATTATGAGATAGTAAGTCATAATTATGAGATAGTAAGTCATAATTATGAGATAATAAGGTATAATTATGATATAGTGAGTCATAATTATGAGAAAGTAAGTCATAATTATGAGATATGAGATAGTAAGTTATAATTATGAGATATGAGATAGTTAGTTATATTTATGAGATAGTGAGTCATAATTATGAGATTTGAAGTTACAATTATGATATAGTGAGTCATAATTATGAGATATTAAGTTGTAATTATGAGATAGTGAGTCATAACTATGAGATAGTAAGTTATAATGATGAGATATGATATAGTAAGTTATAATTATGAGATATGAGATAGTAAGTTATAATTATTAGATAGTAAGTCGTAATTATGAGATAGTAAGTTATAATTATGATATGGTGAGTCATAATTATGAGATAGTAAGTTATAATGATGAGATAGTAAGTCATAATTATGAGATAGTAAGTCATAATTATGAGATATGAGATAGCAAGTTATAATTATGAGATATGAGATAGTTAGTTATAATTATGAGATAGTACGTCATAATAATGAGATAGTAATTTATAATGATGAGATAGTGAGAAATAATTATGAGATAGTGAGTCATAATTATGAGATTATAAATTATAATTATTATATAGTGAGTCATAATTATGAGATAGTAAGTTACAATTATGATATAGTGAGATAGTAAGTTATAATTATGAGATAGTAAGTGATAATTATGAGATAGTAAGTTATAATTATGAGATAGTAAGTCATAATTATGAGATAGTAAGTTATAATTATGATATAGTGAGTCATAATTATGAGATAGTAAGTCATAATTATGAGATAGGAGATAGTAGTTATAATTATGAGATATGAGATAGTAAGTCATAATTAAGAGATATGAGATAGTAAGTTATAATTATGAGATAGTGAGTCATAATTATGAGATAGTAAGTTATAATGATGAGATAGTAAGTCATAATTATGAGATAGTAAGTAATAATGATGAGATAGTACGTCATAATAATGAAATAGTAATTTATAATGATTAGATAGTGAGAAATAAATATGAGATAGTGAGTCATAATTATGAGATTGTAAGTTATAATTATTATATAGTGAGTCATAATTATGAGATAGTAAGTTATAATTATGAGATAGTGAGTCATAATTATGAGATAGTAAGTTATAATTATGACATATGAGATAGAAAGTTATAATTATGAGATATGAGATAGTAAGTTATAATTATGAGATAGTAAGTCATAATTATGAGATAGTAAGTCATAATTATGAGATAATAAGTTATAATTATGATATAGTGAGTCATAATTATGAGATAGTAAGTCATAATTATGAGATATGAGATAGTAAGTTATAATTATGAGATATCAGATAGTTAGTTATAATTATGAGATAGTAAGTTATAATTATGAGATAGTAGGTCATAATTATGAGATAGTAATTTATAATTATGATATAGTGAGTGATAATTATGAGATAGTAAGTTATAATTATGAGATAGTAAGTTATACATATGAGATAGTAAGACATAATTATGAGATAGTAAGTTATAATTATGAGATAGTGAGTCATAATTATGAGATAGTAAGTTATAGTGATGAGATAGTAAGTTATAATTATGATATACGAGATAGTAAGTAATAATTACGAGGTATGAGATAGTAAGTTATAATTATGAGATAGTGAGTCATAATTATGAGATAGTAAGTTATAATGATGAGATAGTAAGTTATAATTATGAGATACGAGATAGTAAGTAATAATTACGAGATATGAGATAGTAAGTTATAATTATGAGATAGTGAGTCATAATTATGAGATAGTAAGTTATAATTATGAGATAGTAAGTTATATTTATGAGATACGAGATAGTAAGTAATAATTACGAGATATGAGATAGTAAGTTATAATTATGAGATAGTGAGTCATAATTAAGAGATATTAAGTTATAATTATGAGATAGTAAGTTATAATTATGAGATACGAGATAGTAAGTAATAATTACGAGATATGAGATAGTAAGTTATAATTATGAGATAGTGAGTCATAATTATGAGATAGTAAGTTATAATGATGAGATAGTATGTTATAATTATGAGATACGAGATAGTAAGTAATAATTACGAGATATGAGATAGTAAGTTATAATTATGAGATAGTGAGTCATAGTTATGCGATAGTAAGTTACAATTATGAGATAGTGAGTCATAATTATGAGATAGTAAGTTATGATGATGAGATAGTAAGTTTTAATTATGAGATAGTAAGTCATAATTATGAGATAATAAGTTATAATTATGAGATAGTGAGTCATAATTATGAGATAGTAAGTTATAATGATGAGATAGTAAGTTATAAATATGAGATAGTAAGACATAATTATGAGATAGTAAGTTATAATTATGAGATAGTGAGTCATAATTATGAGATAGTAAGTTATAATTATGAAATATGAAATAGTAAGTTATAATAATGATATAGTGAGGTAGTAAGTTATAATTATGAGATAGTGAGTCATAGTTATGCGATAGTAATTTATAATTATGATATAGTGATTCATAATTATGAGATAGTAAGTCATATTTATGAGATAGTGAGTCATAATTATGAGATAGTAAGTTATAATTATGAGATATGAAGTTATAATTAAGATATATCAGATAGTAAGTCATAGTTATGAGATAGTAATTTATAATTATGAGATAGTAAGTTATAATTATGAGATACGAGATAGTAAGTAATAATTACGAGATATGAGATAGAAAGTTAGAATTATTAGATAGTAAGTCGTAATTATGAGATAGTAAGTTATAATGATGAGATAGTAAGTCATACTTATGAGATAGTAAGTTATAATTATAATATAGTAGGATAGTAAGTTATAATTATGAGATAGTAAGTGATAGTAAGTTATAGTTATTATATAGTGAGTCATAATTATGAGATAATAAGTTATAATTATGATATAGTGAGTCATAATTATGAGATAGTAAGTCATAATTATGAGATATGAGATAGTAAGTTATAATTATGAGATATGAGATAGTAAGTTATAATTATGAGATAGTAAGTCATAATTATGAGATAGTAAGTCATAATTATGAGATAATAAGTTATAGTTATGATATAGTGAGTCATAATTATGAGATAGTAAGTCATAATTATGAGATATGAGATAGTAAGTTATAATTATGAGATATGAGATAGTTAGTTATAATTATAAGATAGTGAGTCATAATTATGAGATTTGAAGTTACAATTATGATATAGTGAGTCATAATTATGAGATATTAAGTTAAAATTATGACATATGAGATAGTAAGTTATAATTATGAGATAGTAAGTTATGATTATTAGATATGAGATAGTAAGTTATGATTATTAGATATGAGATTAGTAAGTTATAATTATGAGATAGTAAGTCATAATTATGGGATAGTAAGTTATGATTATTAGATATGAGATAGTAAGTTATGATTATTAGATATGAGATTAGTAAGTTATAATTATGAGATAGTAAGTTATGATTATTAGATATGAGATAGTAAGTTATGATTATTAGATATGAGATAGTAAGTTATGATTATTAGATATGAGATAGTAAGTTATGATTATTAGATATGAGATTAGTAAGTTATAATTCTGAGTTAGTAAGTCATAATTATGAGGTATGAGATTAGTAAGTTATAATTATGAGATAGAGAGTCAGTTATGAGATAGTAAGTTATAAATATGAGATAGTAAGTCAAAATTATGAGATAATAAGTTATAAATATGATATAGTGAGATAGTAAGTTATAATTACGAG
Source organism: Coregonus sp. 'balchen' (assembly GCA_902810595.1). Lineage (NCBI taxonomy): Eukaryota > Metazoa > Chordata > Actinopteri > Salmoniformes > Salmonidae > Coregonus > Coregonus sp. 'balchen'. The sequence continues at coordinate 46,108,392 of LR778281.1, forward strand.
ATAGTAAGTCATAATTATGAGATAGTAAGTTATAATTATGATATAGTGAGCCATAATTATGAGATAATAAGTTATAATTATGAGATAGTGAGTCATAATTATGAGATAGTGAGTCATAATTATGAGATAGTAAGTTATAATGATGAGATAGTAAGTTATACTTATGAGATAGTAAGTCATAATTATGAGATAGTAAGTCATAATTATGAGATATGAGATAGTAAGTCATAATTATGAGATAGTAAGTCATAATTATGAGATAGTAAGTCATAATTATGAGATATGAGATAGTAAGTTATAATTATGAGATAGTAAGTTATAATTATGAGATAGTGAGTCATAGTTATGAGATAGTAAGTTATAATTATGAGATAGTAAGTCATACTTATGAGATAGTAAGTTATAATTATGAGATAGTGAGTCATAGTTATGAGATAGTAAGTTATAATTATGAGATAGTAAGTCAAAATTATGAGATAGTAAGTTATAAATATGATATAGTGAGATAGTAAGTTATAATTACGAGATAGTAAGTCATAATTATGAGATAGTAAGTTATAATTATGATATAGTGAGCCATAATTATGAGATCATAAGTTATAATTATGAGATAGTGAGTCATAATTATGAGATAGTGAGTCATAATTATGAGATAGAAAGTTATAATGATGAGATAGTAAGTCATAATTATGAGATATGAGATAGTAAGTGATAATTATGAGATAGTAAGTCATAATTATGAGATAGTAAGTCATAATTATGAGATATGAGATAGTAAGTTATAAATATGAGATAGTAAGTTATAATTATTAGATAGTGAGTCATAGTTATGAGATAGTAAGTTATAATTATGAGATAGTAAGTCATAATTATGAGATAGTAATTTATAATTATGATATAGTGAGGCATAATTATGAGATAGTAAGTTATAATGATGAGATAGTAAGTTATAATTATGAGATACGAGATAGTAAGTAATAATTACGAGATATGAGATAGTAAGTTATAATTATGAGATAGTGAGTCATAATTATGAGATAGTAAGTTATAATTATGAGATAGTAAGTTATAATTATGAGATACGAGATAGTAAGTAATAATTACGAGATTTGAGATAGTAAGTTATAATTATGAGATAGTGAGTCATAATTATGAGATAGTAAGTTATAATGATGAGATAGTAAGTTATAATTATGAGATACGAGATAGTAAGTAATAATTACGAGATATGAGATAATAAGTTATAATTATGAGATAGTGAGTCATAATTATGAGATAGTAAGTTATAATGATGAGATAGTAAGTTATAATTATGAGATATGAGATAGTAAGTAATAATTACGAGATATGAGATAGTAAGTTATAATTATGAGATAGTGAGTCATAATTATGAGATAGTAAGTTATGATGATGAGATAGTACGTTTTAATTATGAGATAGTAAGTCATAATTATGAGATAGTAAGTTAAAATGATGAGATAGTAAGTTATAATTATGAGATATGAGATAGTAAGTTATAATTATGAGATAGTAAGTTATAATTATGAGATAGTAAGTAATAATTATGAGATATGAGATAGTGAGTTATAATTATGAGATAGTGAGTCATAACTATGAGATAGTAAGTTATAATTATGAGATATGATATAGTAAGTTATAATTATGAGATAGTAAGTCAACATTATGAGATAGTAAGTTATAAATATGATATAGTGAGATAGTAAGTTATAATTACGAGATAGTAAGTCATAATTATGAGATAGTAAGTTATAATTATGATATAGTGAGCCATAATTATGAGATCATAAGTTATAATTATGAGATAGTGAGTCATAATTATGAGATAGTGAGTCATAATTATGAGATAGTAAGTTATAATGATGAGATAGTGAGCCATAATTATGAGATCATAAGTTATAATTATGAGATAGTGAGTCATAATTATGAGATAGTGAGTCATAATTATGAGATAGTAAGTTATAATGATGAGATAGTAAGTCATAATTATGAGATATGAGATAGTAAGTGATAATTATGAGATAGTAAGTCATAATTATGAGATAGTAAGTCATAATTATGAGATATGAGATAGTAAGTTATAAATATGAGATAGTAAGTTATAATTATTAGATAGTGAGTCATAGTTATGAGATAGTAAGTTATAATTATGAGATAGTAAGTCATAATTATGAGATAGTAATTTATAATTATGATATAGTGAGGCATAATTATGAGATAGTAAGTTATAATGATGAGATAGTAAGTTATAATTATGAGATACGAGATAGTAAGTAATAATTACGAGATATGAGATAGTAAGTTATAATTATGAGATAGTGAGTCATAATTATGAGATAGTAAGTTATAATTATGAGATAGTAAGTTATAATTATGAGATACGAGATAGTAAGTAATAATTACGAGATTTGAGATAGTAAGTTATAATTATGAGATAGTGAGTCATAATTATGAGATAGTAAGTTATAATGATGAGATAGTAAGTTATAATTATGAGATACGAGATAGTAAGTAATAATTACGAGATATGAGATAATAAGTTATAATTATGAGATAGTGAGTCATAATTATGAGATAGTAAGTTATAATGATGAGATAGTAAGTTATAATTATGAGATATGAGATAGTAAGTAATAATTACGAGATATGAGATAGTAAGTTATAATTATGAGATAGTGAGTCATAATTATGAGATAGTAAGTTATGATGATGAGATAGTACGTTTTAATTATGAGATAGTAAGTCATAATTATGAGATAGTAAGTTAAAATGATGAGATAGTAAGTTATAATTATGAGATATGAGATAGTAAGTTATAATTATGAGATAGTAAGTTATAATTATGAGATAGTAAGTAATAATTATGAGATATGAGATAGTGAGTTATAATTATGAGATAGTGAGTCATAACTATGAGATAGTAAGTTATAATTATGAGATATGATATAGTAAGTTATAATTATGAGATATGAGATAGTAAGTTATAATTATTAGATAGTAAGTCGTAATTATGAGATAGTAAGTTATAATTATGATATGGTGAGTCATAATTATGAGATAGTAAGTTATAATGATGAGATAAAGAATCTCCAATCCAAAGTTAAATCTAGAATCGGTTTCCTATTTCGCAACAAAGCCTCCTTCACTCATGCTGCCAAACATGCCCTTGTAAAACTGACTATCCTACCGATCCTTGACTTCGGCGATGTCATTTACAAAATAGCCTCCAACACTCTACTCAGCAAATTGGATGTAGTCTATCACAGTGCCATCCGTTTTGTCTCCAAAGCCCCATATACTACCCACCACTGTGACCTGTAAGCTCTTGTTGGCTGGTCCTCACTACATATTTGTCGCCAAACCCACTGGCTCCAGGCCATCTATAAATCACTGCTAGGCAAATCCCCGCCTTATCTTAGCTCATTGGTCACCATAGCAACACCCACCCGTAGTATGCGCTCCAGCAGGTATATCTCACTGGTCATCCCCAAAGCCAACACCTCCTTTGGCCGCCATTCCTTCCAGTTCTCTGCTGCCAATGACTGGAACAAATTGCAAAAATCTCTGAAGCTGGAGACACTTATCTCCCTCACTAACTTTAAGCATCAGTTGTCAGAGCACCTTACCGATCACTGTACCTGTACACAGCCCATCTGAAATTAGCCCGCCCAACTACCTCATCCCTATATTGTTATTTATTTTGCTCTTTTGTACCACAGTATCTCTATTTGCACATCATCTCTTGCACATCTATCGTTCCAGTGTTAATACAAATTGTAATTATTTTGCACTATAGCCTATTTATTGCCTTACCTCTATAACTTGCTACATTTGCACACACTGTATATATATTTATTTATGTTGTATTTTTGACTTTGTTTTGTTTTACCCCATATGTAACTCTGTGTTGTTGTTTTTATCGCACTGCTTTGTTTTATCTTGGCCAGGTCGCAGTTGTAAATGAGAACTTGTTCTCAACTGGTTTACCTGGTTAAATAAAGGTGAAATAAATAAAATAAAATAAAAGATAGTAAGTCATAATTATGAGATAGTAAGTTATAATTATAATATAGTAAGATAGTAAGTTATAATTATGAGATAGTAAGTGATAATTATGAGATAGTAAGTTATAGTTATGATATAGTGAGTCATAATTATGAGATAGTAAGTTATAATGAGGAGATAGTAAGTCATTATTATGAGATAGTAAGTAATAATGATGAGATAGTACGTCATAATTATGAGATAGTAATTTATAATGATGAGATAGTGAGAAATAATTATGAGATAGTGAGTCATAATTATGAGATTGTAAGTTATAATTATTATATAGTGAGTCATAATTATGAGATAGTAAGTTCTAATTATGATATAGTGAGATAGTAAGTTATAATTATGAGATAGTAAGTGATATTTATGAGATAGTAAGTTATAATTATGAGATAGTAAGTCATAATTATGAGATAGTAAGTTATAATTATGATATAGTGAGTCATAATTATGAGATAGTAAGTCATAATTATGAGATAGGAGATAGTAAGTTATAATTATGAGATATGAGATAGTAAGTCATAATTAAGAGATATGAGATAGTAAGTTATAATTATGAGATAGTGAGTCATAATTATGAGATAGTAAGTTATAACGATGAGCTAGTAAGTCATAATTATGAGATAGTAAGTCATAACTATGAGATAGTGAGTCATAATTATGAGATAGTAAGTTATAATTCTAAGATATGATATAGTAAGTTATAATTTGAGATATGAGACAGTAAGTTATAATTATGAGTTATGAGATAGTAAGTTATAATTATGAGATATGAGATAGTAAGTTATAATTATGAGATAGTAAGTCCTAATTATGAGATATTAAGTTATAATTATGATATAGTGAGTCATAGTTATGAGATATTAAGTTATAATTATGACATATGAGATAGTAAGTTATAATTATGAGATATGAGATGGCAAGTAATAATTAAGAGATGAGATAGTAAGTTATAATTATGAGATAGTGAGTCATAATTATGAGATAGTAAGTTATAATGATGAGATAGTAAGTCATAATTATGAGATAGTAAGTTATAATTCTAAGATAAGATATAGTAAGCTATAATTTGAGATATGAGATAGTAAGTTATAATTATGAGTTATGAGATAGTAAGTTATAATTATGAGATATGAGATAGTAAGTTATAATTATGAGATAGTAAGTCATAATTATGAGATATGAAGTTATAATTATGATATAGTGAGTCATAGTTATGAGATATTAAGTTATAATTATGACATATGAGATAGTAAGTTATAATTATGAGATATGAGATGGCAAGTAATAATTAAGAGATGAGATAGTAAGTTATAATGATGAGATAGTAAGTGATAATTATGAGATAGTGAGTCATAATTATGAGATAGTAAGTTATAATGATGAGATAGTAAGTCATAATTATGAGATAGTAAGTCATAACTATGAGATAGTGAGTCATAATTCTGAGATAGTAAGTTATAATTATGAGTTATGAGATAGTAAGTTAGAATTATGAGATATGAGATAGTAAGTTATAATTATGAGATAGTAAGTCATAATTATGAGATATTAAGTTATAATTATGATATAGTGAGTAATAATTATTAGATATTGTGTCATAATTATGAGATAGTAAGTTATAATTATGATATGGTGAGTCATAATTATGAGATAGTAAGTTATAATGATGAGATAGTAAGTTATAATTATGATATAGTGAGATAGTAAGTGATAATTATGAGATAGTAAGTGATAATTATGAGATAGTAAGTTATAGTTATGATATAGTGAGTCATAATTATGAGATAGTAAGTCATAATTATGAGATAGTAAGTCATAACTATGAGATAGTGAGTCATAATTCTGAGATAGTAAGTTATAATTATGAGTTATGAGATAGTATGTTATAATTATGAGATATGAGATAGTAAGTCATAACTATGAGATATTGAGTCATAATTATGAGATAGTAAGTTATAATTCTAAGATATGATATAGTAAGTTATAATTTGAGATATGAGATAGTAAGTTATAATTATGAGTTATGAGATAGTAAGTTATAATTATGAGATATGAGATAGTAAGTAATAATTATGAGATAGTAAGTCATAATTATGAGATATTAAGTAATAATTATGATATAGTGAGTCATAGTTATGAGATATTAAGTTATAATTATGACATATGAGATAGTAAGTTATAATTATAAGATATGAGATGGCAAGTAATAATTAAGAGATGAGATAGTAAGTTATAATCATGAGATAGTGAGATAGTAAGTTATAATTAAGAGATAGTAAGTGATAATTATGAGATAGTGAGTCATAATTCTGAGATAGTAAGTTATAATTATGAGTTATGATATTGTAAGTTATAATTATGAGATATGAGATAGTAAGTTATAATTATGAGATAGTAAGTCATAATTATGAGATATTAAGTTATAATGATGAGATAGTAAGTCATAATTATGAGATAATAAGTTATAATGATGAGATAGTAAGTCATTATTATGAGATAGTAAGTAATAATGATGAGATAGTACATCATAATTATGAGATAGTAATTTATAATGATGAGATAGTGAGAAATAATTATGAGATAGTGAGTCATAATTATGAGATTGTAAGTTATAATTATTATATAGTGAGTCATAATTATGAGATAGTAAGTTATAATTATGAGATAGTAAGTCATAATTATGAGATATGAAGTTATAATTATGATATAGTGAGTCATAGTTATGAGATATTAAGTTATAATTATGACATATGAGATGGCAAGTAATAATTAAGAGATGAGATAGTAAGTTATAATCATGAGATAGTGAGTCATAATTATGAGATAGTTTGAGTTTGAGTTTGAGTTTGAGTTTATTTTTACAGGGACAGTGCACATTAATCAACGTTTCAGTAAAAGTGCCGGTTTTAGCCAGCCGGCTAATTTTCAACCGCAGTCCCTGGGCAGGTTATTAAAAACAATTACAATATAGACAATAACAACATAGAACAAGACATAGCATACAGACATAGCAACATAGGACAAACAAGACGTAGCATACAGACCGAGCAACATAGAACAAAAAGCAGCAAGACAAAATTCATAAAAGCAACAAAGTGTTTCCACACCTCACAAGTTACAGACAACAGACATGGAAAGCGGCAACACACAGCTAGGGACCATGTTCACAAATCTGATTGACCTTTAGCCATGTCTTCAAGCATTTTGTGAAAGTGTGATATGTGGTGCAGTTATTTGTGTCTGATGGCAGTGTATTCCAGACATGGGAAGCTCTCACAGAAAAAGCGGATTTACTAAAGGTGCTTTTCCTTAGGGGAACTACACAGTCACCTCTCATGGCAGACCTTGTGGATCTGCTGCCATATGTTTGGGTTTTCTGTTTAACAAAAATACTGAGTGGAGGGGGAGCCAAGCCATTTAGGATCTTGAATACAAGACATGCATCGGTGTATTGCACAAGATTTTCCCAACTCAGGAGCTCATGCTTTCTAAGGATGTGACAGTGATGATGGCTATTGGGCTTCCTATCAAGCACTTTGAGAGCCTGTTTGTAGACAGACTGAATAGGTCTTACTGTTGTACAGCAAGCTTGGGCCCAAGTAGTCAAGCAGTATATTAAGTGGGGGAGTATCATAGATTTGAAGTACAGTTTTGCTACCTCTGTAGTCAAACAATTTCGTATAAATCGGAAATTAGCTAGGTTGAATTTGGTTATTTGAATTACCTTTTTCACATGCTTTTTAAAAAAGAGGTTGGAATCAAGTATGATGCCAAGGTACTTAAAATCAGATACCCCCTGGAGCTTCTCCCCTGACACATAGACTTCTGGCTCAGTAGCATCTGTTGCCCCCTTTGTGAAGAACATGCAAACAGTTTTTTTCACATTGAGATGCAAACACGAGTCACTGAGCCACTTTGTAACCTGGACCATTACAGTAGTGAGTTCTTGTGCAGCTTGTTGTTTGCTCTTTGCATGCACATATATCACTGTATCATCTGCATACATTTGAACTTCAGACCCAGTACAGACAGAAGGCAGATCATTAATGTACAGGCTGAACAGGAGGGGCCCCAGTATTGACCCTTGGGGCACACCCACATCATAGCTAAGAGTGGGCGACAGCTCATTGCTCACTCTGACACACTGAGTTCTGCCTTCAAGGTATGATTTCATCCATCTCAAGGCATCGGGGGAAAAGTTGAACTTTGACAATTTTGTGATGAGAATCTCATGGTTAACAGTATCAAAAGCCTTCCTTAGGTCCAGAAACACAGCCCCAACAACGCCCTCTTTGTTCATCTTGGACTTCACATTTTCCAGAAAAAAGCAGTTGGCCATTTCTGTGGAGTGTTTCGCTCTGAAGCCAAACTGCATGGAATGTAATGAGAAGGGGCTGTTGTTGAGGTGGGCAATCAGTTGTTCTGCTACACACTTTTCAACAATCTTTGACACCACAGGTAGTATACTAATGGGCCTGTAGTTACTCAAATCAGCAGGGTCGCCTGATTTAAAGATGGCCGTTATTATGGCCGACTTCCATACCCTTGGAAACACCCCGAGACCAATAGATGTGTTGGTGACCTTCGTAATGGGGCCAATGAGTGACTCTTTGTAGATTTTAAGAAAGGTAGAGTCCATCCCAAACACATCTTTGGCTTTAGAGTTCTTTAGTGAGCTAATCACCTTGTCTACCTTTGACTCAGAAACATCCCTTATGATGAAGACAGGTTGAGCATCATTTACTAGCACTGTGCCCAAGAAACCAGTGGAGGGGTTCTAATGATGAGATAGTAAGTCATATTTATGAGATAGTAAGTCATAATTATGATATAGTGAGATAGTAAGTTATAATTATGAGATAGTAAGTGATAATTATGAGATAGTAAGTTATAATTATGATATAGTGAGATAGTAAGTCATAATTATGAGATAGTAAGTTATAATTATAATATATGATATAGTAAGTTATAATTATGAGATATGAGATAGTAAGTTATAATTATGAGATAGTAAGTCATAATTATGAGATAGTAAGTCATAATTATGAGATAGTAAGTCATAATTATGAGATAATAAGTTATAATTATGATATAGTGAGTCATAATTATGAGATAGTAAGTCATAATTATGAGATATGAGATAGTAAGTTATAATTATGAGATATGAGATAGTTAGTTATAATTATGAAATAGTGAGTCATAATTATGAGATTTGAAGTTACAAATATGATATTGTGAGTCATAATTATGAGATATTAAGATATAATTATGACATATGAGATAGTAAGTTATAATTATGAGATAGTGAGTCATAACTATGAGATAGTAAGTTATAATTATGAGATATGATATAGTAAGTTATAATTATGAGATATGAGATAGTAAGTTATAATTATTAGATAGTAAGTCGTAATTATGAGTTAGTAAGTTATAATTATGATATGGTGAGTCATAATTATGAGATAGTAAGTTATATTGATGAGATAGTAAGTCATAATTATGAGATAGTAAGTTATAATTATAATTTAGTAAGATAGTAAGTTATAATTATGAGATAGTAAGTGATAATTATGAGATAGTAAGTTATAGTTATGATATAGTGAGTCATAATTATGAGATAATAAGTTATAATTATGATATAGTGAGTCATAATTATGAGATAGTAAGTCATAATTATGAGATATAAGATAGTAAGTTATAATTATGAGATATGATATAGTAAGTTATAATTATGAGATAGTGAGTCATAACTATGAGATAGTAAGTTATAATTATGAGATATGATATAGTAAGTTATAATTATGAGATATGAGATAGTAAGTTATAATTATTAGATAGTAAGTCGTAATTATGAGTTAGTAAGTTATAATTATGATATGGTGAGTCATAATTATGAGATAGTAAGTTATATTGATGAGATAGTAAGTCATAATTATGAGATAGTAAGTTATAATTATAATTTAGTAAGATAGTAAGTTATAATTATGAGATAGTAAGTGATAATTATGAGATAGTAAGTTATAGTTATGATATAGTGAGTCATAATTATGAGATAATAAGTTATAATTATGATATAGTGAGTCATAATTATGAGATAGTAAGTCATAATTATGAGATATAAGATAGTAAGTTATAATTATGAGATATGATATAGTAAGTTATAATTATGAGATATGAGATAGTAAGTTATAATTATTAGATAGTTAGTCGTAATTATGAGTTAGTAAGTTATAATTATGATATGGTGAGTCATAATTATGAGATAGTAAGTTATATTGATGAGATAGTAAGTCATAATTATGAGATAGTAAGTTATAATTATAATTTAGTAAGATAGTAAGTTATAATTATGAGATAGTAAGTGATAATTATGAGATAGTAAGTTATAGTTATGATATAGTGAGTCATAATTATGAGATAATAAGTTATAATTATGATATAGTGAGTCATAATTATGAGATAGTAAGTCATAATTATGAGATATAAGATAGTAAGTTATAATTATGAGATATGAGATAGTAAGTTATAATTATGAGATAGTAAGTCATAATTATGAGATAGTAAGTCATAATTATGAGATAATAAGTTATAATTATGATATAGTGAGTCATAATTATGAGATAGTAAGTCATAATTATGAGATATGAGATAGTAAGTTATAATTATGAGATATGAGATAGTTAGTTATAATTATGAGATAGTGAGTCATAATTATGAGATTTGAAGTTACAATTATGATATAGTGAGTCATAATTATGAGATATTAAGTTATAATTATGACATATGAGATAGTAAGTTATAATTATCAGATAGTGAGTCATAACTATGAGATAGTAAGTTATAATTATGAGATATGATATAGTAAGTTATAATTATGAGATATGAGATAGTAAGTTATAATTATTAGATAGTAAGTCATAATTATGAGATAGTAAGTTATAATTATGATATGGTGAGTCATAATTATGAGATAGTAAGTTATAATGATGAGATAGTAAGTCATAATTATAAGATAGTAAGTCATAACTATGAGATAGTGAGTCATAATTCTGAGATAGTAAGTTATAATTATGAGTTATGAGATAGTAAGTTATAATTATGAGATATGAGATAGTAAGTTATAATTATGAGATAGTAAGTCATAATTATGAGATAGTAAGTTATAATGATGAGATAGTAAGTCATAATTATGAGATAGTAAGTCATAACTATGAGATAGTGAGTCATAATTATGAGATAGTAAGTTATAATTCTAAGATATGATACAGTAAGTTATAATTTGAGATATGAGATAGTAAGTTATAATTATAAGTTATGAGATAGTAAGTTATAATTATGAGATATGAGATAGTAAGTTATAATTATGAGATAGTAAGTCATAATTATGAGATATTAAGTTATAATTATGACATATGAGATAGTAAGTCATAATTATGAGATATGAGATGGCAAGTAATAATTAAGAGATGAGATAGTAAGTTATAATCATGAGATAGTGAGTCATAATTATGAGATGGTAAGTTATAATGATGAGATAGTAAGTCATAATTATGAGATAGTAAGTTATAATTATGATATAGTGAGATAGTAAGTTATAATTATGAGATAGTAAGTGATAATTATGAGATAGTAAGTCATAATTATGAGATAGTAAGTCATAACTATGAGATAGTGAGTCATAATTCTGAGATAGTAAGTTATAATTATGAGTTATGAGATAGTAAGTTATAATTATGAGATATGAGATAGTAAGTTATAATTATGAGATAATAAGTCATAATTATGAGATATTAAGTTATAATTATGGTATATTGAGTAATAATTATTAGATATTGAGTCATAATTATGACATATGTGATAGTAAGTTATAATTATTAGATAGTAAGTCATAATTATGAGATAGTAAGTTATAATTATGATATGGTGAGTCATAATTATGAGATAGTAAGTTATGATGATGAGATAGTAATCCATAATTATGAGATAGTAAGTTATATAATTATGATATAGTGAGTCATAATTATTAGATAGTAAGTTATAATTATAAGATATGAGAGAGTAAGTTATAATTTGAGATATGAGATAGTAAGTTATAATTTGAGATATGAGATAGTAAGTTATAATTATGAGATATGAGATAGTAAGTTATAATTATGAGATAGTAAGTTATAATTATGATATAGTGAGTCATAATTATGAGATAGTAAGTTATAATTATGATATAGTGAGTCATAATTATGAGATAGTAAGTTATAATTATGAGTTATGAGATAGTAAGTTATAATTATGAGATATGAGATAGTAAGTTATAATTATAAGACAGTGAGTCATAATTATGAGATAGTAAGTTATAATTATGATATAGTGAGTCATAATTATGAGATAGTAAGTTATAATTATGAGTTATGAGATAGTAAGTTATAATTATGAGATATGAGATAGTAAGTTATAATTATGAGATAGTGAGACATAATTATGAGATAGTAAGTTATAATTATGAGTTATGAGACATAATTATGAGATAGTAAGTTATAATTATGAGTTATGAGATAGTAAGTTATAATTATGAGATAATGAGTCATAATTATGAGAGATGAGATAGTAAGTTATAATTATGAGATAGTAAGTCATAATTATGAGACAGTAAGTTATAATTATGATATACTGAGTCATAATTATGAGATATTGAGTCATAATTATGACATATGAGATAGTAAGTCATAATTGTGAGATAGTAAGTTATAATTATGATATGGTGAGATAATAAGTTATAATTATGATATAGTGAGTCATAATTATGAAATAGTAAGTTATAATTATGAGATAGTAAGTCATAATTATTTTACATTTACGTCATTTAGCAGACGCTCTTATCCAGAGCGACTTACATTATTTTTTTTCATACCCACTGTGGGAAACGAACCCACAACCCTGGCGTTGCAAACGCCATGCTCTATCAACTGAGCTACATCCCTGCCGGCAATTCCCTCCCCTACCCTGGACGACGCTGGGCCAATTGCGCGCCGCCCCATGGGTGTCCTGGTCACGGCCGGCTACAACAGAGCCTTGAAACGTAATTATGATATAGTGAGATAGTAAGTTATAATTATGAGTTAGTAAGTGATAATTATAAGATAGTAAGTCATAATTATGAGATAGTAAGTTATAATGATGAGATAGTGAGTCATAATTATGAGATTGTAAATTATAATTAGAGATATAAGATTATTAGATATAGTTTATAATATGATTATGAGATAGTAAGTTTAATTGATAGTAGTTATATTTGATGATAGTAAGTTATATTTGATTAGTGAGATAGTAGTTTCTTTATGAGTAAGTTACTTATGATATGATATCGTAAGTTATAATTATGATGCGCTGTGAGATAGTCCGTTCTAATTATGATCTTAGTCCGTTTAATTCGATTGAATAGTCGTTATAATTGATATAGTGAGATAGTCTTCTCTTCTTATGAGCTCGTGTGACGTGTCCGTTCTCCTAAAATGCTATTTTAGTTTCCTTATAATTATGCGTATCGTTATTCTGCGTAGTCGTTCTAATGATTTCTATAGATGAGTCAGGCTTGTTATCACTTCATACCTACTTTGTTTCCTTAAGCATTTTGCCCAACTTTAATATGCTTGTGGATCGTCGTTTCCATTTGAGATCTCATTTCTACCAAGCTTTCTTCGTACGTTCTTATTGCTTCGTATATAGTCACAGTTTCCTTCCTGCGATCGTCAGTTCTAATTTATTGAATCATCCAGTTCCCTCTCTGCATAGGACGCTCACTATGCATGATGCTGTCCTTACTCCTCTCGCTGCTTGTTTCATTCTGTTGTGGTGTAGTTCTGTGGAGCTTTTTTGTATGTGAGTCCTTCTTGCTGTTGGTCGAGTTCTTCCCTGTTTTTCGTTTTTACATTTGACTTAATCCTATAATTCTATTGGTCGTTGGTCCCTTTATTTTAAGATGTGAAATGTCAGATATAGTAGAGAATGATTTTTCACTTTTATTCTTATCACTTGCATGGTCAGTTACTCCCATTAGATGGTAATTCTTAATTTAACTTGGGTCAAACGTTTTGGGCAGCCTTCCACAAGCTTCCCACAATAAGTTGGGTGAACTTTGGCCCATTCCTCCTGACAGAGCTGGTGTAACTGAGTCAGGTTTGTAGGCCTCCTTGCTCGCACACGCTTTTTCAGTTCTGCCCACAACTTTTCTATAGGATTGAGGTCAGGGCTTTGTGATGGCCACTTCAATACCTTGACTTTGTTGTCCTTAAGCCATTTTGCCACAACTTTGGAAGTATGCTTGGGATCATTGTCCATTTGGAAGACCCATTTGCGACCAAGCTTTAACTTCCTGACTGATGTCTTGAGATGTTGCTTCAATATATCCACATACTTTTCCTTCCTCATGATGCCATCTATTTTGTGAAGTGCACCAGTCCCTCCTGCAGCAAAGCACCTCCACAGCATGATGCTGCCACCCCTGTGCTTCACATTTGGGATTGTGTTCTTCAGCTTGCAAGCAACCCCCTTTTTCCTCCAAACATAACGATGGTCATTATGGCCAAACAGTTCTATTTTTGTTTCATCAGACCAGAGGACATTTTCCAAAAAGTATGATCTTTGTCCCCATGTGCAGTTGCATACCGTAGTCTGGCTTTTTTATGGCGGTTTTGGAGCAGTGGTTTCTTCCTTGCTGAGCGAACTTTCAGGTTATGTCGATATAGGACTCGTTTTACTGTGGATATAGATACTTTGTACCTGTTTCCTCCAGGATCTTCACAAGGTCCTTTGCTGTTGTTCTGGGATTGATTTGCACTTTTCGCAACAAAGTACGTTCATCTCTAGGAGACAGAACGCGTCTCCTTCCTGAGCGGTATGACGGCTGCGTGGTCCCATGGTGTTTATACTTGCGTACTATTGTTTGTACAGATGAACGTGGTACCTTCAGGCATTTGGAAATTGCTCCCAAGGATGAACCAGACTTGTGGAGGTCTACAATTTTCTTTCTGAGGTCTTGGCTGATTTCTTTTGATTTTCCCATGATGTCAAGCAAAGAGGCACTGAGTTTGAAGGTAGGCCTTGAAATACATCCACAGGTACACCTCCAATTGACTAAAATGATGTCAATTAGCCTATCAGAAGCTTCTAAAGTCATGACATCATTTTCTGGAATTTTCCAAGCTGTTTAAAGGCACAGTCAACTTAGTGTATGTAAACTTCTGACCCACTGGAATTGTGATACAGTGAATTATAAGTGAAATAATCTGTCTGTAAACAATTGTTGGAAAAATTACTTGTGTCATGCACAAAGTAGATGTCCTAACCGACTTGCCAAAACTATAGTTTGTTAACAAGACATTTGTGGAGTGGTTGAAAAACAAGTTTTAATGACTCCAACCTAAGTGTATGTAAACTTCCGACTTCAACTGTACTTGTTAAATACAAAGTCCGAAAATTATATTATATCGGTAAAGTAAGTAAGTAAGAACTGAGTACCTGCTAATAACTATGTAAATACCTAGTCACACCATTATTTCAATATTATATTTAAGAAACACCACGTCACAAAATGTAATTATACAGTAACACATTTTAGTCCCAAAGGTAAGTACAAGTAAGAAACAGCTTATTACTGTTAATACAGTCATGCCAGGCGCTTTCAAAGTAATACCTAAGAAACACCAATGAACATACATGGTAATTTATAATTTATTATCACGTAATTACCCAAAAAAATACCTTTAAGTCATCTTCTCGTCTTACCATGTATGTTCGCAGTAACAGGGCTGTAAAATGAACTGGTCTCTGTTTCTACGTGGTTACAGTGTAGTTACTTAAGAGGTACCACTGCATTGGACGACTCCTTCCCATGAAGACAACAGTAAATCGGTCTGTGATCTTAGCCTGTTGGTACCACTCCTTCCCATGAAGACAACAGTAAATCGGTCTGTGATCTTAGCCTGTTGGTACCACTCCTTCCCATGAAGACAACAGTAAATCGGTCTGTGATCTTAGCCTGTTGGTACCACCTTCACACTTACAGCGTAGGTGGGAGGTAAGAGGTCTGTAAAATGAAGTGCTGTCTGTTTCCACATTGATACAGTGTAGTTATTTGTAAGGTACCACTGCATTGGATGACTCCTTCCCATAAAGACAACATCCATTATTATTTATTTTTTTTACTAATAAAAAGCAGTTCATTTTAGTCTATTCAAACAGACTACATTTCAAAGGAAGCAAGCACTCATTAAGACCAGGTGTGGCCAATTAGTGGGCGCGGCCAACACACCTGAACACACTTAACAAGATAGAGGATGGAGAGAGTTTTGTTGATGCTGAGAACAGAATGTAATGTTTATGTTTTTAAATAACATTCTTAGAACGTTACTAATGTTTTCTTGTGGTTTTTATGGAACGTTTTCTTAATGTTCTGAGAACATGACTTTAAATAGAACCACGAGGAAACCTGTAGGAAACGTTATGCTGAAGTATTTAAATTCCCAAAGAAGAAAGTTGTTTCTTAACATTTTCTGAACTATTTGAGAACATTCCCAATGTCAAACCAGTTGGAGAACGTTCCTAGAACATTACCAAACATTACATTAAATGTAACTTTTAGGAAACGTTCTGTTAAAGTAATGAAATACCAAGAAAATAATAACATTATTTTGTTAAGTTCCTTAAATGTGCTGAGAATGTTCCCGAAGCCAAGCAACTATCCTGCACCATTCCCAGAACGTTGTGGGAAGGTTGTATGCAAAGTAACCACAGGACAACCGCGCTCTCACCGAGCTCTAAGAAACAGATGGTTCTCAGAACACATGCCTTGGTATGCATCAGCATGGTGTAGCAATCTGGTGCCGGACTGCACAGTCGATGATGTGGTACTTAAGCAGTGGTTGATGCGTGAAAACGTATGAGCAGTAGAACGTGACCAATATCTGCGGTGCTGCTCATGGTAACGCCATCTCGCTGAGTCTACCTTTAAATTAAAGTCTATCTCAATGTGACCCGCAGATTCAGAAACTTGAAAACCACATTAGAAAAAAAAGCTTCAACACCCCATTACATATTTTGCCCAATATTTAGAGAGAAAAACTAGCTGAACATAATTCATGATGTTTTTTTTTGTTTTTGTTTTTTCAGGTTGTATTTATTTTATATTTAATTTCCAAGTGTCCTATCTGTGCTTTGCGTTTTTTTTTTAAAGTTCACCCAAAATAAGCTAGCAGTGTTCTTAAAAGTCTAATTGAAACATTCAGTGAAAGTTTTAAAGAATGCTTCCATAAAAATAAGACTGTTAATTGCACTAGATGGTACTGAATAAGTAATTACTGAACATTGTATTTTTCAACAGCAGTCTTAAAATACTGTTTTTAAAAACATATTTCTAATTGTTTCCATTAATACCTTATTGCATTTACTTATAAGCACAATAAAAATCGACACTGATTAAAATGTAATATCTTTTGAATGACTTATCCACCTTGACATTTATTTAGAAGGTTTCCTTATTACCATAGGAAAGTGACGTCATCGTTAGTACCTCTAGCAGAATAGTAGTGTATAAGTAGATAAATACAATATTCAAGAAAAACAGTTTTGGGAGGAAAGTTGTTAAACGGGCTAAAATATATGACGCACTGTACCTCAGAATTGACCAGTGGGTTTTCCTCATCCACAATAAAAGCTGGTCTTCTGGTTGATATTAGCAGCAGAAAGTTTTCAAGGTGTGCTGTTGAAATAGAGTCATTTTCACCGTAAAACTGCAACATGTCCTCAAGAAAGCCTTGTCCTTTCTTACCGTCCACTTGTACACAATTCCATCCTAAAATAAAAAGAAGCGCGCACGGAACTAAAGATCTGAAGTGATACATCGGATCTGGCGAGGACTGAACTTGGAGTTGCGCTGGAGAAAGTTTTGATGCGTTGCGTGCTCTAAAGGGAAAACGTGTAAATATTGCCTCCAGTTTTCATTGAAATAAATAGGCTACAAATCTACAGAAAAACGGAAGGAACTCTTTCAGCGGACAACAGTGTTTATCGATCCAAAGCTATTTCCAGAACTTTCCGTTACATACCATTGTAATAAGGACTGCAGTGATAAAGACAGGTCCTGTTGCACATTCGACTCCGTTCGTCCTGAGATGTTCACTGAATGAATACTAGTAGGCCTATCCTATCAGCAGCTGCAGAGATTAGAAAGTGCGCTAGCGGTTCAAAGATCAGCTCGTCATGAGCCGGGGAAGGCGAATATGGAGTTGACCGTTTCGACGACATTTAGTGGCACAGAGGCTGTTTCAATGGGTTCTCACTTGCCTGGTAACGTGTTCACTGAATTGCCGAATTACAACATTAAGTGGCGGATTAAATGGGGATAAATTGAGA
The DNA here is from genome assembly GCA_902810595.1 of Coregonus sp. 'balchen'. Classification (NCBI taxonomy): domain Eukaryota; kingdom Metazoa; phylum Chordata; class Actinopteri; order Salmoniformes; family Salmonidae; genus Coregonus; species Coregonus sp. 'balchen'. Next base: position 46,126,866 of record LR778281.1, read on the forward strand.
GTCCCCCATGAGAAAAACGCACATGCAACAGGGAGTGCATAATTCGTGATAGTAAAATGGACTGTTGCTTCAATCACAGTTTGTTAACGTGTAGATTGGGTAGCAGGGACACTGAAGACCATGTGAATTATAAAGGGAACTTCTTAGGTAATGTTCTGCCTCCTTGTGGATAGTGGATATCGCTTCATGGAATTTCTATTTAATAAAGGCAAGACCCAATGACCCAGGAAGGGTATGTAAAGCCTCACCCAGAACATTGGACTTTTATTCTAATCTGAAATAGACTAATCTAGTCTGAAATAGACTAATCTAGTCTAAAATAGACTAATCTAGTCTAAAATAGACTAATCTAGTCTAAAATAGACTAATCTAATCAGAAATAGACAAATCAAGTCTGAAATAGACAAATCAAGTCTGAAATAGACTAATCTAATCTGAAAGACTAATCTAATCTGAAATAGACTAATCCTAATCTGAAATAGACTAATCTAATCTGAAATAGACTAATCTAATCTAAATGATTGCAAAATGTAAAAAAAAAAATGTATGTACATTTACTTTATTATTGCAAATTCCTAAATTAATTCACTTATTTACAATGAATCTCACACACAACATTGTCCATCCATATACCTGAGTAGAAGTGTTCAACTTCCAAGATAAAGCATATCACAGTATTACTTTAGTTTAGGAATTTCTGGGTGTACTGGGCGCTGTAGGGGATCAGTAGATATCTCTCGAAGAGGGGATCGTGAGGGTTTAGCTGTTGGGCACTGTAGGGGATCAGTAGATATCTCTCGAAGAGGGGATCGTGAAGGTTTAGCTGTTGGGCACTGTAGGGGATCAGTAGATATCTCTCGAAGAGGGGATCGTGAGGGTTTAGCTGTTGGGCACTGTAGGGGATCAGTAGATATCTCTCGAAGAGGGGATCGTGAGGGTTTAGCTGTTGGGTACTGTAGGGGATCAGTAGGTACGTCCGAAATGGCACCCAATCCCTATATACAGTGCCTTGCAAAAGTATTCATCCCCCTTGGCGTTTTTCCAAAATAGGAAAAATGCCAAGGGAGGTGAATACCTTCGCAAGCCACTGTAGTGCACAACTTTTGACAAGGACCCATAGGGCTGTAACCAAGACCCATAGGGCTGTAACCAAGACCCACAGGGCTGTAACCAAGACCCTTAAGGCTGTAACCAAGACCCATAGGGCTGTAACCAAGACCCATGGGGCTGTAACCAAGACCCTTAAGGCTGTAACCAAGACCCATAGGGCTCTAACCAAGACCCATAGGGCTGTAACCAAGACCCATGGGGCTGTAACCAAGACCCATAGGGCTGTAACCAAGACCCATAGGGCTCTAACCAAGACCCATAGGGCTGTAACCAAGACCCTTAAGGCTGTAACCAAGACCCATAGGGCTGTAACCAAGACCCTTAAGGCTGTAACCAAGACCCTTAAGGCTGTAACCAAGACCCATAGGGCTGTAACCAAGACCCATGGGGCTGTAACCAAGACCCATAGGGCTGTAACCAAGACCCATGGGGCTGTAACCAAGACCCTTAAGGCTGTAACCAAGACACATAGGGCTGTAACCAAGACCCATAGGGCTGTAACCAAGACCCATAGGGCTGTAACCAAGACCCATGGGGCTGTAACCAAGACCCATAGGGCTGTAACCAAGACCCATAGGGCTGTAACCAAGACCCTTAAGGCTGTAACCAAGACCCATAGGGCTGTAACCAAGACCCATAAGGCTGTAACCAAGACCCATAGGGCTGTAACCAAGACCCATAGGGCTGTAACCAAGACCCATAGGGCTGTAACCAAGACCCATAGGGCTGTAACCAAGACCCATAGGGCTGTAACCAAGACCCATGGGGCTGTAACCAAGACCCATGGGGCTGTAACCAAGACCCATGGGGCTGTAACCAAGACCCATGGGGCTGTAACCAAGACCCATAGGGCTGTAACCAAGACCCATAGGGCTGTAACCAAGACCCATAGGGCTGTAACCAAGACCCATAGGGCTGTAACCAAGACCCTTAAGGCTGTAACCAAGACCCATAGGGCTGTAACCAAGACCCATAGGGCTGTAACCAAGACCCATAGGGCTGTAACCAAGACCCATAGGGCTGTAACCAAGACCCATGGGGCTGTAACCAAGACCCATGGGGCTGTAACCAAGACCCATAGGGCTCTAACCAAGACCCTTAGGGCTCTAACCAAGACCCATAGGGCTCTAACCAAGACCCTTAAGGCTGTAACCAAGACCCATAGGGCTGTAACCAAGACCCTTAAGGCTGTAACCAAGACCCATGGGGCTGTAACCAAGACCCATAGGGCTGTAACCAAGACCCATAGGGCTGTAACCAAGACCCATAGGGCTGTAACCAAGACCCATAGGGCTCTAACCAAGACCCATAGGGCTCTAACCAAGACCCTTAGGGCTGTAACCAAGACCCATAGGGCTCTAACCAAGACTCATAGGGCTCTAACCAAGACCCATAGGGCTGTAACCAAGACCCATGGGGCTGTAACCAAGACCCATGGGGCTGTAACCAAGACCCATGGGGCTGTAACCAAGACCCATGGGGCTGTAACCAAGACCCATAGGGCTGTAACCAAGACCCATAGGGCTGTAACCAAGACCCATAGGGCTCTAACCAAGACCCATAGGACTGTAACCAAGACCCATGGGGCTGTAACCAAGACCCATGGGGCTGTAACCAAGACCCATGGGGCTGTAACCAAGACCCATAGGGCTGTAACCAAGACCCATAGGGCTGTAACCAAGACCCATAGGGCTGTAACCAAGACCCATGGGGCTGTAACCAAGACCCATAGGGCTGTAACCAAGACCCTTAAGGCTGTAACCAAGACCCATAGGGCTCTAACCAAGACCCATAGGGCTGTAACCAAGACCCATAGGGCTCTAACCAAGACTCATAGGGCTGTAACCAAGACCCATAGGGCTGTAACCAAGACCCATGGGTCTGTAACCAAGACCCATAGGGCTGTAACCAAGACCCATGGGGCTGTAACCAAGACCCATGGGGCTGTAACCAAGACCCATGGGGCTGTAACCAAGACCCATAGGGCTCTAACCAAGACCCATAGGGCTGTAACCAAGACCCATGGGGCTGTAACCAAGACCCTTAGGGCTCTAACCAAGACCCATAGGGCTGTAACCAAGACCCATAGGGCTCTAACCAAGACTCATAGGGCTGTAACCAAGACCCATAGGGCTGTAACCAAGACCCATGGGGCTGTAACCAAGACCCATGGGGCTGTAACCAAGACCCATGGGGCTGTAACCAAGACCCATAGGGCTGTAACCAAGACCCATAGGGCTGTAACCAAGACCCATAGGGCTGTAACCAAGACCCTTAAGGCTGTAACCAAGACCCATAGGGCTGTAACCAAGACCCATAGGGCTGTAACCAAGACCCATGGGGCTGTAACCAAGACCCATGGGGCTGTAACCAAGACCCATAGGGCTCTAACCAAGACCCTTAGGGCTCTAACCAAGACCCATAGGGCTCTAACCAAGACCCATAGGGCTGTAACCAAGACCCATGGGGCTGTAACCAAGACCCATGGGGCTGTAACCAAGACCCATGGGGCTGTAACCAAGACCCATGTGGCTGTAACCAAGACCCATAGGGCTGTAACCAAGACCCATAGGGCTGTAACCAAGACCCATAGGGCTCTAACCAAGACCCATAGGGCTGTAACCAAGACCCTTAAGGCTGTAACCAAGACCCATAGGGCTGTAACCAAGACCCATAGGGCTGTAACCAAGACCCATAGGGCTGTAACCAAGACCCATAGGGCTGTAACCAAGACCCATGGGGCTGTAACCAAGACCCATGGGGCTGTAACCAAGACCCATAGGGCTCTAACCAAGACCCTTAGGGCTCTAACCAAGACCCATAGGGCTCTAACCAAGACCCTTAAGGCTGTAACCAAGACCCATAGGGCTGTAACCAATACCCTTAAGGCTGTAACCAAGACCCATGGGGCTGTAACCAAGACCCATAGGGCTGTAACCAAGACCCATAGGGCTGTAACCAAGACCCATAGGGCTGTAACCAAGACCCATAGGGCTCTAACCAAGACCCATAGGGCTCTAACCAAGACCCTTAGGGCTCTAACCAAGACCCATAGGGCTCTAACCAAGACTCATAGGGCTCTAACCAAGACCCATAGGGCTGTAACCAAGACCCATGGGGCTGTAACCAAGACCCATGGGGCTGTAACCAAGACCCATGGGGCTGTAACCAAGACCCATGGGGCTGTAACCAAGACCCATAGGGCTGTAACCAAGACCCATAGGGCTCTAACCAAGACCCATAGGGCTGTAACCAAGACCCATGGGGCTGTAACCAAGACCCATGGGGCTGTAACCAAGACCCATGGGGCTGTAACCAAGACCCATAGGGCTGTAACCAAGACCCATAGGGCTGTAACCAAGACCCATAGGGCTGTAACCAAGACCCATGGGGCTGTAACCAAGACCCATAGGGCTGTAACCAAGACCCTTAAGGCTGTAACCAAGACCCATAGGGCTCTAACCAAGACCCATAGGGCTGTAACCAAGACCCATAGGGCTCTAACCAAGACTCATAGGGCTGTAACCAAGACCCATAGGGCTGTAACCAAGACCCATGGGTCTGTAACCAAGACCCATAGGGCTGTAACCAAGACCCATGGGGCTGTAACCAAGACCCATGGGGCTGTAACCAAGACCCATGGGGCTGTAACCAAGACCCATAGGGCTCTAACCAAGACCCATAGGGCTGTAACCAAGACCCATGGGGCTGTAACCAAGACCCTTAGGGCTCTAACCAAGACCCATAGGGCTGTAACCAAGACCCATAGGGCTGTAACCAAGACTCATAGGGCTGTAACCAAGACCCATAGGGCTGTAACCAAGACCCATGGGGCTGTAACCAAGACCCATGGGGCTGTAACCAAGACCCATGGGGCTGTAACCAAGACCCATAGGGCTGTAACCAAGACCCATAGGGCTGTAACCAAGACCCATAGGGCTGTAACCAAGACCCTTAAGGCTGTAACCAAGACCCATAGGGCTGTAACCAAGACCCATAGGGCTGTAACCAAGACCCATAGGGCTGTAACCAAGACCCATGGGGCTGTAACCAAGACCCATGGGGCTGTAACCAAGACCCTTAAGGCTGTAACCAAGACCCATAGGGCTGTAACCAAGACCCATAGGGCTGTAACCAAGACCCATAGGGCTGTAACCAAGACCCATAGGGCTGTAACCAAGACCCATAGGGACCAACCATAGGGCTGTAACCAAGACCCTTAGGGCTCTAACCAAGACCCATAGGGCTGTAACCAAGACCCTTAAGGCTGTAACCAAGACCCATAGGGCTGTAACCAAGACCCATAGGGCTGTAACCAAGACCCATAGGGCTGTAACCAAGACCCATAGGGCTCTAACCAAGACCCATAGGGCTGTAACCAAGACCCATGGGGCTCTAACCAAGACCCATAGGGCTGTAACCAAGACCCATGGGGCTGTAACCAAGACCCATGGGGCTGTAACCAAGACCCATGGGGCTGTAACCAAGACCCTTAAGGCTGTAACCAAGACCCATGGGGCTGTAACCAAGACCCATGGGGCTGTAACCAAGACCCATGGGGCTCTAACCAAGACCCTTAAGGCTGTAACCAAGACCCATAGGGCTGTAACCAAGACCCATAGGGCTGTAACCAAGAACCTTAAGGCTGTAACCAAGACCCATAGGGCTCTAACCAAGACCCATAGGGCTGTAACCAAGACCCATAGGGCTGTAACCAAGACCCATAGGGCTGTAACCAAGACCCATAGGGCTGGAACCAAGACCCATAGGGCTGTAACCAAGACCCATAGGGCTGTAACCAAGACCCATAGGGCTCTAACCAAGACCCATAGGGCTGTAACCAAGACCCATGGGGCTCTAACCAAGACCCATAGGGCTGTAACCAAGACCCATGGGGCTGTAACCAATACCCATGGGGCTGTAACCAAGACCCATGGGGCTGTAACCAAGACCCTTAAGGCTGTAACCAAGACCCATGGGGCTGTAACCAAGACCCATGGGGCTGTAACCAAGACCCATGGGGCTCTAACCAAGACCCTTAAGGCTGTAACCAAGACCCATAGGGCTGTAACCAAGACCCATAGGGCTGTAACCAAGAACCTTAAGGCTGTAACCAAGACCCATAGGGCTCTAACCAAGACCCATAGGGCTGTAACCAAGACCCATAGGGCTGTAACCAAGACCCATAGGGCTGTAACCAAGACCCATAGGGCTGGAACCAAGACCCATAGGGCTGTAACCAAGACCCATAGGGCTGTAACCAAGACCCTTAAGGCTGTAACCAAGACCCATAGGGCTGTAACCAAGACCCTTAAAGCTGTAACCAAGACCCATAGGGCTGTAACCAAGACCCATGGGGCTGTAACCAAGACCCATAGGGCTGTAACCAAGACCCATGGGGCTGTAACCAAGACCCATAGGGCTGTAACCAAGACCCTTAAGGGTGTAACCAAGACCCTTAAGGCTGTAACCAAGACCCATAGGGCTGTAACCAAGACCCATGGGGCTGTAACCAAGACCCATGGGGCTGTAACCAAGACCCATATGGCTGTAACCAAAGCAGAGCACTATAAAGGGTATAAACTACAGGGTACAGGGAGAGTACAGACAGGGCCTGGCCTAGCTGTTGGGTAGGGTATCTCAGTATCAATATACAGTGGCTTGCGAAAGTATTCACCCCCCTTGGCATTTTTCCTATTTTGTTGCTGTCACGCCCTGACTCTGGGGACTGGTATATGTTGAGTCAGGGTGTGTATGTTCTATGTGGTGTATTTCTATGTTGGGTTTCTATTATGTGTAGATCTATGTTGGCCTGTGTGGTTCCCAATCAGAGGCAGCTGTAGCTCGTTGTCTCTGATTGGGGACCATACTTAGGCAGCCTATTGGCACTAGTGGGTTGTGGGATCTTGTTCCGTGTTAGGTATGTTTGTTTTGTGTACCTTGGACTTCACGTTTCGTTTGTTGTTTTGTCATTGTGTTTATTCGGAAAAATAAACATGTACGCATATAACGCTGCGCCTTGGTCCGTCCCGTCTGTAAACGATCGTGACAGAAGATCCCACCAAACGAGGACCAAGCAGCGTGACAGCTGCCTTACAACCTGGAATTAAAATGGATTTGGGGGGGGGTTGTGTCATTTGATTTACACAGCATGCCTACCACTTTGAAGATGCAAAATATTTGTTGTGTGAAACAAACAAGAAATAAGACAAAAAAACTGAAAACTTGAGCGTGCATAACTATTCACCCCCCCCCCAAAGTCAATACTTTGTAGAACCACCTTTTGCAGCAATTACAGCTGCAAGTCTCCTGGGGTATGTCTCTATAAGCTTGGCACATCTAGCCACTGGGATTTTTGCCCATTCTTCAAGGCAAAACTGCTCCAGCTCCTTCAAGTTGGATGGGTTCCGCTGGTGTACAGCAATCTTTAAGTCATACCACAGATTCTCAATTGGATTGAGGTCTGGGCTTTGACAAGCCATTCCAAGACATTTAAATGTTTCCCCTTAAACCACTCGAGTGTTGCTTTGGCAGTATGCTTAGGGTTATCGTCCTGCTGGAAGGTGAACCTCCGTCCCAGTCTCAAATCTCTGGAAGACAAACAGGTTTCCCTAAAGAATTTCCCTGTATTTAGCGCCATCCATCATTCCTTCAATTCTGACCAGTTTCCCAGTACCTGCCGATGAAAAACATTCCCACAAAACATAGCGTTTTCCTTGATGGCCAAAAAGCTCAATTTGTCTCATCTGACCAGTATACCTTCTTCCATATGTTTGGGGAGTCTCCCACATGCCTTTTGGCAAACATCAAACGTGTTTGCTTATTTTTTTCTTTAAGCAATGGCTTTTTTCTGGCCACTCTTCCGTAAAGCCCAGCTCTGTGGAGTGTACGGCTTAAAGTGGTCGTATGGACAGATACTCCAATCTCCACTGTGGTGCTTTGCAGCTCCTTCAGGGTTATCTTTGGTGTCTTTGTTGCCTCTCTGATTAATGCCCTCCTTGCCTGGTCCGTGAGTTTTGGTGGGTGGCCCTCTCTTGGTAGGTTTGTTGTGGTGCCATATTCTTTCCGGTTTTTAATAATGGATTTAATGGTGCTCCGTGGAATGTTCAAAGTTTCAGATGTTTTTTTATAACCCAACCCTGATCTGTACTTCTCCACGACTTTGTCCCTGACCTGTTTGGCGAGCTCCTTGGTCTTCATGGTGCCGCTTGCTTGGTGGTGCCCCTTGCTTAGTGGTGTTGCAGACTCTGGGGCCTTTCAGAACAGGTGTATATATACTGAGATCATGTGACAGATCATGTGACACTTAGATTGCACATAGGTGGACTTTATTTAACTAATTATGTGACTTCTGGAGGTAATTGGTTGCACCAGATCTTATTTAGGGGCTTCATAGCAAAGGGATACATATGCACGCACCATTTTTCCGTTATTTATTTTCTATAATTTTTTTAAACAAGTTATTTTTTCCATTCCACTTCACCAATTTGGACTATTTTGTGTATGTCCATTACATGAAATCCAAATAAAAATCAATTTAAATTACAGGTTGAATGCAACAAAATAGGAAAAACGCGAAGGGAGATAAATACTTTTGCAAGGCACTGTATATTTTCCCTGAAACCCAAAAGCACTCATTACATTTTGAATTCTTAGCAGGACAGGAAAATGGTCCAATTCACGCACTTTTTTACCAAGAGAACATCCCTGGTCCTCCCTACTGCCTCTGTTCTGGCGGACTCACTTAACACACGCTTTGTTTGTAAAACATTTTTTAATTTTTTATTTAACCAGTTAAGCCAGTTGAGAACAAGTTCTCATTTACAACTGCGACCTGGCCAAGATAAAGCAAAGCAGTGCGATAAAAACAACAACACAGAGTTACATATGGGGTAAAACAAAACATAAAGTCAAAAATACAACAGAAACTATATATACAGTGTGTGCAAATGTAGCAAGTTATGGAGGTAAGGCAATAAATAGGCTATAGTGCAAAATAATTACAATTAGTATTAACACTGGAATGATGGATGTGCAAGAGATGATGTGCAAATAGAGATACTGGGGTGCAAATGAGCAAAATAAATAACAATATGGGGATGAGGTAGTTGGGTGGGCTAATTTCAGATGGGCTGTGTACAGGTGCAGTGATCGGTAAGGTGCTCTGACAACTGATGCTTAAAGTTAGTGAGGGAGATAAGAGTCTCCAGCTTCAGAGATTTTTGCAATTCGTTCCAGTCATTGGCAGCAGAGAACTGGAAGGAATGGCGGCCAAAGGAGGTGTTGGCTTTGGGGATGACCAGTGAGATATACCTGCTGGAGCACATACTACGGGTGGGTGTTGCTATGGTGACCAATGAGCTAAGATAAGGCAGGGATTTGCCTAGCAATGATTTATAGATGGCCTGGAGCCAGTGTGTTTGGCGACGAATATGTAGTGAGGACCAGCCAACAAGAGTGTACAGGTCACAGTGGTGGGTAGTATATGGGGCTTTGGTGACAAAATGGATGGCACTGTGATAGACTACATCCAATTTGCTGAGTAGAGTGTTGGAGGCTATTTTGTAAATTACATCGCCGAAGTCAAGGATCGGTAGGATAGTCAGTTTTACGAGGGCATGTTTAGCAGCATGAGTGAAGGAGGCTTTGTTGCGAAATAGGAAGCCGATTCTAGATTTAACTTTGGATTGGAGGTGCTTAATGTGAGTCTGGAAGGATAGTTTACAGTCTAACCAGACACCTAGGTATTTGTAGTTGTCCACATACTGTAGGTCAGACCCGTCGAGAGTAGTGATTCTAGTCGGGTGGGCGGGTGCCAGCAGCGTTCGATTGAAGAGCATGCATTTAGTTTTACTAGTGTTTAAGAGCAGTTGGAGGCTACTGAAGGAGTGTTGTATGGCATTGAAGCTCGTTTGGAGGTTTGTTAACACAGTGTCCAATGAAGGGCCAGATGTATACAAAATGGTGTCGTCTGCGTAGAGGTGGATCTGAGAGTCACCAGCAGCAAGAGCGACATCATTGATATACACGGAGAAAAGAGTCGGCCCAAGAATTGAACCCTGTGGCACCCCCATAGAGACTGCCATAGGTCCAGACAACAGGCCCTCCGATTTGACACATTGAACTCTATCTGAGAAGTAGTTGGTGAACCAGGTGAGGCAGTCATTTGAGAAACCAAGGCTATTTAGTCTGCCAATAAGAATGCAGTGGTTGACAGAGTCGAAAGCCTTGGCCAGGTCGATGAAGACGGCTGCACAGTACTGTCTATTATCGATCGCGGTTATAATATCGTTTAGGACCTTGAGCGTGGCTGAGGTGCACCCATGACCAGCTCGGAAACCTGATTGCATAGCGGAGAAGGTACGGTGGGATTCGAAATGGTCGGTGATCTGTTTGTTAACTTGGCTTTCAAAAACTTTCGAAAGGCAGGGCAGGATGGATATAGGTCTGTAGCAGTTTGGATCTAGAGTGTCACCCCCTTTGAAGAGGGGGATGACCACGGCAGCTTTCCAATCTCTGGGGATCTCAGACGTTACGAAAGAGAGGTTGAACAGGCTAGTAATAGGGGTTGCGACAATTTCGGCGGCTAGTTTTAGAAAGAAAGGGTCCAGATTGTCTAGCCCAGATGATTTGTAGGGGTCCAGATTTTGCAGCTCTTTCAGACTTTCAGAACATCAGCTGGTGGCCGGGGTAGTGGTAGCCAGGTGGAAAGCATGGCCAGCCGTAGCAAAATGCTTGTTGAAATTCTCGATTATTGTAGATTTATCGGTGGTGATAGTGTTTCCTAGCCTCAGTGCAGTGGGCAGTTGGGAGGAGGTGCTCTTATTCTCCATGGACTTTACAGTGTCCCAAAACTTTTTGGAGTTAGTGCTACAGGATGCAAATTTCTGTTTGAAAAAGTTAGCCTTTGCTTTCCTAACTGCTTGTGTATATTGGTTCCTGACTTCCCTGAAAAGTTGCATATCGCGAGGGCTATTTGATGCTAATGCAGTATGCCACATGATGTTTTTGTGCTGGTCAAGGGCAGTCAAGTCTGAGGAGAACCAGGGGCTATATCTGTTCTTAGTTCTGTATTTTTTGAATGGGGCATGTTTATTTAAGATTGAGAGGAAATTACTTTTAAAGAACAGCCAGGCATCCTCTACTGGCGGAATGTGATCTATATCCATCCAGGATACCTGGGCCAGGTCAATTAGGAAGGCCTGCTCGCTAAAGTGTTTTAGGGAGCGTTTGACAGTGATGAGGGGTGGTCGCTTGACCGCGGACTCGTTACGGACGTAGGCAATAAGGCAGTGATCGCTGAGATCCTGGTTGAAGACAGCGGGGGTGTATTTAGAGGGTAAGTTAGTCAGGATGATATCTATGAGGGTACCCATGTTTACGGATTTAGGGTTGTACCTGGTAGGTTCGTTGAAAATTTGTGTGAGATTGAGGGCATCTAGTTTGGATTGTAGGATGGCCGGGGTGTTAAGCATATCCCAATTTAGGTCACCAAGCAGTACGAACTCTGAGGATATATGGGGGGCAATCAATTCACATATGGTGTCCAGGGCACAGCTGGGGGCTGAGGGGGGTCTGTAGCAAGCGGCAACAGTGAGAGACTTATTTCTGGAAAGGTGGATTTTTAGAAGTAGAGGCTCAAACTGTTTGGGCACAGACCTGGATAGTATGATAGATCTCTACAGTAGATTGCAACTCCACCCCCTTTGGCAGTTCTATCTAGACGGAAAATGTTGTAGTTGGGGATGAAAATTTCAGAATTTTTGGTGGCCTTCCTAAGCCAGGATTCAGACACTGCTAGAACATCAGGGTTGGCGGAGTGTGCTAACGCAGTGAATAACTCAAACTTTGGAAGTAGACTTCTGATGTTAACGTGCAGAAAACCAAGGCTTTTACGGTTACAGAAGTCAACAAATGATAGCTCCTGGGGAGTAGGAGTAATACTGGGGGCTGCAGGGCCTGGGTTAGCCTCTACATCACCAGAGGAACAGAGGAGGACTAGAATAAGGATACGGCTAAAGGCTTTAAGAACTGGTCTTCTAGTGCGTTGGGTACAGAGAATAAAGGGGGCAGATTTCCGGGCGTTGTAGAAAAGATTCAGGGCATTATGTACAGACAAGGATATGGAAGGATATGAGTACAGTGGAGGTAAACCTAAGCGTTGGGTAACAATGAAAGAGATAGCATCACTGGAGGCACCGATTGAGCCGGTCTCCGCGTGTATGGGGGGGTGGGACAAAGGAGCTCTCTGAGGCTGGTTGAGAGTGACTTGGGGTTCTACATTGAAATAGTATAATAAGAACTAACTGGAACAGCAATAGGCTAGGCATATTGACATGGGAGAGAGGCATAAAGCAATCACAGGTGTTATTAGAGAGAGCTAAGACAACAACTGGTAATGGCCATAAAGTTTGGGCTGAGGCTAAACAGATAAACAGGACAGGGTACCGTATAAAGGAACAGTCCAGCAGGCATCAGCTGTGCAGCTGAGTGATCATAAGGTCCAGTGAACAGCAATATGTGAATCCGAGAGCAGTTCAAATTGGTGCTTCAGCACAGCGAGCAGGAAGCACTGTTGTAGTTTGCGTGTGCTAGCGGGCCGGGGCTAGCAGATGGATCTTCGTGGTCGTCGCAACAGGAAGCCTGTTGAAACTACAGACGATTACGTCGGCAGACCAGTCGTGATGGATCGGCAGGGCGCTGTGTCGACTCTAGGAGGTCCCGTCCGGTTGACAGAGAGGTAGATAGCCGGGAGATGTGCTTGATTCAAGGCTAGCTCAAGGCTTATTAGCCAACAACAACGTTCATTTGGTTGCAGCTAGCTAGTTGCGATTATCCAGAGTTAAAGGTCCAGTGATTCAGTGATTCCGGCAGAAAATCCGATATGTTCTGGGTCGATAACTCGCTGTGCAGACTGGCCGATAATGCAGACTGGCCGATAATAGTCCAGGCTAGAGCTGGCTGGTAGGTAATGCAGGCCACGGACAATGGAGAAAAAGCATCTAACGGTGGCTAATAGCAAGTAGCTAGTTAGCTGGCTACTCCCGTCCGGTAGACAGAGAGGTAGATAGCCAGGGCTAGCTCAAGGCTCAAGGCTAACTGGTGCTACGGGGGCAGTGGTGATTAGCCTACAGCAACATCCATTCGACATCCATTCGGTTGCGGCTAGCTAGATCCGGTGTTAAGGTCCAGTGATTCAGTTATTCCGGCAGAAAATCTGATGTTCTGGGTGAAAGCCGCTAACGGTGGCTAATAGCAAGTAGCTAGTTAGCTGGCTGGCTAGTTTCAACTGGAGATTCTAGATAAAGGTGAGTAAATAATAGAATCCGTTCCACATTGAGTGAGGCGGGTTGCAGGAAAGTATATTTAGTAGAAGGATGAAAAGTGTGATAGGGAAATATGTACATAAAATACAAAAAAACTGGCTATTTACATGGACACACAAGAGAACACGACCACACTGCTACGCTATCTTGGGAAAATGATGTCTGAGTGTGCCCCTGGCTAACTAGATAATATACTAAATAAAATGGTGCCGTCTGGTTTGCTAATATTAGGAATTTGAAATGATTTAAACTTTTAATTTTAATACTTAAGTATTGTCGTGTTTACGATTAGATGGTCTTGTCCTCTTCAGCCTTCAGATGACTGTTAGCTAGCTAGCTGAACTAAGTTACAGTACTGTAACGTTAGCTGCCAATAAACTGTACTGTTCTGTTGTAGCTCCACAGACCTAATATGTTGACGGCGTCCACGACAACCTTCTCTCTACAGAATGTTTATTGTAGACAAGTTATAACACTTTAGTTACTGTTTAGCGCCAGTACAGATCACATGTAGGTGTCCATACCGGAGCCATACAACAGAACTGACGAACAAAACAGAAAAATACGGACCATAACTTCCAACGTCATGACAATTGGAACATACAGCTGTCAATCATATAGGGATCAAAGTAGGCGGGACATACTGCGTTTGTGGCACAACACTCCCCTCCTCCAAGAGTGCAGTGTCCCTTTCGGCACCTATAACAAATATTTAATCAACAGAATTGGCAGTAGGAATAACACATTGTACAATTCACCTGAACACCAAAACAACATTGTGAAAACCTCAAGGTAAGTAAATAAAGGTGACTGTTCTCTCAACAGGAAAGGTGAATAACTAGTCCACTTTTTAAGACTTAACTTGAACAGTCCTGAACTACTTTGTTGGTTGTTTTTGTCCTGCAGGCCTTGCTGCTGCTGCTGGCGAGGGTACACTCCTCACCCACCTTTAGTCTCTCTGTCGTTCTTCCTCAGCCCTGTTTTGTTGGGTATGAGTGTGTGACAGGCTGGTGTGCAGGCCTGGAAGTCCCTGTGTTTCCCAATGACTGGACGTGTTGGGTCTGGATCTAATGTTTTCTCCCATGCCAGCTGCTCCTTCTCTGGTTTGTGGGGTGTCCGGCTGGCCCACTGCTGCAGTTTGGGTGGCTCAGGAGGAATGTTCTGGCACACAGGACGTTTCAGCACGCTGCTTCTTCTCTCCACCCTCGGCTGGTCTGGTGGTGCCTGTGTCGGGGCCCCTGGTACCATCAGAGGAGTGGTGGTTCTTCCCGGTGTCAAGGGTGAGGCCCCTGGTACCATCAGAGGAGTGGTGGTTCTTCCCGGTGTCAAGGGTGAGGCCCCTGGTACCATCAGAGGAGTGGTGGTTCTTGAGGCCCCTGGTGCTGGCAGCAGGGTGGTGGTTCTGCCCGGTGTCGAGGACGGAGACCTCTGAGCAGGCAGCAGGGTGGTGGCCCTGCCCAGTGTCAGGGACCATGGTGCCAGCAGGGGTGTGGTGGCTCTGCCCGGTGTTGAGAGCAGAGACCTTGGAGCTGGCAGCAGGGTGGTGGCCCTGCCCTGAGTCCAGACCCTCAGTGAAAGCAGAGGGCATCACCATTGTCGGAGGACTCCCCATTGCTGGACTGGTCACAGTCGCTTGGGTGTTCACCGTCTTTGGGGGGCTCACCGTCGCTCGGGTGTTCACCGATGCTGGGGGGCTCACCTTCACTGGAGACACCGTTGCCGGGGGGCTCACCTTCACTGGAGACACCGTTGCCGGGGGCAGCACTGGCACTTCTCTCCTCCGGCTTTGCTGGGTAGCTTCTATCCTGTCAA
Organism: Coregonus sp. 'balchen'; assembly: GCA_902810595.1. Taxonomy (NCBI): domain Eukaryota; kingdom Metazoa; phylum Chordata; class Actinopteri; order Salmoniformes; family Salmonidae; genus Coregonus; species Coregonus sp. 'balchen'. The sequence continues at coordinate 46,142,114 of LR778281.1, forward strand.
TCTTCTCCTCCAGGTAGGCTGGAAGCCAAGCAGGGACGTGCTCAACTTCAGATAACATTTTTTGGGGAAATACAGATCTCACACACACAAGTACGCCCACGTATAATATTTACAGATCACACACACAGGTATAACATTTACAGTAGCTAACAAAAATTGATAAAGCATCGACATTGATTTGAGCAACTTTATTGAGTGGAAAACTACAGTGGTGTCAGAGGCATTAGCCATTACCATTAGCTCTGAATCGTGTCTCTGGCTACAAGAAGACAGTGTTCAGGTTGGTGACTTAACTAATAGCTCTCAACTTTTAAAACCGTGAAAATAAAAATATAGAAAGCTATTAAAATAATTAAGTTTCCATCTGCCCTGCCCCTGCAATTTATACACTTCCATCTGTAGAACATTTCAGATATATATACACCTTTATTAAGAACATGCATAAAATAAAACATTCAAATTCTTATTTTAATTTTCCTGACTGTGGATGATGTTGACACATACCGCAACATTTGTTTGTTTGTTTGTTTGTCGGCTCACATACCTGGTCATGACATGGTGAACTACAGTGACCTGAAAGTATTGGGGACAGTGACACATTTGTTGTTGTTTTGGCTCTGTGCTCCAGCACTTTGGATTTGAAATGATACAATGACTATGAGGTTAAAGTGCAGACCGTCAGATTTAATTTGAGGGTGTTTTCATCAATACCGTTTAGAAATTACAGCACTTTTTCTCCATAGTCCCCCCCATTTTTGAAGCTCGCATCTGCTACAAGACCATGGTGCTTGCCTACGGAGCTGTGAGGGGAACGGCACCTCCGTACCTTCAGGCTCTGATAAGTCCCTACACCCAAACGAGGGCATTGCGTTCATCCACCTCTGGCCTGCTGGCCCCCCTACCTCTGCGGAAGCACAGTTCCCGCTCAGCCCAGTGAAAGCTATTCGCTGCTCTGGCACCCCAATGGTGGAACAAGCTCCCTCACGACGCCAGGACAGCGGAGTCACTCACCACCTTCCGGAGGCACTTGAAACCCCACCTCTTTAAGGAATACCTGGGATAGGATAAAGTAATCCTTCTACCCCCCCTTACCCCACCCCCAAAAAAATTAAAAATAATAATAATAGTAAAGTGGTTATCCCACTGGCTATAAGGTGAATGCACCAATTTGTAAGTCGCTCTGGATAAGAGTGTCTGCTAAATGACGAAAATGTAAATGTAAATTTTAGGGAACCAAATGTCTTGGGACAAATTGACTTATGTGTATTAAAGCAGTAAAAAGTGTAGTATTTAGTCCTATATTCATAGCAATCAATGATTACATCAAGCTTGTGACTCTACAAACTTGTTGGATGCATTTGCTGTTTGTTTTGGTCGTGTTTCAGATTATTTTGCACCCAATAGAAATGAACGGTAAATAATGTATTGTGTCATTTTGGAGTCACTTTCATTGTAAATAAGAATAGAATATGTTTCTAAACACTTCTACATTAATGTGGATGCTACCATGATTATGGATAATCCTTAATGAATTGTGAATAGTTATGAGTGAGAAAGCTACAGACGCACACATTTCATACCCCCAAGACATGCTAACCATTACAACAACAAGGGAGGTTAGCATTTCTGGAGGGGTATGATATTTGTGCGTCTAACTTCCTGCAATTTCTAAACGGTTCACCCGATATGGGTGACAATAACCTCAAATTAAATCTGACAGTCTGCACTTTAACCTCATAGTCATTGTATCATTTCAAATCCAAAGTGCTGGAGTACAGAGCCAAAACCCAAACGTGTCACTGTCCCAGTACTGTTGGGAGCTCACATTATGTTGTTGTTTTATCAGGCCATGGGTCTCCATCTAACGCTATTAGAAAATAATTACAATGGTGTTTCCCAAATGGCACCCTATTCCCTGTAGGGCTCTGGTCTAAAGTAGTGCACTATATAGGGAATAGGGTGTCATTCCCTGGTCTAAAGTAGTGCACTATATAGGGAATAGGGTACCAGAGTTCAGAACAGAACCGATGGAAGCCGGTTTATTTTTTATATGTTTTATTTTTACTTAAATGAAAACAGGCACACGCTGACTGTCATAGCTAGAAACACTATCTTCTTATTACCACATGAATGAATGGGGTGAGTAAAAATGGGGGCAAAATGGGCCTAACTCAAGAAAAATAATGAAAAACAGCAATTTAAGTTGAATCCAGCTACACCAACGTTCTCCTTCAGATTACATGGCGTATTTCTGTGTCCATTCTCTTGCTATTTTGCTGTATCTGTGTGAGGGAGAACACAAGACAAATCAAAACCCCAGAAAACACGTTGACCAAGGTTACGCTGGTAAAATTCCACTAACTTTGTTTTCCAGGAATCCTTGTTGGAGGATTCCCTTGTAAGTCCAGGAATATTCCAACCAGGATTCTAGAAAACCAGGGAATATTGGAACCCAAAACAAGGTGATAAAATAATCTACTCATTGTTGGTCAGAAAATCCAATGCAAACCACAAAGCAGACAATGTCATTAGGACAGGGTCACAACACGCGTACGACAGAGAGAGAGAGAGAGAGAGAGAGAGAGAGCGAGAGAGAGAGAGAGAGAGAGAGCGAGAGAGAGAGAGCGAGAGAGAGAGAGAGAGAGCGAGAGAGAGAGATATGGAGAGAGAGCGAGAGAGAGAGAGCGAGAGAGAGAGCGAGAGAGAGACAGAGAGAGAGAGCGAGAGAGCGAGAGAGAGAGCGAGAGAGAGAGCGAGAGCGAGAGAGCGAGAGCGAGAGAGAGAGCGAGAGAGAGAGAGACAGAGCGAGAGAGCGAGAGAGAGAGAGAGAGAGATGGAGACAGAGAGAGAGAGAGAGAGAGACAGAGCGAGAGAGAGAGATATGGAGAGAGAGCAGCCATTCAGTTTCATTTCTAGTCTCTACAGGATACTATTTGTACACACAGAAAACAACATGTTACAGTATACTTCACCATTCATGATATAACCTCATACAGGATGAAGGGGGAAAGAGCATCACAGGTCATAGACTGAAGGGGGCGCTACCCCATGACACATATTAACCCTAGTCCTGGAGTAGCCTAGCCGGGTCTCCATTGGCTTCCCCATGACACATATTAACCCTAGTCCTGGAGTAGCCTAGCCGGGTCTCCATTGGCTTCCCCATGACACATATTAACCCTAGTCCTGGAGTAGCCTAGCCGGGTCTCCATTGGCTTCCCCATGACACATATTAACCCTAGTCCTGGAGTAGCCTAGCCGGGTCTCCATTGGCTTCCCCATGACACATATTAATCCTAGTCCTGGAGTAGCCTAGCCGGGTCTCCATTGAGCTTGCATTTAAGTCCAGGGTTTAGGTTAAATCTGTGTCCAGGAAATCACTCAAGGTGCGTCAGCAGCACAGGATACTTACTTGTCACTATCTGTTTTATAGATGCGTGCGATCTCTGGCACTAGAGGGTCGTCTGGGTTGGGATCACATAACAGGGAGCAGATGGAGAGAAGAACTGCAGAAGAAGAAAGATGGAAGAGTTAGGTGTTTCTCAATAGTGTTACTAACCAGGACATGATCCCCACTATGAACTCCTCTCACGTAGACATCCAGGCCATGTGATGTCATAATGTTGGACTCCTCTCACGTAGACATCCAGGCCATGTGATGTCATAATGTTAGACTCCTCTCACATAGACATCCAGGCCATGTGATGTCATAATGTTAGACTCCTCTCACAAAGACATCCAGGCCATGTGATGTCATAATGTTGGACTCCTTGTGATATTTATAAGTAGCCCTTTCTGAGCCAGAATGGCCCACAGGGCAGTAGCCCATCTCTCGTTTCTCTAGCGTGAGGCAGCTTCAAGTCCACCCCCTAGACAGGACGCTAGTCTATCACAGGGCCTTATGATATACGCTGACAATCATTTACAGGATCTATCCACACAGTAGTCCTCACCTTTAGAAAGAGTTAACGCTGGAGACCACTGTGATCTGAGAATATCCAGACAGATACTGCCGTTACTGTTAATATTGGGGTGGTAAATTCTTGTGGTAAACGCAAGCTGTGAGAGAGAGAGGAGAGAAAGAGAGAGAGAGAGAGAGAGAGAGAGAGAGAGAGAGAGAGAGAGAGAGAGAGAGAGAGACAGAGAGAGACAGAGAGAGAGAGAGAGAGAGAGAGAGAGAGACAGAGAGTTATAAGAGGGAAAGATCAATTCAAAAAAGCAGTAATTACATCATCATCATCAGGCCACAGCCTAGAACAATAAAACATTGCTGTTCTGACACTAATTAAGGAACTAGTCACTAACCAATGTGAAGTAGAATGGCCCCCCAATGATTTGAAAGGATAGTGTGAAGCATGGCCCCTTCCTTACCTTAGGGGGTTTGAAAGGATAGTGTGAAGCATGGCCCCTTCCTTACCTTAGGGCAGGGGTGTCAAAGTCAAATGGACGGAGGGCCAAATAAAAAATTTAGCTACAAGCCGAGGGCCGGACTGTTCGAATGTTCATTGAAAATTTTTTAAATGACGCATATAGTCTAGTGAACCTAATTGAACCTACTGAAAACCTAACAAATATATTCCAATATGATCAGATAAATAAAGCAATATTTTCTTATGGCTCTGTCAGTAATCTTTAATTTTCAACAGACACAAAAGACAAATTTCCTTTATATAAAAATCCCCATAACATGAACATTAAATGAAAGAAACCGGTATTCAAGGCACCATCAGTAGCCTATATTTTCTATTTTAGCAAAAGTGGGCTAAATTTACTTCAAAGAAAAAAACAATAATAGCAATTTTCTATCATCCACTCAACTGAAATATTTTTAAAATATAATTGGATTGAAATACAATAAAATAAAGTGCAAAAATCTATTAATCAAAAACAACACTTTGTTTAAGGAGAAGTAACATGCAGTGAAAACAAATATTAAACTTTAACTTTTAAACTTGAACTGAGTAGAAACTCTAAATATGTGATTGCACAGTAATGTTCACTTGTTTGAGGTTGAGGGTGATACTTGGTGGTGTCCCATCTTTTCCACAAGTTCATCAATGTTCGGGGTAAGGCTCTGAGCTGAGGAAATCCTCAGAATTGAGTGGAGGTGTTCAGCAGTAAGTCGACTTCTGTGTGATGTTTTGTTCAGGTTCATCAAAGAAAACAGTTGTTCACACAGGTATGTGCTGCCAAACATAGACAACGTTTGAGCAGCCTGGATGCGCAGCTGGGGCATTGTGTCGGGGAGGAAACGGGCGAACTCCGCAGCACCCACTGCCGCATATTTTGCCCTCAGTGCATCATTGCATTGGAGGTCAATCAACTCCATTTGGAGGTTTGGTGGTGAGCTTTCCACGTCAACAGCAAATGGGTTACCGAGCAGTTCCAACCTGCTTTTTTGTGCTTCAAAGTCAGCAAATCGGCGTCGAAAGTCAGCGGCAAGCATACCTATTTTATCAGCCAACTGTGCGCTCGGGAACGCACTGGTAGAGAGCTTCTCTTTCATGGTCTGGCAGCTGGGAAAGTGGCTCAAATTTTCTTTCCGCATCTGCGTCTCCCACAGAGTCAGTTTGGTTTTAAATGCCTTCACTGTACTGTACATATCAGAGATGACATGATCCCGACCCTGCAGCTGCAAGTTCATTGCATTCAGATGACTCGTAATGTCACACAGAAAAGCCATTTCACACAGAAACATTTCGTCTCGGAGTTGTGTTGTGTCTTTCCCTTTGCTGTCCAAGAACAGACAAATCTCCTCACGAAGCTCGAAACATCTTTGAAGCACCTTTCCCTGGCTTAGCCATCGCACCTCTGTGTGATAAGGCAAATCACCATGCTCTGTTTCTAACTCCGTCAGAAATGCCTTGAACTGGCGGTGATTCAAACCTTTGGCTCTGATAAAGTTAACTGTGCGCGTGATGATGCTCATTACATGCTCCATTTTCAAGGCTTTACCGCACAACGCTTCCTGGTGTATGATACAATGATAAGCTGTCAGCTCACCTGTCGCGTTTTCCTCTTGCATCTTTTCCCGTATCTTCGCCACCAGTCCGCTCCTGTGTCCACACATCGCAGGTGCTCCGTCGGTTGTCAAACCCACGAGTTTTTCCCAAGGCAGCTCCATCTCATTTACACATCTTGACACCTCTTCATACAAATCATGCCCCGTAGTTGTGCCATGCATAGGACGTAAAGCCAAAAACTCCTCTGTCACGCTTAGGCTGGAGTCCACTCCGCGGATGAAAATTGACAACTGGGCAATGTCAGAAATGTCGGTGCTCTCATCCACAGCCAAGGAATATGCAATGAAATCTTTTCCCTTTTTCACAAGCTGCTCTTTTAGATTGATGGACAACTGGTCTACTCTCTCGGCAATGGTGTTTCTGCTCAGACTCACATTTAAAAAGAGTTGCCTTTTTTCTGGGCAAACTTCGTCACAAACTTTAATCATGCAGTTTTTGATGAAATCCCCCTCCGTAAATGGCCGGGCTGATTTAGCGATCTCTTCTGCCAAAATAAAACTGGCCTTGACAGCAGCCTGGCCTTGTGATTTGGCTTTTTTGAACAGAGCCTGTCGAGATTTGAGGCCTCGTTTTAATTCCTCTGCCTTTTGTAGCCTTTGTTCCATGTCCATATTCTTGTTTTTGTCCGCGTGTTTCGTTTCATAACGTTTCATAATGTCGTACTCCGACTCCCACCTTGTTTGAAACCCCCGGTTCTCAGTGTCCACCTTCCGTTTTGCCATTTTTGATGGGTATCTGAAAGTTAATTTTACTGTGATGCTGACGACTGCTGTGCCAATAAATATTGAAATGAAGCAGCCTACTGCTCGGTGCGTCACCGTTGCATTGTGGGAAATGTAGTATTGGTGCGTGTAAAAGATCTGCGGGCTGCCGGCTTGCTGCGGTCTGCGGGCCGGTTCTAATAATAAATCAAGATCATCCCAGGGGCCGTAAAAAACCTTCTCGCGGGCCGGATGTGGCCCGCGGGCCTTGACTCTGACATATGTGCCTTAGGGGGTTTGAAAGGATAGTGTGAAGCATGGCCCCTTCCTTACCTTAGGGGGTTTGAAAGGATAGTGTGAAGCATGGCCCCTTCCTTACCTTAGGGGGTTTGAAAGGATAGTGTGAAGCATGGCCCCTTCCTTACCTTAGGGGGTTTGAAAGGATAGTGTGAAGCATGGCCCCTTCCTTACCTTAGGGGGTTTGAAAGGATAGTGTGAAGCATGGCCCCTTCCTTACCTTAGGGGGTTTGAAAGGATAGTGTGAAGCATGGCCCCTTCCTTACCTTAGGGGGTTTGAAAGGATAGTGTGAAGCATGGCCCCTTCCTTACCTTAGGGGGTTTGAAAGGATAGTGTGAAGCATGGCCCCTTCCTTACCTTAGGGGGTTTGAAAGGATAGTGTGAAGCATGGCCCCTTCCTTACCTTAGGGGGTTTGAAAGGATAGTGTGGAGCATGGCCCCTTCCTTACCTTAGGGGGTTTGAAAGGATAGTGTGGAGCATGGCCCCTTACCTTAGGGCAGTGGTCACCAACCAGTCGATCAATCTTCAAGGCTCCTAGTTGATCACCAAACATTTCTGTAGAAAAGCCAACGACAACATTTCCGTAGAAAAGCCAACGACAACATTTCTGTAGAAAAGCCAACGATAAAGACTTGCGCGTTGTGCTGTTGGTGGTAGCTGCACTAGATCCAGAAGCCCTGCCCACCAGGTAGGCAAAGTGTTCCCATTTTAAACCATTTAATTTGTCTGAAAAGACAAACTCCGCCTTCCCGGCGGACCTGGGAGATCTGTGGCTAAATCGAGTGAGCCTACTAAGCTGGCCAATCGGGATCGCTCAAATCACCGCGCCTACCTACGACCACGGCCAAAGCGAAGTTTGATACTAGCCTATGTGAGATTTCATAACTTTTAAAACATACAGCAAAGAGCGGCTGTTTTTATGAGTGAGTTCATGTCTAAGTTTTTATTCAGCTTTTATTATAATTATTACAAAACATAAAAACGCTCCTCTTCTCTCTACGTCCTCTCGCGCTGCAGCTGAAATGAATGAGTAGCCAAGTGTATCGACAGCCCTGCGTTTTTATTTGTTATTAGCAGCTCGTCGTGTCTATTTTAATATCGAGGAATATTTCACTTTCTCTGGTCATAGGAACAACATGGATTTGTGCACGAGGCAGGATGCGACTCAACTTTTGGCCATCAGGTGGAAGACGGTGTCTCCTCTCTCTGGTCAGTCTCACCGGAGGAAAGGAAGGGGAGAGCAGGGAACCGTGAGAGGCAGATCCTCTGCTGCGCTCTCCCTCCCTCCGCTGAGACTAATGCCGTGTTCAAAACAACTGGGAACTTGGATATCTCCGACTTCAGTGCGTTCAAGACAACTGGGAACTCTGGAAAAAACAAAACTAGATTTGACTGGGGGAAATCGCTTGGAACGGTCATCCAACTCGGAAACTCTCATCTTTCTAGAGCTCCAACTTTCCGACCTGATGTTCACGGACGTCATGATTTGACCTTGTTTTTTTCCAAGTTCTCAGTTGTCTTGAACGCACCATGACAATCAGATCTCGAAGTCTCAAGGTTTTGCTCGCCTGAGGTAGAGTATCTTATGATAAGCTGTAGACCACACTATTTACCAAGAGAGTTTTCATCTATATTTTTCATAGCTGTCTATTTACCACCACAAACCAATGCTGGCATTAAGATTGCACTGAATGAGCTGTATAAGGCCATAAGTCAACAGGAAAACGCTCATCCAGAGGCAGCGCTCCTAGTGGCCGGGGACTTTAATGCAGGGAAACTTAAATCAGTTCTACCTAATTTCTACCAGCATGTTAAATGTGCAACCAGAGGAAAAAAACTCTGGACCACCTTTACTCCACACACAAGAGACGCATACAAAGCTCTCCCTCGCCCTCCATTTGGCCAATCTGACCATAACTCTATCCTCATAACTCTAAAGCAGGAAGCACCAGTGACTCGGTTAATAAAAAAGTGGTCAGATGACGCAGTTGCTAAGCTACAGGACTGTTTTGCTAGCACAGACTGGAACATGTTCCGGGATTCTTCAGATAGCATTGAGGAGTACACCACATCAGTCACTGGCTTCATCAATAAGTGCATCGATGATGTCGTCCCCACAGTGACCGTACGTACATAACCCAACCAGAAGCCATGGATTACAGGAAACATCCGCACTGAGCTAAAGGGTAGAGCTGCCGCTTTCAAGGAGCGGGACTCTAACCCGGACGCTTATAAGAAATCCCGCTATGCCCTCTGACGAACCATCAAACAGGCAAAGAGTCAATACAGGACTAAGATTGAATCGTACTACACCGGCTCTGACGCTCGTCGGATGTGGCAGGGCTTGAAAACTATTACAGACTACAAAGGGAAGCACAGCCGCGAGCTTCAAAGTGACACAAGCCTACCAGACGAGCTAAACCACTTCTATGCTCGCTTCGAGGCAAGCAACACTGAAGCATACATGAGAGCACCAGCTGTTCCGGATGACTATGTGATCACGCTCTCTGTAGCCGATGTGAGTTAGACTTTTAAGCAGGTCAACAATCACAAGGCCGCAGTGCCAGACGGATTACCAGGACGTGTACTCCGAGCATGTGCTGACCAACTGGCAAGTGTCTTCACTGACATTTTCAACATGTCCCTGACTGAGTCTGTAATACCAACATGTTTCAAGCAGACCACCATAGTCCCCGTGCCCAAGGACACTAAGATAACCTGCCTAAATGACTACCGACCCGTAGCACTGACGTCTGTAGCCATGAAGTGCTTTGAAAGGCTGGTCATGGCTCACATCAACACCATTATCCCAGAAGCCCTAGACCCACTCCTATTTGCATACCGCCCCAACAGATCCACAGATGATGCAATCTCTTTTGCACTCCACACTGCCCTTTCCCACCTGGACAAGAGGAACACCTACGTGAGAATGCTATTCATTGACTACAGCTCAGCATTCAACACCATAGTGCCCTCAAAGCTCATCACTAAGCTATGGATCCTGGGACTAAACACCTCCCTCTGCAACTGGATCTTGGACTTCCTGACGGGCCGCCCCCAGGTGGTAAGGGTAGGTAACAACACATCTGCCACACTGATCCTCAACACGGGGGCCCCTCAGGGGTGCGTGCTCAGTCCCCTCCTGTACTCCCTGTTCACCCATGACTGCATGGCCAGGCACGACTCCAACACCATCATTAAGTTTGCCGACGACACAACAGTGGTAGGCCTGATCACCGACAACGATGAGACAGCCTATAGGGAGGAGGTCAGAGAGCTGGCCGTGTGGTGCCAGGATAACAACCTCTCCCTCAACGTGACCAAGACAAAGGAGATGATTGTGGACTACTGGAAAAAGATTCTCATCGACGGGGCTGTAGTGGAACAGGTTGAGAGCTTCAAGTTCCTTGGTGTTCACATCACCAACGAACTATCATGGTCCAAACACACCAAGACAGTCGTGAAGATGGCACGACAAAGCCTATTCCCCCTCAGGAGACTGAAAAGATTCGGCATGGGTCCTCAGATCCTCAAAAATTCTACAGCTGCACCATCGAGAGCATCCTGACTGGTTGCATCACCGCCTGGTATGGCAACTGCTTGGCCTCTGACCGCAAGGCACTCCAGGCGGAGTCAGAGGAAGGCCCTCAAAATTGTCAAAGACTCCAGCCACCCTAGTCATAGACTGTTCTCTCTGCTACCGCACGGCAAGCGGTACCGGAGTGCCAAGTCTAGGTCCAAAAGACTTCTCAACAGCTTCTACCCCCAAGCCATAAGACTCCTGAACAGCTAATCATGGCTACCCGGACTATTTGCACTGCCCCCCCGCCCCATCTTTTTACGCTGCTGCTACTCTGTTAATTATTTATGCATAGTCACTTTAACTCTACCCACATGTACATATTACTTCAACTACCTCAACTAGCCGGTGCCCCCGCACATTGACTCTGCACCGGTATCCCCCTTTATATATAGCCTCCCTACTGTTATTTTATTTTACTTCTGCTCTTTTTTTCCTCAACACTTTTTTGTTGTTGTTTTATTTTACTGTTTTATTAAAAATAAATGCACTGTTGGTTAAGGGCTGTAAGTAAGCATTTCACTGTAATGTCTGCACCGGTTGTATTCGGCGCATGTGGCCAATAAAATTTGATTTGATTTGAGATGCAGGTACCATCAATCCAGTAAAATATAAAAGCTAATTATTTGCAAATTATTTCAACATATGCTCAGCTGTGCCTCGCAAGTGCTACACCAACTGATCTATTTTGTTATCAAAGCTTGAGTTCTGAAATATAAATGGTCTGAGAATAACAATATTGGCAGGCCAGGCATATAGCCAATATGCTGTGATAAGTATTAGGAATACTACACAAACCTCATTCCTACAGAACTGGTTTTATTAGGTTCATGTTACATTTTTTAAGTCATGTTAAAGTGGTAGATCTCGGCTTGCTTTTTGACTGCGAAAGTGATCTTGACTCAGAAAAGGTTGGTGACCACTACCTTAGGGGGTTTGAAAGGATAGTGTGAAGCATGGCCCCTTCCTTACCTTAGGGGGTTTGAAATGATAGTGTGAAGCATGGCCCCTTCCTTACCTTAGGGGGTTTGAAAGGATAGTGTGTAGCATGGCCCCTTCCTTAGGGGGTTTGAAAGGATAGTGTGTAGCATGGCCCCTTCCTTACCTTAGGGGGTTTGAAAGGATAGTGTGAAGCATGGCCCCTTCCTTACCTTAGGGGGTTTGAAAGGATAGTGTGAAGCATGGCCCCTTCCTTACCTTAGGGGGTTTGAAAGGATAGTGTGTAGCATGGCCCCTTCCTTAGGGGGTTTGAAAGGATAGTGCGAAGCATGGCCCCTTCCTTACCTTAGGGGGTTTGAAAGGATAGTGTGTAGCATGGCCCCTTCCTTACCTTAGGGGGTTTGAAAGGATAGTGTGTAGCATGGCCCCTTCCTTACCTTAGGGGGTTTGAAAGGATAGTGTGTAGCATGGCCCCTTACCTTAGGGGGTTTGAAAGGATAGTGTGAAGCATGGCCCCTTCCTTACCTTAGGGGGTTTGAAAGGATAGTGTGAAGCATGGCCCCTTCCTTACCTTTGGGGGTTTGAAAGGATAGTGTGAAGCATGGCCCCTTCCTTACCTTAGGGGGTTTGAAAGGATAGTGTGAAGCATGGCCCCTTCCTTACCTTTGGGGGTTTGAAAGGATAGTGTGTAGCATGGCCCCTTCCTTACCTTAGGGGGTTTGAAAGGATAGTGTGAAGCATGGCCCCTTCCTTACCTTAGGGGGTTTGAAAGGATAGTGTGAAGCATGGCCCCTTCCTTACCTTTGGGGGTTTGAAAGGATAGTCTGTAGGGAAATGAATGTTCAAGAAGAAAACGCCCCCCTGATATGGACTGTCATTCTGAAAGAAGAAACAGCATCACATTACAGTCCATCCTAGTTCTAACTAGCCTTCCATACTATAGTACTTGTTCCACATTTCACTCAAACAGCCGTACGACCAAAAACCTGAATACTTTTGTCAAACTAGAAATGAAACATTTCAGAATTGTCCCATTAAAGTGACATACGTGACTTGTACTTACTGGCCCCATGATTGTGGCTTGCCAGTGAAACACTGAAAAGGAGGAGAGAGAGTGACTTAGTGCACAGTGATGGGTATTATTACCTTCAACCACTGTTTGTTAATCGTGGTCCCGGGGTGCACACTTCTGTTTTCGGCAGACCGCACCACCCTCTGGAGAGCCCTGCGGTTGCAGGCGGTGCAGTTGCCGTACCAGGCGGTGATACAGCCCGACAGGATGCTCTCAATTGTGCATCTGCAAAAGTTTGTGAGGGTTTTAGGTGCCAAGCCGAATTTCTTCAGCCTCCTGAGGTTGAAGAGGCTCTGCTGCGCCTTCTTCACCACATTGTCTGCGTGGGTGGGCCATTTCAGTTTGTCAGTGATGTGTACGCCAAGGAACTTGAAGCTTTTCACCTTCTCCACTGCGGTCTTGTCGATGTGGATAGGGGGGTGCACCCTCTGCTGTTTCCTGAAGTCCACGATCATCTCCTTTGTTTTGTTTTGTTGACGTTGAATGAGAGGATATTTTCCTGGCACCACACTCCCAGAGCCCTCACCGCCTCCCTGTAGGCGGTCTCGTCATTGTTGGTAATCAAGCCTACTACTGAGTTGGAGGTGTGCTTGGCCACGCAGTCATAGGTGAACAGGGAGTAAAGGAGGGAGCTGAGCACGCACCCTTGTGGGGCCCCGATGTTGAGGATCAGCGGTGGAGATGTTGTTTCCTACCTTCACCACCTGGGGGCGGCCCGTCAGGAAGTCTAGGACCCAGTTGCACAGGGCGGGGTCAGGCCCAGGGCCCCGAGCTTAATGATGAGCTTGGAGGGTACTATGGTGTTGAATGCTGAGCTATAGTCAATGAACAGCATTCTTACATAGGTATTCCTCTTGTCCAGATGGGATAGGGCAGTGTGATGGCGATTGCATCGTCTGTGGATCTATTGGGGCGGTAAGCAAATTGAAGTGGGTCTAGGGTGACAGGTAAGGTAGAGGTGATATGATCCTTGACTAGTCTCTCAAAGCACTTCATGATGACAGAGGTGAGTGCTACGGGGCGATAGTCATTTAGTTCAGTTACCTTTGCTTTCTTGGGTACAGGAACAATGGTGGCCATCTTGAAGCATGTGGGAACAGCAGACTGGGATAGGGAGAGATTGAATATGTCCATAATCACACCAGCCAGCTGGTCTGCGCATGCTCTGAGGACGCATCTGGGCCGGCATTCTTACGGGGGTTAACATGCTTAAATGTCTTAATCACGTCGGCCACGGAGAAGGAGAGGCCACAGTCCTTGGTAGTGGGCCTCGTCAGTGGCACTGTGTTATCCTCAAAGCGGGCGAAGAAGGTGTTTAGCTTGTCTGGAAGCGAGACGTCGGTGTCGGCGACGTGGCTGGTTTTCCTTTTGTAGTCCGTGATTGTCTGTAGACCCTGCCACATACATCTCATGTCTGAGCCATTGAATTGCGACTCCACTTTGTCTCTATACTGATGTTTCGCCAGTTGAATTGCCTTGCGGAGTCAGTAGCTACACTGTTTGTATTCTGCCATATTCCCAGTCACCTTGCCGTGGTTAAATGCGGTGGTTCGCGCTTTCAGATTTGCGCAAATGCTGCCATCTATCCACGGTTTCTGGTTAGGGTAGGTTTTAATAGTCACAGTGGGCACAACATCACCTATACACTTCCTGATAAACTCAGTCACCGTTTCAGTGTATTCGTCTAAATTATTTTCGGAAGCTACCCGGAACATATCCCAGTCCGCGTGATCAAAACAATCTTGAAGTGTGGATTCTGATTGGTCAGACCAGCGTTGAATAGTCCTTAGCAAGGGTATTTCCTGTTTGAGTTTCTGCCTATAGGAAGGGAGGAGCAAAATGGAGTCGTGGTCAGATTTGCCGAAAGGAGGGCGGGGGAGGGCCTTATAACTATCCCGGAAGTTCGAATAGCAATGGTTGAGGATTTTAGCAGCGCGAGTACAACAGTTGATATATTGATAGAACTTCGGCAGCCTAGTCCTCAAATTTGCTTTGTTAAAATCCCTGGCTACAATAAATGCAGCCTCAGGATATGTGGTTTCCAGTTTGCATAAAGTCCAGTGAAGTTCTTTGAGGGCCGTCGTGGTATCGGCTTGAGGGGGGATATACACGGCCGTGACTATAACCAAAGAAAATTACCTTGGGAGATAATACGGTCTGGATTTGATTGTGAGATATTCTAGGTCGGGTGAACAAAAGGACTTGAGTTCCTGTATGTTACTACAATTACACCATGAGTCGTTAATCATGAAACACACACCACCGCCCTTCTGCTTCCGTGAAACAAAGTATGTTACAGGCCTTGATGTCTCTCTGGAAAGAAATCCTTGCCCGGAGCTCGTCGAGCTTGTTAACCAGAGACTGAACATTAGAGAGTAGAACACTTGGAAGCGGTGGGTGGTGTGCGCGCCTCCTAAGTCGAACCAGCAGGCCGCTCCGAGTGCCTCTCCTCCACCAGCGATGTTTTGGGTCAGCCACTGGAATCAGTTCAGTTGCCCTGGGGAGAGCAAACAAAGGATCTGCTTCGGGAAAGTCGTATTCCTGGTCGTAATGCTGGTGAGTTACCGCCGCTCTGATATCCAATAGTTTTCCCCGGCTGTATGTAATGATACAAAACACTTTCTGAGCTAATAATGTAAAAA
Source organism: Coregonus sp. 'balchen' (assembly GCA_902810595.1). Classification (NCBI taxonomy): domain Eukaryota; kingdom Metazoa; phylum Chordata; class Actinopteri; order Salmoniformes; family Salmonidae; genus Coregonus; species Coregonus sp. 'balchen'. The sequence goes on from LR778281.1 coordinate 46,157,370, forward strand.
ATAATACATAAAAAAAATATATATATACTGCAAAGTTTCCTAAGAGCTAGTCGCGAGGCCGCCATCTTCGTCTGCGCCAGTGGAGACCTTTGATTACTGGAACCAGTGTAGTTCTAGGGCAAAAACAGAAATGTTCATCCCAGAGTGTGGGTCCCCAGGACCACGATTAACAAACAGTGCCTTTAAGAGTTCCACAACAACAAGTCTATAATAAGAGTCAAGACACTTACTGTCATCTCCCACTGGTCCTGCTGAACACTGTGCCGGAGGGTCACGAGCCAGGTCATTCAGCTCCTGCAATCAACAACCACAAGACGAGGAACAATTAGCTCTGGAAACCAGAGGTGGCCATCTTGAGTGATTAAGATACAGTCAGTGCATTCAAGGTAGATAAAGCAACCACATATCACAGCAATTAAAAACTGTCTTTAATAAAGCAGCTATCAGCTAAATCAGTGCTAGTAAGAAGAGACAAGTAGGAGTGGGAGCAAAGTGATTAGTGGGCTCCAGTCAGACCTGAGAATGAGTCATATCAGGCAACAGTAACCTACACCTTTTTTTTATTTAACCTTTATTTAACCAGTTAAGCCAGTTGAGAACAAGTTCTCATTTACAACTGCGACCTGGCCAAGATAAAGCAAAGCAGTGCGATAAAAACAACAACACAGAGTTACATATGGGGTAAAACAAAACATAAAAGTCAAAAAATTAAACAGAAAATATATATACAGTGTGTGGAAATGTAGCAAGTTATGGAGGTAAGGCAATAAATAGGCCATAGTGCAAAATAATTACAATTAACACTGGAGTGATAGATGTGCAAGAGATGATGTGCAAATAGAGATACTGGGGTGCAAATGAGCAAAATAAATAACAATATGGGGATGAGGTAGTTGGGTGGGCTAATTTCAGATGGGCTGTGTACAGGTGCAGTGATCGGTAAGGTGCTCTGACAACTGATGCTTAAAGTTAGTGAGGGAGATAAGAGTCTCCAGCTTCAAAGATTTTTGCAATTCGTTCCAGTCATTGGCAGCAGAGAACTGGAAGGAATGGCAGCCAAAGGAGGTGTTGGCTTTGGGGATGACCAGTGAGATATACCCGCTGGAGCGCAGACTACGGGTGGGTGTTGCTATGGGGACTAATGAGCTAAGATAAGGCAGGGATTTGCCTAGCAGTGATTTATAGATGGCCTGGAGCCAGTGGGTTTGGCGATGAATATGTAGTGAGGGCCAGCCAACGAGAGCGTACAGGTCACAGTGGTGGGTAGTATATGGGGCTTTGGAGACAAAACGGATGGCACTGTGATAGACTACATCCAATTTGCTGAGTAGAGTGTTGGAGGCTATTTTGTAAATGACATCGCCAAAGTCAAGGATCGGTAGGATAGTCAGTTTTACGAGGGCATGTTTGGCAGCATGAGTGAAGGAGGCTTTGTTGCGAAATAGGAAGCCGATTCTAGATTTAACTTTGGATTGGAGATGCTTCATGTGAGTCTGGAAGGAGAGTTTACAGTCTAACCAGACACCTAGGTATTTGTAGTTGTCCACATACTCTAGGTCAGACCCGTCGAGAGTAGTGATTCTAGTCGGGTGGGCGGGTGCCAGCAGCGCTCGATTGAAGAGCGTGCATTTAGTTTTACTAGTGTTTAAGAGCAGTTGGAGGCTACGGAAGGAGTGTTAAGAGCTCGTTTGGAGATTTGTTAACACAACGGAAAATAAAAACAAGTGTTATGGAACAAGTTTAGGTAGTCATTTTTTTAATAGGACTCAACGGTGTTCTAAAAGAAAGAACCAGTCAGACGGTCATTCAACACCACCTGAGGAATGATAACATCCCCTCTCTCTGCCACAGCAGTGTGTGTGTAAAGTTTCAGATTGATCCAGTGAAGCATTGCAATACTGGACTATTTTGTATCAAGTCTTCCCAAATGTGCCTATAGAGAACATACAGAACATACAGAAATGATATGGTAATACAAAATGTAAGTTTACACACTGTCATACATGAATGTCATACATGATGGATCATTAGCTTATACACTAACTTTCACACATCTAGATGGCCGGGTGGGGTGGGTGTGGAGCCAGAGACAGCAGGGGTTCAAACTGTAGAACCCAGTTCCTACATTTGAATATAAAAAATGATTTTATCAAACAAAACTATGCTACATTTTATCTCTGGGACCCTCAGGATGACAAATCAGAGCAATATTACTGAATGTAAGTCCATTATTTACCTCCAGAGGTGAATGTATCAAACCGGTTGCCGTGATACGTTTGTTGTGCACTCTCCTCTAACAATAGCATGGTATTTTTTCACTGTAATAGCTACTGTAAATTGGACAGTGCAATTAGATTAAAAAGTATTTAAGCTTTCTGCCCATATAAGACATGTCTATGTTCTGGAAAGTTCACCGTTACTTACAACAGTCATGCTGTTCTACGGGATCGGTGTCCGACCTACGGGATCGGTGTCCGACCTACGGGATCGGTGTCCGGATCCCGTAGAGGTTAAACACTATTATAGCACACAGAGTGAGTCCATTAAACATATTATGTGACTTGTTAAGCACATTTTTACTCCTGAACTTATTTATGCTTGCCATAACAAAAGGGGTTGAAGACTTATTCACACGATATTCGAAAAACATAATTCCACTTTGACATTACGGGGTATTGTGTTGTAGACCAGTGAAAGAAAATCTCAATTTAATCCATTTTAAATTCAGGCTGTAACACAAAATGTGTAAAAAGTCAAGGGGTGTGAAAACTTTCTGAAGGTACTGTAGCTAGTTAGCTATATGTTGAATGCCTTGATAGTGAACATTATATCCGTCTAGCTAACTAGCTACCACATTCCACCTAAATCATGTAGCTAGCTACGCATATCCCTGACTGGTTTATATGCATTTGTGTGCCAGACCACGCCCACGTGAACGCTTATTGGTCAATAGCGGCCATGTTGTTTTAGGTACTAGTCTGGAAATATTGCGCTAGGAGAGCTTTCTCCGTAGATGCGACATATCCAGTTTCATGCAGATCGGTCATTCGGTCCAAGAGGAGTAGCGTTTTACGTGTTTTTCACAAAATTCAAAATGGCGTAAAATCCATCATGGCAGACCTTATGGGTCCTTGAGGCAAATGTGCTCCTTGTGAGGAGAGGGACCTATGTACCTGATTTCATGACTCTAGGTCAAAACAGGGTGAGGGGCATAACCTTTTGAAAGTTTGCATTTTCAATAGCTTGTTATAGCGCCGCCGATTGGCATGGCCTTGCATGAGAGGGTGTGGCCCACGACCCTTTACTGTCTAGACTGGCCACGTCGCGCGCAAGCGTTACAAAATGGCTCTAAACTTGGTTCTATTTGAGACGCTTTCCCGCACTGCAAGTCCCGCCTCTCCCATCTACTCATCGGTCTTCATGGGGCATACAACCCCACGTGGGTATTTGAAAGATGAACGAGGAGAGATTCATCATAGATAACTAACTAAAAACAGAGCATCATTAAAAAGGTCATATGAATGTAACATTTTAATTACACTGACATTTTCAAAGTCATGTCCCCCCCAGTCCTTGACTTCTACTAAATAAGTCTTTCAGCACCCTGTAATTGTTCGAATTTCCAAAAAACAAACAGAATGTGTTCTAAGCAGTTTTAGGAGGACATGTCATTTACTCCCACTACCCTTCACCAGTTGGCTGCCATGTCCCATAGAAACTACACCAAAACTATATCAAAACTAATTTCACACATAATAATAGATGTAGCCTAAAGACAAGATTAAGTTGACAATAGTATGACAGATGAAAATATTTTCAATTGCCTTGTGAATGAAGAGACTGCAGCGTAGCGTGGGTAATTGACAAAGAAGGCAACGGAGCGTTTTACTTTTTAAATCATCCTTCATGCACGTAAGACATTTTGATTTCATAACCTATCGTAAAGAGCAGCTTTTTCTAAGACACATACATTTGCCAAACAACTTCAAATTAAGGCATGGGCTCTATTTCAAAATGTCACTTTTTGTAGAATATAACAGACGCTTTTCCATGCATTTTCCATGTGACCACTTGGAGCAGCAATAGCCACAGGCCCCAAGGCACAGACTAGTAACATAATAACACTTAAAATATGATACTGTTCTTTTGAAATACAATTTATTTATTTATTTTTAATGTTTCTAAAAGACCTGCCTTAATGAAATAATGAATTTATTTGTGATGTATAACACTTTGAATTGTGATGTTTTTCCATATAGCTTACAGTAACAAACTAATGGAAATGTGTTTTTTTTTCCGTATTCTAAATGGTAGGCCTACACTGCATTGGGTTTACTGTGGATGTGGGAGTAGCTTACAGGCAGCTCGGTGGCAAGTACATTTCTGTATTTCATAATACAGTGCATCTACTGTAATATAAATCAAGTATCAAAGCAAGTACTGTAATGACACGCAGTACAATACCGTAAAATGTACTGTATGCGACCATAATCGGGAATGAATTAAATTCATTGAGGGGTTTGTGTTTTACTGTAATTACAAGGGATTGGTGCAAGCAGGTCGGCTGCTAAGTAAAGTGTTTACAAATGAATTAATATTTGGTGTTTCACATCCCTTAAAGGCTTCCAAACTGGCAGCGACTACAGGGCCAAACAGACCAAAAGGACATGGCACAATGCTCAACCATTTTAAGGTGTGCTGCCACTCCAATCTGACCCCTATTGAAATTGATGGGGCACTATAACCACATAGGAGTTAAAATCGGTACAGCATTCTCACTGATGGGAGCAACAAATATAGCCTCTTACAAGACACACCTCAAAATATGTTAATGAGCCAGAAACAATACCATGCACCCACTAGGGGTCAAAAGGTTTTTTGGCACTCCAAAGATATAGCACGGTACCGTATTATGTGGGATGGAATTACAGTACCATTTGGAATACAGCAATTTTCCCACAATGCACCATAAATTACCGTATAAATTACAGTTATACGTTACAGTGTACCTAATGCCCTCCTAAACAACCAAATGTTACTGTATACCTAAACACAACCAAATGTTACAGTGTACCTAAAACCTTCATAAACACAACCAAATCACAAGCATTTCGCTACACCCGCAATAACATCTGCTAAATATATGTGTGACCAATAAAATTTGATTTGAGAATGTTTCGCAAAAGCACATATGAAATGTATTTTTTGGAATGTTAGAATGCATTGGCTCAGAACGGATTGCTAGATGCCCAGCATTACTAGTGTTAGTAGTCGGAGTAGAGAAACACGATTCTGTATGACTCCAGGTAAAAATTCTACAAAGATCCAGCAAAAAAAAAAAGGACCATATGCATTTCAAGTAAAATAACAACCCAATGTTCATCTCCCAGGACAAATTTGCAAGCAATAGCAAGCTAGCTACATTTACATTACATTTACGTCATTTAGCAGACGCTCTTATCCAGAGTGACTTACAAATTGGTGCATTCACCTTATGATAGCGAGTGGGACAACCACTTTACAATTATTATTTTTTTTATGTATTAATATTTGTAAATGTCATTAATGTGTTGACATACCCCCAAATTAATATAGTTGGTTTTTATATTTTAACCTGTGTGTCATGATTGTGTCTGGTGCGAATGGACAAAATCAACATGCGCACGTTGATGCATGCGCGTGGCCGGCGTAGTCAGTATGTTATGCAAGGTTTCACCTGAACCAGTACCTGGGTTTGAGGAGACGATTAATATGACGAGATCTTCTCTGACGCCCAGGATCCTTCAATTCAAAGTCCCACTAACCAGCTCTACAAACAATATATGTCAAAATAAGTTCGGTACTCACCAAAATATGTTTTTCGCAGAGCAACTATTGTCATTACTGCCGTTATGCACGGAATGTACTTCCAAAAAAGGTCTACATAAAAATCTATGATCTTTCTGGAAACTGTCCTGCTGCTGGGTCATCCGACCTGTGCGTGGCAGTAATGAGTACCAAACGTATTTTGACAATGTTTGCAGAGCTGGTTAATGGGACTTTGAATTGAAGGATCAAATTCATCCTCTCCTCAAGCCCAGGTACTGGTTCTAAGCCTTACCATCGCACAGGAATTTGCATGTGCCGTTATGGAAGAAGAATAACCAACAGTAACAACTACAATAGGGTGAATTACAATTAAGTAGCCAACTACCATCAATTTTGCCTCTGAGATTGCCTCTTTTTTTTTTCTCAATCTGACAGGCCTTATCATTAGCGATGTCAAAGTTAGCTTATTGGCTAACTTTGACAGTAAAATGCCAGATAGCAAGTCAACGTATCCAACTAGTTGGATAGCAACAATTGGCTAGTTAGCTAGCTAGATGACCAAGTAAATTCACTAACTAACTAGCCCCCAACTTCGCCGGACGCCCTCTAACCTCGGACGCCCTCTAGCGGTAGGAGGACTAAATGACACCGAGCTCAATTTAAATGGACTGGAAAAATAACGGTACATTTTGAAACTAAATACGCCCTTCTAGCTAGCTGACCACCGATTTCCATTACAATTTATGCAAGTTAGGTTATGAAAGTACACCGTAGTTAGCTAGCCTAGTGTCTTATGGCACAGATGAAAGGGGGGAAATTATATTTTGACGGTGAGACGGGCGTTAGCTAGCTAGTTAACGTTAAATCTAATTAACGTTAACTTAACGATACCTTGCCCACCAAGCAAACGTAAACTAAGCTAGGTAGTTACCTTATGGATCATTTTCAGCGCCATCCTCGCTCCGAGAGTGTTGCAATGTCAAATGTTCACCAAGTTCGCCCCGCTGTGCAGCTGACGGTGTAGGGGTAGCTAGCTGGCCAGCCAAAGCTAATGTTAGCTAGCTCGTCAACCCTAATCTAGCTAGGCTAAAGGTAACCGTTAGCTAGGTAACTGCTGTGCATATGCGGCGTTGAAAAACACAACCAATTATTTGGGAAAATAGCTAGCTAATTCTTCACTATTAACATACCCTTTCACTCCCTTATATAAGTCAAAACGGATGACCACGTCATTAACGTATATCTTCCTCCGTAGCTTGTATAAAAATAAGTGCTTCCGCAAAATGCTAGCAACAAGATGTCCGAAACAACTAGCTAGCATGACAGATAGCAAACCGCCCGTGTGTGTCGTGAACAACATTAGTGGAATCGGCGGTTCGCCTTCCAGATAAAAGTCACCCATTGAACTGATGCAAGCGGATAAAAATAGGGAAAAGCTAGATACTAGATAATGCTAAACAAGTTTGGAATGTTGCTACATAAATTCAACAAGAGACAAGTATTAGTTAAAAATCAGTTTAAATCGCACTGTGGATGTTTTTGAATACAGAATTCCATTGGGGGCATACTTATATGCACTGTTCAGCCTAACCTATGGATTATGCACCCATGAAATGGGGTATTAAGCCTACCTGTGACACCCACAGAACATAACTACACTATATATACAAAAGTATGTGGACATCCCTTCAAATTAGTGGATTTGGCTACCCGTTGCTGACAAGTGTATAAAATCAAGCACACCACCATGCAATCTCCATAGACAAACATTGACAGTAGAATGTCCTTACTGAAGAGCTCAGTGACTTTCAACTTGCACCGTCATAGGATGCCACCTTTCCAACAAGTCAGTTCGTCAAATTTCTGCCCTGCTAGAGCTGCCCCGGTCAACTGTGGAAGCGTCTAGGAGCAACAACGGCTCAGCCACGAAGTGGTAGGCAACACAAACTCACAGAACGGGACCACCGAGTGCTGAAGCGTGTAGCACGTAAAAATCGTCTGTCCTTGGTTGCAACACTCACTACCAAGTTCCAAACTGCCTCTGGAAGCAACGTCAGCAGTAACTGTTTGTCGGGAGCTTCATGAAATGGGTTTTCCGTGGCCGAGCAGCCGCACACAAGCCTAAGATCACCATGCGCAATGCCACACGTCGGCTGGAGTGGTGTAAAGCTCACCGCCATTGGACTCTGGAGCAGTGGAAATGCGTTCTCTGGAGTGATGAATCACGTTTCATCATATGGCAGTCCGACGGACAAATCTGGGTTTGGCGGATGCCAGGGGAACGCTACCTGCCCAAATGCATAGTGCCAACTGTAAAGTTTGGTGGAGGAGGAATAATGGTCTGGGGCTGTTTTTCATGGTTTGGGCTAGGCCCCTTAGTTCCAGTGAAGGGAAATCTTAATGCTACAGCATGCAATGACATTCTAGAAGATTCTGTGCTTCCAACTTTGTGGCAACAGTTTAGGGAAGACCCTTTCCTGTTTCAGCATGACAATGACCCTGTGCACAAAGCGAGGTCTATACAGAAATGGTTTGTTGAGATCGGTGTGGAAGAACTTGACTGTCCTGAACAGAGCCCTGACCTCAACCCCATCGAACACCTTTGAGATGAATTGGAACGCCGACTGCGAGCCAGGCCTAATCGCCCAACATCAGTGCCCGACCTCACTAATGCTGTTGTGGCTGAATGGAAGCAAGTCCCCGCAGCAATGTTCCAACATCTAGTGGAAAGCCTTCCCAGAAGAGTGGAGGCTGTTATAGCAGCAAAGGGGGAACCAACTCCATATTAATGCCCATGATTTTGGAATGAGGTGTTTCGACGAGCAGGTGTCCACATACTGCTGGTCATGTAGTGTATGTAGAGTTTACACAAATATTAGCATCTTGGCTCTTATTGCGGGACTTTGACTGTGGGAAATCACCATCCCAGTCAATCTATTGTGCGTATTGGACATTCAAATTGCACTGTACAGTAAAGGTCTTCACGGATCCACCTGTACCCAGGACCCAAGCAGGTCCGGATCCAGAATTCTAAATAATGTCACTGGTCTCCGGTATGTGTAATTTTAACTGACCATACATTTACGTTTACATTTGAGTCATTTAGCAGACGCTCTTATCCAGAGCGACTTACAGGAGCAATTAGGGTTAAGTGCCTTGCTCAAGGGCACATCGACAGATTTTTCACCTAGTCGGCTCGGGGATTAGAACCAGCGACCTTTCGGTTACTGGCACAACGCTCTTAACCACCAAGCTACCTGCCGAACGGGACTGCTGCAGTAGAGAGAGAGATACATTACATCAGTTTTGCTCTTGCTTTTCACCAGAGTATAGCTTGTTGTTGTCCAATCATTAGTCATCAAAGCGGGTGTGGCAAAAATTAGGAAATATCTCATCCCAATGGAAATGTAATTAAAATAAATGAATTAAAAAATTAAAAGGAGAAAGAGCCAACAGGTAGACTGCTGCTTAATATTCTGAATGGAGTTGTTGTTTCTAACTGGGTGGGAGAAGAATGCGCATGCAGCCTCAATTAGGCTAGCTAGTTGAACTAGCTTCTCCAGGTTTGATGCAGTCAAGACAGGTACTACCCAATCATATTGGATGACAAATAACCTAGCTATGGCAGCTGTTAGTCGACACATAGTGCGAGTCGGCTAGGTTGGTTGCTGTCTCTCATCTCTCCCCCCCCCCTTTGTCGCTCACAGCAGCCTACACACACACAGTCCCTGCTAGATCGGCACCTCTCTCTACCTCTCCCTTCCGCTTTATGAGCTACGGTTAATAAAGTAGCTTAAAAATAACTTTTTCTGATGCTTCCCTCACTTGGTTTGGGACTAATTAAATGTAACATATTTGAATATCCTATTATAATCTATCAGGCAGATGGAGTTGACAGTTAATGGGTTGTGCCTATAGTGATTCCAATATTGTTTGTTTAAATCTATCAAAAGTAGAGAACTTTCCAGATCGTGAGTGTCCTTGTTGCACTACGTGTAATGAGGACATGTAAGGGGTCCTTATGGTATATAGCTGCCCCTGATCATTCCTGATTAATTTTAGACACATCTGATGGAGTTGACCAGATTTCCAAACACATCTTTTAGGAATCAAAGTTTTGAACGAAATATCCTTTAAAGTCACAGAGGGCTATTGCAGTAAACTACATAGGATACTTTATTGCCTGTTTTTTTTTTAATTTTAAACACTTTTTTCTAATTTCCTGTAAAATTCAACAACCCCAAAAAAATGATGGCTTATGACGCTATGCTATCTGGACTGTGTGCTACGCCAGTGAACACAAGGATGTAGAGTTTACACAAATATTAGGGTGATTCTATGGAAATGGTGGCTTTCCTGTCCCCCGCCTTAACCACCAGGTAAAAACACCCCAAAAATCTGATAATTACCCAAAATATATGTTTTAGTTTTAATTGAAGTGTTTTATTGTTAATAAACATATGTAAGGCAGTTATATTGCATATTATATTTTTCATATCGTAGAATGGCTTGTCCCTCGAGCCAGGAGTCATGGTTTAGTGACATATTTTGAGTCCAAATAAATATTTTTCTCCAACTTTAGAATATTTAGTTGATATTTTTGTTTTTTTAAGTAATTCCCTAAACCGCTATAATACTTTACTTTGTATTATGACATTTAAATAAATTCACAGGGAATCCATGTCCCTCCATTTCATGTCACTGGTGTTACCCTTTAAAAAAACACCACTTTGAAAAGATTCAACATCTTTGCCAACTTCTTCCTGGGTCAAAGGTTCATTGGAGGCGTGGCTGTTTTGAAGAGCACATGATGAGTCTGCACTCTCTCTTCATATGTTAGCAATTTGATGATTAATTTGGTAATTTAATGCGAAGCTTTAAAACCTGTCACTGGTGTTCTACAGTTTATAGTATGGGAAAGGAAATATGATTTAAATAATTTATCCAATCACATTATTAAGTGATTTATTTACAATTTTAGAAGTGTGGTTTGAGCTACTGTGGCCACCATTTTAGATATGCCAGCTTGTCAACAGATTCGTCACTGGAGTTACTGTCCCTGCTGGTAATACCAGTGACAGTCAATAACACTGCTAACTTTTTATGTCAACGTAAGGTTTTATACTGTTTCACTATTGTAATTTGTAACATAATGTATTTCCTTTTGATAGATACAGTGGGGGAAAAAGGTATTTAGTCAGCCACCAATTGTGCAAGTTCTCCCACTTAAAAAGATGAGAGGCCTGTAATTTTCATCATAGGTACACGTCAACTATGACAGACAAAATGAGGGGAAAAAATCCAGAAAATCACATTGTAGGATTTTTTATGAATTTATTTGCAAATTATGGTGGAAAATAAGTATTTGGTCAATAACAAAAGTTTCTCAATACTTTGTTATATACCCTTTGTTGGCAATGACACAGGTCAAACGTCCATGCAGACCACTGCTCCTGAGTGGCGCAGTGGTCTAAGGCACTGCATCGCAGTTCTAACTGTGCCACTAGAGATCCTGGTTCGAATCCAGGCTCTGTTGCAGCCGGCCGCGACCGGGAGACTCATGGGCGGCGCACAATTGGCCCAGCGTCGTCCAGGGTAGGGGAGGGAATGGCCGGCAGGGATGTAGCTCAGTTTGATAGAGCATGGCGTTTGCAACGCCAGGGTTGTGGGTTCGATTCCCACGGGGGGCCAGTATAAAACAAAAAAACAAAAATATGTATTCACTAACTGTAAGTCGCTCTGGATAAGAGCGTCTGCTAAATGACTAAAATGTAAAATGTAGAGCAGTGATGTTTTGGGGCTGTCGCTGGGCAACATGGACTTTCAACTCCCTCCAAATATTTTCTATGGGGTTGAGATCTGGAGACTGGCTAGCCACTCCAGGACCTTGAAATGCTTCTTACGAAGCCACTCCTTCGTTGCCCGGGCGGTGTGTTTGGGATCATTGTCATGCTGAAAGACCCAGCCACGTTTCATCTTCAATGCCCTTGCTGATGGAAGGAGGTTTTCACTCAAAATCTCACGATACATGGCCCCATTCATTCTTTCCTTTACACAGATCAGTTGTCCTGGTCCCTTTGCAGAAAAACAGCCCCAAAGCATGATGTTTCCACCCCCATGCTTCACAGTAGGTATGGTGTTCTTTGGATGCAACTCAGCATTCTTTGTCCTCCAAACACGACGAGTTGAGTTTTTACCAAAAAGTTATATTTTGGTTTCATCTGACCATATGACATTCTCCCAATCCTCTTCTGGATCATCCAAATGCACTCTAGCAAACTTCAGACGGGCCTGGACATGTACTGGCTTAAGCAGGGGGACACGTCTGGCACTGCAGGATTTGAGTCCCTGGCGGCGTAGTGTGTTACTGATGGTAGGCTTTGTTACTTTGGTCCCAGCTCTCTGCAGGTCATTCACTAGGTCCCCCCGTGTGGTTCTGGGATTTTTTCTCACCGTTCTTGTGATCATTTTGACCCCACGGGGTGAGATCTTGCGTGGAGCCCCAGATCGAGGGAGATTATCAGTGGTCTTGTATGTCTTCCATTTCCTAATAATTGCTCCCACAGTTGATTTCTTCAAACCAAGCTGCTTACCTATTGCAGATTCAGTCTTCGCAGCCTGGTGCAGGTCTACAATTTTGTTTCTGGTGTCCTTTGACAGCTCTTTGGTCTTGGCCATAGTGGAGTTTGGAGTGTGACTGTTTGAGGTTGTGGACAGGTGTATTTTATACTGATAACAAGTTCAAACAGGTGCCATTAATACAGGTAACGAGTGGAGGACAGAGGAGCCTCTTAAAGAAGAACCGCTCCTGCAGGTTCATGCTCTACAACATTCGGAGAGTACGACCCTGCCTTACACAGGAAGCGGCACAGGTCCTAATCCAGGCACTTGTCATCTCCCGTCTGGATTACTGCAACTCGCTGTTGGCTGGCCTCCCTGCCTGTGCCATTAAACCCCTACAACTCATCCAGAACGCCGCAGCCCGTCTGGTGTTCAACCTTCCCAAGTTCTCTCACGTCCACCCCCCTCCTCCGCACACTCCACTGGCTTCCAGTTGAAGCTCGCATCCGTTACACAAGACCATGGTGCTTGCCTATGGAGCAGTGAGGGGAACGGCACCTCTGTACCTTCGGGCTCTGATCAGTCCCTACACCCAAACGAGGGCATTGCGTTCATCCACCTCTGGCCTGCTGGCTCCCCTTCCTCTGCGGAAGCATAGTTCCCGCTCAGCCCAGTCAAAACTGTTCGCTGCTCTGGCACCCCCAATGGTGGAACAAGCTCCCTCACGACGCCAGGACAGGGGGAGTCACTCACCACCTTCCGGAGACATTTGAAACCCCACCTCTTTAAGGAATACCTGGGATAGGATAAAGTAATCCTTCTACCCCCCCCCCCCAGTGGTTATCCCACTGGCTATAGGGTGAATGCACCAATTTGTGAGTCGCTCTGGATAAGAGCGTCTGCTAAATGACGTAAATGTGCCCTTGAGCAAGGCACTTAACCCTAATTGCTCCTGTAAGTCGCTCTGGATAAGAGCGTCTGATAAATGACTAAAATGTAAATGTAAATGTAAGAAGTTACAGGTCTGTGAGAGCCAGAAATCTTGCTTGTTTGTGTAGGTGACCAAATACTTATTTTCCACCATAATTTGCAAATGTATTCATTAAAAATCCTACAATGTGATTTTCTGGATTTTTTTTCCTCATTTTGTCTGTCATAGTTGACGTGTACCTATGATGAAAATTACAGGCCTCTCTCATCTTTTTAAGTGGGAGAACTTGCACAATTGGTGGCTGACTAAATACTTGTTTCCCCCCACTCTATGTATTGATGTCAATGTAGCCAGAGGAGCACGGAAGCTAGCTGTCCTCCGGCTACACCATGGTGCTACCCTACAGAGTGCTGTTGAGGCTACTGTAGACCTTCATTGCAAAATAGTGTGCTTTAATCAATTATTTGGTGACGTGATTATATTTAGTATATTTTTATCTAAAAATGATCACTTTTTTAAATGTTTAAAAATATATATTTTTATGAAATTCATTGAGGATGGTCCTCCCCTTCCTCCTCTGAGGAGCCTCCGCTGGTGTAAACTCTACAGAGATGTGTTCTGTGGGTGTCACTGAATAGGCTGATACCTTATTTAATGGATCCACATTCCATAGGTGAGGCTGTACAGTGAAATATAATTATGCCCCCAATGCAGTTATGAAGTCTAATATATCCACAGAGCGATTTCAACTGATGTTTAAATTTGTTGTGAAATGTACTAACTGTCTATTGTTTAATGGTGGGAAACAACGCCCCCCACGGACTCCAGGACAGCGGAGTCACTCACCACCTTCCGGAACATTTGAAAACCCCAAAAAAAGGAAAAAAAATAATAATAATAAAAAATTAAGAATAAAAATAATAAATCAATATATACAATAAAACATTGTAAAGTGGTTATCCCACTGGCTATAAGGTGAATGCACCTAGTTGTAAGTCGCTCTGGATAAGAGCGTCTGCTAAATGACGTAATGTAAATGTTAATGTAATTTATATCAAACACTTACAAACCTTAGTCAGCATGATCTAGTCCAATTGTGGCATAATTCCAGTTATTTTGTTTGTGTCCAGGTTCACTAACCAGGTTTCCATCAAACCTTTTTATGCGAGTAAAGTACTGTAAAATGTATGGAAACAGAACATGTTTCGTTAAACTTTCCTAATGTCACCAAAACAAAATATGCTTAGACAAGGTGGGATCTTTTGTGTCGATATAATGAATTATCCGAGAAATGCCGGTTGGAAACGCTTAATGGGCAAATTATTGCATATAATAACCATCATATCGAAGTAAACTTGGAGTCCAAGCGATGACGTTTGTGTGGTCCTCCCCACTACGACTTGGGGAAACCAATGCAGTTTATTAGAACTACAGATAAAATAAATGATGATGAACTTCACAGGGTGGTGAAAGGGCCACGGTGATGAGCTTGATGCGCCATTTCCAATAAATATCCAGGGTCTTATTCTGGTGACATGATGATCGATGCTTGGCTGCCGTTTGACAAATAATCTCGCTCTTTTGTCCATAATAATCTCATAATGTAGGCTATAGTTGCGCTCTAGACAACAGCGCTAGCATGCTATGTGCCAATGCCAGAGGGGGGGCACTCGCTATATAAAGCAACAATTCTTGTGAGAAAACCATCAGTAGAGTTGAAAATCTGATGCAAACACATTTAACTTGTCTTTTTATATGGTACATGGGGATTTACCTGCAAAAGGCATTTTTATGTGCACTACGTCCCATCACGCAAGTCAATTTGAAGGAAACGTCTCTGGTCGGAAAATGCGTTTTTAATGGAGATTTAAGAATATTTGCATTAAAATCTGTCGTCAATTGGATGGAAACCTAGTTACTGGGGGACTTTTATTTTGAAGGCGAACCGCAGATTCCACCATTGTTGCTCATGCTAATGTTGCTCAGGACACACTGGTGCAAACTGGCTAGCTACATTCAGAATGGGAGGTCCTGAGCACCAACCCTTGTGCAGTAATAACAAACAAGATGACATCTGTTTTTTTACCCTCGTCATATCCCACTAATATGTACCTATTTATGTACACAGTGATAAAATTCACACATGCCACAGACAGATGGACAGACAGACACACACACAGAGGAAGGTCTCGTGATTTATTTTTACATTAAAAAACAACAACATTTTTAGTAATTTAGCAGACGCTCTTATCCAGAGCGACATACATTTATTTTATTTATTTTTCATACTGGAATCGAACCCACAACCCTGGCGTTGCAAACGCCATGCTCTACCAACTGAGCTACATCCCTGCCGGCCATTCCCTCCCCTACCCTGGACGACGCTGGGCCAATTGTGCGCCGCCCCATTGGTCTCCCGGTCGCGGCCAGCTAGTAGCTGTGCCACTAGAGATCCTGGCCACTCGGGAGGACAATTATATAAATATATAATTTATATACAAAACATGTGTAAGGCCTATAGGTCACACATCTCAGCATTAGAACAACCAGAGACACTGTTCAATTCTGTGCTTCATACATATCGGTAGCAGAGGAAAACAAGAGAAGAACATTCTCCCCATGAAGCTAGTTACTTCATTGTATTAATTTTCAGCAAATAGATAGGATACCTTTTCAGGTCTAGGCTATATTTTATTAGCCTGGGTACCAGTCTATTTGTGCTAACATTCCACTCCTTGTCATGTCTGGCATGGAAAAGAGTTGGAATGATAGCAAAAACAGATTTATAAACAGGCTAACCTTCTATATCATTAATCTATAATAGGGCTGGGCGATATGGCCAAAATATCCTATCACTGTATTTTTTTTAAATGTTGACGGTATTTTATGTTTTTTAATAATAAACATTCAACATTTGCTTTACGAGTAGTGCGTGACGCTAGGGTGGCGACACATATACATTCTAAGTGATTTCCCTCCGTGCGTGGCCACGCAGTCATGGGTGAACAGGGAGTACAGGAGGGAGGCTGAGCATGCACCCTTGTGGGGCCCCTCTGTTGAGGATCAGCGAAGTGGAGGTGTTGTTTCCTACCTTCATCACCTGGGGGCGGCCCGTCAGCAAGTCCAGGACCCAGTTGCACAGGGTGGGGTTCAGACCCAGGGCCCCGAGCTTAATGAAGGCTGAGCTATAGTCAATGAACAGCATTCTTACATAGGTATTCCTCTTGTCCAGATGGGATACGGCAGTGTGCAGTGTGATGGCGATTGCATCGTCTGTGGATCTATTGGGGCGGTAAGCAAATTGAAGTGGGTCTAGGGTGTCAGGTAAGGTAGAGGTGATATGATCCTTAACTAGCCTCTCAAAGCACTTCATGATGACAGAGGTGAGTGCTACGGGGCGATAGTCGTTTAGTTCAGTTACTTTTGCTTTCTTGGGTACAGGAACAATGGTGGACATCTTGAAGTAAGTGGGGACAGCAGACTGGGATAGGGAGAGATTGGATATGTCGGTAAACACTCCAGCCAGCTGGTCTGCGCATGCTCTGAGGATGCGGCTAGGGATGCCGTCTGGGCCGGCAGCCTTGCGAGGGTTAACACGTTTAAATGTCTTACTCACGTCGGCCACGGAGAAAGAGAGCCCCCTTGGGAGCGGGCCGCGTCGTTGGCACTGTGTTATCCTCAAAGCGGGCAAAGAAGGTGTTTAAGCTTGTCCGGGAGCAAGACGTCGATGTCCGCGACGTGTCTGGTTTTCCTTTTGTAATCCGTGATTGTCTGTAGACCCTGCCACATACGTCTCATGTCTGAGCCGTTGAATTGAGACTCTGCTTTGTCTCTGTACTGACGTTTTGCCTGTTTGATTGCCTTACGGAGGGAATAGCTACACCGTTTGTATTCTGCCATATTCCCAGTCACTTTGCCATGGTTAAATGTGGTGGTTCGTGCTTTCAGTTTTGCGCGAATGCTGCCGTCTATCCACGGTTTCTGGTTTGGGTAGGTTTTAATAGTCACAGTGGGAACAACATCACCTATACACTTCCTGATTAACTCAATCACGGTGTCAGTGTATACGTCAATGTTATTCTCAGAGGCTACCCGGAACATATCCCAGTCAGCGTGATCAAAACAATCTTGAAGCATGGATTCCGATTGGTCAGACCAGCGTTGAATAGATCTTAGCACGGGTACTTCCTCTTTGAGTTTCTGCCTATAGGAAGGAAGGAGCAAACATGGAATCGTGATCTGATTTGCCGAAGGGAGGGCGGG
The DNA here is from genome assembly GCA_902810595.1 of Coregonus sp. 'balchen'. NCBI lineage: Eukaryota > Metazoa > Chordata > Actinopteri > Salmoniformes > Salmonidae > Coregonus > Coregonus sp. 'balchen'. The sequence goes on from LR778281.1 coordinate 46,174,933, forward strand.
TGTGGGCCTTGTAGGCATCACGGAAGGGGGGGTAGCAGTGGTCGAGATTTTTTCCAGCGTGAGTACTACAGTCAATGTGTTGATAGAACTTTGGTAGGGTTTTTTTTCTCAAATTTGCTTTGTTACAATAAATGCGGCCTCAGGATATGTGGTTTCCAGTTTGCATAAAGTCCAGTGTAGTTCCTTGAGGGCCGTCGTGGTGTCGGCTTGAGGGGGGATATACACGGCTGGGACTATAACCAAAGAGAATTCTCTTGGGAGGTAATACGGTCGGCATTTGATTGTGAGATATTCTAGGTCGGGTGAACAAAAGGACTTGAGTTCCCGTACGTTACCACAATCATAGCATGAGTAGTCAATCATGAAACATACACCCCCGCCTTTCTTCTTCCGTCTGTGCGATGTACTGAGAACCCAGCTGGCCCCTGAGATCTTCGCACTGAGCACGTCTACTTTATTGTCCAGAGACTGAACATTAGCGAGTAATATACTCTGAAGCGGTGGATGGTGTGCGCGCCTCCTGAGTCTAGAAGTCCACTCCGAATACCTCTTCTCCGCTGGCGGCATCTTGGAGCAGCCTCTGGGATAAGTTCAATTGCCCTGGAGGGGTACGAACAAAGGATCCAATTCGGGAAAGTCGTATTCCTGGTCGTAATGACCAGAAAGGGACTTGTGAAGACCAAGAGCCATCAGCAGACCCCGGGGAGAACGAGCAGGCAGAGAGGGAGGTTCCTTGTGGCTCCCAAGAGGAATGTAATGACATGGACCAGTCAGAACAGCAGGCCCCTGCTGGCGTCCTGGAGAGCCCTGAGGCCCGGGACAGCGATGAGGGCAGTGACCCAGTCAGCAGCAGCAGCAGTAGCGTCAGCAGCAGTAGCAGTGAGGAGAGCGGAGCCAGGGAAGAGAAGCAGTGAGGAGAGCGGAGCCAGGGAAGAGAAGCAGTGAGGAGAGCGGAGCCAGGGAAGAGAAGCAGTGAGGAGAGCGGAGCCAGGGAAGAGAAGCAGTGAGGAGAGCGGAGCCAGGGAAGAGAAGCAGTGAGGAGAGCGGAGCCAGGGAAGAGAAGCAGTGAGGAGAGCGGAGCCAGGGAAGAGAAGCAGTGAGGGAGAGCGGAGCCAGGGAAGAGAAGCAGTGAGGAGAGCGGAGCCAGGGAAGAGAAGCAGTGAGGAGAGCGGAGCCAGGGAAGAGAAGCAGGGGAGGAGCCAGGAAGAGAAGCAGTGAGGAGAGCGGAGCCAGGGAAGAGAAGCAGTGAGGAGAGCGGAGCCAGGGAAGAGGGGCGGCAGGTAGCTTAGTGGTTAAGAGCGTTGTGCCAGTAACCGAAAGGTCGCTGGTTCTAATCCCCGAGCCGACTAGGTGAAAAATCTGTCGATGTGCCCTTGAGCAAGGCACTTAACCCTAATTGCTCCTGTAAGTCGCTCTGGATAAGAGCGTCTGCTAAATGACAAAAATGTAAATGTAAGAGAGAGCCCCTGCTCCCTCCAGCAGTACTACTGAGCCACCTGCAGAGGGCGCCATGGAGAGCGGCAGCCTGGACACGGGGACCAGTGAGGAGCCCATGGAGCAGGACTAGGACCTCAGCATCCTGGTCCCCTAGATACTTTACGCCTTGTCTAAATTTTGGGCACTCCTCAAAATGACCACCTGATGTGGGCATACACATTTTTATTTTGAATCAAATATTTTTAAAACTGGATTTCCTTTTTTCTACACTATTTCTGAGTTTCATTTTAAGGCTTGTGGTCTCTAGAGGTTTTTGTTTCAGCCTTGATCAGTCTTTGGAGTTGCAGATGTTTGTTGTAGATGTGCTGATAGGACGGGGTGTTCATCTGGCAATTGTTTTCCCTCATCAGTTTAAGCTTTTGGCAGGAAAGGTAAAGCAGGCAGGTTTGTTCCTGTAGACAGTTTCTCTCTGTGGATTATCACCCCAGCCACACCAGAGTCGAGACAAAAGCTATCCCCGCTAATTCACTTCCTCATTATTTATGCCGTCAGTTAGTCACTCATGAATGAACTAGCTAGAATCATTTCTGTTTCTGACTGAAGCACAAGCCTTAGCATCGGGTGCCAATGACATGGATGTCTATTAAGGCAGCCCCCCCCGTACCTCTCTGAGGGGTGGGGTTAAATGCGGAAGACATTTCAGTTGAATGCAGGTAGCAGCAGGGGCGGCAGGTAGCTTAGTGGTTAATAAGAGCGTTGTGCCAGTAACCGAAAGGTCGCTGGTTATAATCCCCGAGCCGACTAGGTGAAAAATCTGTTGATGTGCCCATGAGCAAGGCACTTAACCCTAATTGCTCCTGTAAGTCGCTCTGGATAAGAGCGTCTGCTAAATGACTAAAATGTAAATGTAATGCTGGCGAGTTACCGCCGCTCTGATATCCAAAAGTTATTTCCGTCTGTATGTAATAACACCAAAAACGTTCTGGGCTAATGATGTAAGAAATAACACAAACAAAAACTGCAAAGTTGTTTAGGAGCTAGAAGCAGAGCTGCCATGTCTGTTGCTGAGGAGCTGGAAGCAGAGCTGCCATGTCTGTTGCTGAGGAGCTGGAAGCAGAGCTGCCATGTCTGTTGCTGAGGAGCTGGAAGCAGAGCTGCCATGTCTGTTGCTCAGGAGCTGGAAGCAGAGCTGCCATGTCTGTTGCTGAGGAGCTGGAAGCAGAGCTGCCATGTCTGTTGCTCAGGAGCTGGAAGCAGAGCTGCCATGTCTGTTGCTGAGGAGCTGGAAGCAGAGCTGCCATGTCTGTTGCTTAGGAGCTAGAAGCAGAGCTGCCATGTCTGTTGCTGAGGAGCTGGAAGCAGAGCTGCCATGTCTGTTGCTCCGGAACTGGAAGCAGAGCTGCCATGTCTGTTGCTGAGGAGCTGGAAGCAGAGCTGCCATGTCTGTTGCTCAGGAGCTGGAAGCAGAGCTGCCATGTCTGTTGCTGAGGAGCTGGAAGCAGAGCTGCCATGTCTGTTGCTTAGGAGCTGGAAGCAGAGCTGCCATGTCTGTTGCTCAGGAGCTGGAAGCAGAGCTGCCATGTCTGTTGCTGAGGAGCTAGAAGCAGAGCTGCCATGTCTGTTGCTCCGGAGCTGGAAGCAGAGCTGCCATGTCTGTTGCTCCGGAGCTGGAAGCAGAGCTGCCATGTCTGTTGCTGAGGAGCTGGAAGCAGAGCTGCCATGTCTGTTGCTCTGGAGCTGGAAGCAGAGCTGCCATGTCTGTTGCTCCGGAGCTGGAAGCAGAGCTGCCATGTCTGTTGCTCAGGAGCTAGAAGCAGAGCTGCCATGTCTGTTGCTTAGGAGCTGGAAGCAGAGCTGCCATGTCTGTTGCTGAGGAGCTGGAAGCAGAGCTGCCATGTCTGTTGCTGAGGAGCTGGAAGCAGAGCTGCCATGTCTGTTGCTCCGGAGCTGGAAGCAGAGCTGCCATGTCTGTTGCTTAGGAGCTAGAAGCAGAGCTGCCATGTCTGTTGCTGAGGAGCTGGAAGCAGAGCTGCCATGTCTGTTGCTCCGGAGCTGGAAGCAGAGCTGCCATGTCTGTTGCTCAGGAGCTAGAAGCAGAGCTGCCATGTCTGTTGCTTAGGAGCTAGAAGCAGAGCTGCCATGTCTGTTGCTCAGGAGCTAGAAGCAGAGCTGCCATGTCTGTTGCTCCGGAGCTGGAAGCAGAGCTGCCATGTCTGTTGCTTAGGAGCTGGAAGCAGAGCTGCCATGTCTGTCAGCAGCATCTTATTCAATTTATAATTTATGTTATGTAGAAGAAAACTGTTTTTATACATTTTGTATTTTAATGTTTGAATGTCTTTACTGTATTTCAATAACTTTACTATTTATACATGGTTTGGAAAAATCATCATAATGGATCATTTAATTCTTTAAAAAAAAAAATTTTTATTGCCATGTTCATGATGAAATGTTTCTGCATGACAATCATTTGAGTCACATTTTTGGTAATTTATTCAGCATTAAAGGCATCATTGTTGTTGAATAAAAAAAACATACTCTTTGTGTGTTTGTTTGAGAGAGAGAGAGAGAGAGAGAGAGAGAGAGAGAGAGAGAGAGAGAGAGACCGTAAAATAAGTCATTTGGCTCAACCAGTGTTTTTAATGTTAAAAAACAAAATTATTTTGTATAAAAATGCAGAGAAGCTCAGTCTATAAGAGAACAATTCATTTTTGTTAAATTTGATACGGTTTTCAGTTCTCTACCAAAAGTTGCCAGAATGCGGGGTCATCCAATGAAGATCTATTATACTGTAATTCTTTACTTTGATATTGAATACTTGAGACCATGAATATATTCATATTTTACTCTTTGCTTGAAATAATGGTCAGAAAAAATTTTTTCCCCCAAATATTTATGGTCTCCCCGAATTACTTTTTTTAGGAGGTAAATTTAACAGTTGCATAAAAAGTCAAAACGTTCACATTTTTTGGCGACAAACCCCTGAATATGCATAGGTAACACTCAAGGGGACATACATTTAAATTAATGTCATTTTTTTTCACATTTGAAAACCTTATTCGTCATTGACCCATACGGTAAAATAGAGCATATCGCCCAGCCCTAATCTATAATTGTGCATTTCATAGATATCATTTGTTATCTTGGGTTTAAAACATGTTTGCCCCTAAATCCAATCCAGTACACAACATTAATGATATAACTAAATAAACACATTTCATATTAGACTGCCAGCTGAAGGGTAGGACATTAGTTTTCCAACATTGTTTCACAGAAGGAAGGCATGGGGTTTCCCTTCACCACTCCGCCAAGGTCCCGTTGAGATGGGGTCCCCCCTCCTCTGTTCTGATAGGTCCCGTTGTGATGGGGTCCCCCCTCCTCTGTTCTGATGGTAGAACTACAGGTCCCGTTGTGATGGGGTCCCCCCTCCTCTGTTCTGATAGTAGAACTACAGGTCCCGTTGTGATGGGGTCCCCCCTCCTCTGTTCTGATAGTAGAACTACAGGTCCCGTTGTGATGGGGTCCCCCCTCCTCTGTTCTGATGGTAGAACTACAGGTCCCGTTGTGATGGGGTCCCCCCTCCTCTGTTCTGATGGTAGAACTACAGGTCCCGTTGAGATGGGGTCCCCCCTCCTCTGTTCTGATAGGTCCCGTTGTGATGGGGTCCCCCCTCCTCTGTTCTGATAGGTCCCGTTGTGATGGGGTCCCCCCTCCTCTGTTCTGATAGTAGAACTACAGGTCCCGTTGTGATGGGGTCCCCCCTCCTCTGTTCTGATAGTAGAACTACAGGTCCCGTTGTGATGGGGTCCCCCCTCCTCTGTTCTGATAGGTCCCGTTGTGATGGGGTCCCCCCTCCTCTGTTCTGATAGTAGAACTACAGGTCCCGTTGGCCCTTCTGCGTGGCTTAGATCTCTGTCGCCGGGTAGATTTAACCTCCCAGGGCGTGTCCAGTTCTGATTGGCTTTCATCCTGCCGCGGATGTCCATCATCTACACTGTATGACCGTGGCCGTCCCCTGTGTTCATGGTTCTGTTGGGTGAGGTCTCCCATCCTGCTCGCACTCTCAGCCCTTGAGGTCTTGCTGGTTGTTTTCCCTGACAGAGGTCCACATCTATGTTCTCCTAGAAGGTTGTTCTCAGTCCTGCAGTTCCTGTGTAGCCCCATTCACTCTAGTCAATACTCTGCCGTTCTGCTCTCTGGGAGTAGATTGCACTAACGGTCCTTTGATTCTGCAGTCAACCCCTCCACCGTTGTACCTGTTGGTAGGATGTGCTCCATCCCAAGGCTCCAGGCTCTGGTTCCCTGGACTAGGACTACCCCCAGAAGAGCAGCTGGAGCCTGGGCTGACCAAGCCTACAAAGTCCCCCGGTGGAGCTGAAGTGAAGACCCTGGACAGGCTTCCTACGTGGGCGTCCTGGTCTGTCCTCTATCTAAACCACTGGTTCCCTCTCCCAGGCTGTCTGCCCCCTCTCCCAGGCTGTCTGCCCCCTCTCCCAGGCTGTCTGCCCCCTCTCCCAGGCTGTCTGTCCCCTCTCCCAGGCTGTCTGCCCCCTCTCCCAGGCTGTCTGCCCCCTCCTGCTGATCTGGGGAGCCTGGGGGTGGCAGGTTAGCTGGAGGCTGGTCTCTGGAGCCTCTCCTCTCCGCTGCCCGGCCTGGCTCAGTCCCTCTGGAGGCCGGAGGAGCAGCCTGGAAGTCTCCTGCCGCGTGGCCTGGGGCTGGGGCTGGGGCTGGGGCTGGCGGGGTGGGGCCGACGGCCTGGTGGCACATGGGGCAAGTCTCCTGGACGTAGAGCCACTTACGCAGGCAGTTTCCATGGAAGAAATGTCCGCAGTACGTCAGCACGGCTGAGCTCATTTCCTGTAGAAGAGGAAATGTGTGTATTACTCAAATGAACTAACAAGAACTAACTAAACTCAAAACTCTCTCCAAGCTCTCCCAGAAACATCTTTAACCAACTCTCTGAACCAGGGCCGGTCCTGGCCGTTCTGCTGCCCTCGGCAATACAAAAAAAAGACGTCTAAAAGACGTCTTTTCCAGACGTCGAAGTAACGTTATATTTATGTTCTGAATGAAAGTTGAAAATACATATTTTCCGGAAGTTGAAATCAGGTTAATTTTTGGTTTTGAAACAACGTAATTTATAGAACTCTACATTTGGGCCAAATCAAGGCTGGTCCAGACCAGACAAAACCTGAACCAGACATATCAAGGCCGGTCCAGACCAGACAATATCAGAACCAGACATAGACATGGAAGTCGACGTGGAAATCAAGGCTAGTCTGGACAGGACCAACAAAAGACAGCCGGTCTGGACAGGACCAAAAAAAGACAGCCGGTCTGGACAGGACCAACAAAAGACAGCCGGTCTGGACAGGACCAAAAAAAGACAGCCGGTCTGGACAGGACCAAAAAAAGACAGCCGGTCTGGACAGGACCAAAAAAAGACAGCCGGTCTGGACAGGACCAAAAAAAGACGTCTGCATCGGTCGGTGCTTACCGGTGTATAGCCTACCATGTCAGCCCACAATGGAATGTTATGAATGCCCATCCATGTGGTCGACCCACCATTTGTAAAACAGGCAGTTGCATTGACTTCACTAGTCCTGATTCATGTGACTAATCCGTTTGGCTATTTAAGCTCTGAATATCAGCTACCCAACTTTATCAGGAGGAGTTATCCTGAGCCTATTTGCAATAAGAATTAATGTGTTTACACAGCGGGAAATGCAGAAGTATTTGATTTTTTCACTATGATCAGCTTGTCAAAAATGTAGGGATACAAACTTGAAACCACTGATCATAACAGTTTAGCCCACGGGATGAAACTCCTGGACAGCAGTTGTGAGTAGCCTGATTGTGCATTCCATATCGTCCATGTTACTTTGACCGGTCCTGTTTTTAGGATACGTTGTTTGTTAACATGTCAGCACGTTTATTTTTGATTGGGCGCCATTTAGATCAGGCTGTTTGATCATAGAAACCTGCATGATGTAAAAAGTGTCCGTCTCATTACATTTTACATTTTAGTCATTTAGCAGACGCTCTTATCCAGAGCGACTTACAGGAGCAATTAGGGTTAAGTGCCTTGCTCAAGGGCACGTCGACAGATTTTTCACCTAGTCGGCTCTGGGATTAGAACCAGCGACCTTTCGGTTACTGGCACAACGCTCTTAACCGCTAAGCTACCTGCCGCCCAGGGGGGTTATATGTAGGCTAACTCTCCCTAATGTTTAATTTTTTTAATGTGTCTCATTCCATATTCATCCATTTTATCTCCAGTCTGTAGGTGTCAGAAAAGGCCACACTCTTTCTACCATATCCTAAATCCGCTACATGATTTATGTTAGATTCATTTTTGGGGACGGAAATGTTGGTGGAGCGCCGCAGCGATGCGTTTCTCCAACAGCACCCTGGAGAGGCTTACTGGGAATGGACTAGATCAATATTTTGCTTCCCTGGAGAGGCTTACTGGGAATGGACTAGATCAATATTTTGCTTCCCTGGAGAGGCTTACTGGGAATGGACTAGATCAATATTTTGCTTCCCTGGAGAGGCTTACTGGGAATGGACTAGATCAATATTTTGCTTCCCTGGAGAGGCTTACTGGGAATGGACTAGATCAATATTTTGCTTCCCTGGAGAGGCTTACTGGGAATGGACTAGATCAATATTTTGCTTCCCTGGAGAGGCTTACTGGGAATGGACTAGATCAATATTTTGCTTCCCTGGAGAGGCTTACTGGGAATGGACTAGATCAATATTTTGCTTCCCTGGAGAGGCTTACTGGGAATGGACTAGATCAATATTTTGCTTCCCTGGAGAGGCTTACTGGGAATGGACTAGATCAATATTTTGCTTCCCTGGAGAGGCTTACTGGGAATGGACTAGATCAATATTTTGCTTCCCTGGAGAGGCTTACTGGGAATGGACTAGATCAATATTTTGCTTCCCTGGAGAGGCTTACTGGGAATGGACTAGATCAATATTTTGCTTCCCTGGAGAGGCTTACTGGGAATGGACTAGATATATATTTTGCTTCCCTGGAGAGGCTTACTGGGAATGGACTAGATATATATTTTGCTTCCCTGGAGAGGCTTACTGGGAATGGACAAGATCAATATTTTGCTTCCCTGGAGAGGCTTACTGGGAATGGACTAGATCAATATTTTGCTTCCCTGGAGAGGCTTACTGGGAATGGACTAGATCAATATTTTGCTTCCCTGCCTTTGACAAAGTGGGCACTGCTCATCACAGGGCGGCATCAGCGCTCACCTAAAAAGCCCATATGCCACTGGTTGGGAGAAATTGTTATTGTTTTTGGGGCAGAATTATGTGGGGTTTTATGTGTTGTTGGAGGTGCGTCTTGGTCAGTTCAGGTCAGGAAATGCCCCCCTCGTCAATCTGCCACCACAGGCGACCTCCTAAACCTGCCTAACGAGCGGGTCGGCCCTTGCTCTGAAGAGAAAAGTAACGCGGTAACTATTAGTTATAAACCTGGCTTAGAAAATTCTCCTATTTTTTTATGGGGAGAAATCATGCATGATTGATGTTATCATCATTGAGTTCATGGTGCATTTATTGGGGTTATTATGGTAGCCTAAACATATTGACAGAACAGGTTAAACCATTGACCAGTATAGACACCACCCTCTATTATAATAATAATAATAATAATAATAATAATAATAGTAAGCCATTTAGCAGACGCTTTTATCCAAAGCGACTTACAGTCATGCGTGCATACATTTTTGTGTATGGGTGGTCCCGGGGATCGAACCCACTACCTTGGCTCTACCAGCCGAGCTACAGAGGACCACGAGCCACCATGACGCATGAACCTGACTGACCTGGAAGCAGATGGCCCATGACCAGACATGCATAGAGATGTCTTAAATAGCACCCTGTTCCCTTCGTAGTGCACTACTTTTTGACCAGGCTCCATAGGGGATAAGGTACCATACTGTGTTTAATGACTGACCTGGAAGCAGATGGCACAAACGTCGTTGTGTCGCTGCAACTGATTGGCCGTGGCCCGGGGGAGGGAGTTGATCTTCTTGGCTGCTTCCTGTCTAAGCAGGAAGCTCCTCCAGCCGGTCTGGGCTCTGAGCCACACGTTGAAGTAGGAGTGTATAATGATGATGGAGGCCCCCATCCAGCTCCACTCCCCATACAGTGACTCCCAGGTCCCGTAGGCCACCACGCAGAGGGCCACCACGAACTCCAGCACGCGGCTACGGGGGGGACATTTACTTTTAGTCTTTAAGGCTCTTACCAAGTGCCCTTTTCTTAAATAGTAACTAGGACAACAAACCCCATCTCATCAGTCCGTAAAAAGGGCCCAAAAAAGCAGGATCGCAAAGTCACGTGATAACAAAGCAAATGTTTGGACGGAAAGGACGGGCAGGACAGGAACAGGAAGGGGGAGGGGAAGGGGGGCCCAAAAGGAGAGGAGGGGAAGGGGAGGAGAAAGGGGGAAAGGGAAGGGGAAGGGGAAAGGGGGAAAAAAGAGAGGGGAAAGGCGGCCCAAAAGGGGAAAAAGGGAAAAGAAGGGGGGGAAAAAAACCCCCCCAAAGCCCCGGCCTAAAAACAAATCCCCACAGGGTTTTTTCCCCGGGGCGCTAGGCGGGGCCCCTCCTCTCGCCCGGGCTCCTTCCCCAGGGGTTCCTCCAAAAAAGACGGGACCCCCAGGACGGTTCCCCACCCGGGCCAGGACCAGGTTTTCCCCAAAAAAGGAAGGAGAGGAAAGGGAGTACAAGGGGCCCCCCCCCCAAAAACCCCCCCTTTTTCCTCCGGCAGGTTTTCCCCAACAGGCCCCCAAAAAAAAAAGGACAGGGGGCCAAGGGAGGGAGGGGGGGAAGGGAAGGTTAAAAAAAACAGGGGAAGGACCCCGGAGGTTCCTCGGACGCTTTTCCCAAAAAGGACCCGAAGGAGAGGAGAGGAGAAAAAGGGGTGGAAAAAGAGGGAGGAGGGGAAAGGAAGGGGGGGGTAAGGACGGAGAGGGCGGCGGCCCTTTTGGGGGGTTTGGGGGGCCCTCCTCCCCCTTTCCCCCCTTTCCTCCAACCCCCTTCCCCCTTTTTTTTCCCCTTTTTTTTTTTTTCCCCCCGTCCCCCGGCTTTTCCCATTCCTTCCCCCCTAAAAAATTCCTCCTTCCCGGCCCCTTTTTTTTTTAAAGGTTCCCTTTTTTAAGGGAAAGGACAGGGAAAGGGACCTACAGAAGGTATAAGGAATGACCGGGCCTACCGGGGGCAGGACAGGTAACATAAAAAGGGGGGTTCAAAAATACAGGGCGGTGTTCCCCCAAAGGGAAAGGGGACGGACAGGGTTTTCAGGCAGTGGTTTTTCAAACAGGTTTCCTAAGGACAGGGAACAGGACGGTAGGGACAGACAGTTTCAGGAAAGGTGAGTACAGGGGAAAGGGAATCAGGGCGGGGATTCAAGGGAAGGTACCCTTAAAGGAAGGTGGGGGAAGAAAGGGTTTCCCCAAAGGGGATTTAAAACAGTTGGCAGGCCCGGGGTACAGGCAGGAGGTCGGAAGTTTACAGGACAGGTGGTACAACAGGTTCGGACTGTTACAGGAAAGGGCCCTAAGGACAGGTGAGTACAGGAAAGGTACCTACAGGACGGTGATCGGGAACAGGTGCGTACAGCCAGGTGTTCAGGCCAGGATATTACAGGAAGTGAGATAGGACATTTAGTGTACAGGACAGGTATCTTGTGTTACCTGCATTGACCCAATAGATGATCTCGTCCAGGCTGTCTATAGGGTCAGTACAGAACAGCTCACCAATGAAGAGTGAGTAGATCATCAGGGTACCTGTCACCTAGGAGACCAGATGGAACAACAACGTTTATCATTCATTTCTAGACTGAACGTGGTTTCATTCATTTCTTACGGGTAAGAGAACAGAGCCTACTAAGAGCTGAAGACAAAGACATGACTACAGTTATGGGAGTGGGTCTAACCTGCAGAGAGGTGAGCATGCAGCTGGAAACCAGGATGAGGAGCCAGAAGTCCATGTGGAAGAACTGGGAGATTTGATATGCCATGTATCCTGGGAACACCAGCAAGACCAGACACATACTGAGACCTCGGAAGTGTTTCCATAGACTCCTAGAGAGAGAGAGAGAGAGAGAGAGAGACCGAGAGAGACAGAGAGAGACAGAGAGAGAGACAGAGAGAGACAGAGACAGAGAGAGAGACCGAGAGAGACAGAGAGAGACAGAGACAGAGAGAGAGACAAAGACAGAGAGAGACAGAGAGAGAGAGACAGAGACCGAGAGAGACCGAGAGAGACAGAGAGAGAGAGAGAGAGAGAGAGACAGAGAGAGAGACAGAGAGAGAGAGAGAGAGAGAGACAGAGACCGAGAGAGACAGAGAGAGAGAGAGACAGAGAGAGAGACATTTTGCACATCATTATAACACTGTATATACATTTTACATTTTACATCATTTAGCAGACGCTCTTATCCAGAGCGACTTACAGTTAGTGAGTGCATACATTTTTTTCATACTGGCCCCCCGTGGGAATCGGAAGCGCCATGCTCTACCAACTGAGCTACAGGAGGCCATTTGAAACGTTTCTATTCCATTGGAACTTCTGAGTGTAATGTTTACTGTTAATATTTATTGATTACTTCACTTTTGTTTATTATCTATTTCCCTTGCTTTGGCAATGTTAACATATGTTTCCCATGCCAATAAAGCCCTTAAATTGAAAATTGAGAGAGAGAGAGAGAGAGAGAGAGAGCGAGATAGATAATCTGGCTCAAAATGTTCCAATCAGTTATAGAACCAATTAGCTCTATATGGCAGCGAAGTATGGGGTCCGCTCTCTAATACTGAATTTACCAAATGGGACAAACATCCAATCGAAATACTGCAAGCAGAGTTTTGCAAGACTGTATTGCAAGTGCAAAGAAAAACTCAAAATAACGCATGTTGAGCAGAATTGGGCCAATACCCCCTCCTTATTCAAATAGAAAAAAGAGCCATCAAATTTTACAACCATCTAAAAACAAGTGACCCCAAAACATTCCATCACACAGCTCTACTATGTCAAGAGATGAAACAAGAGAAGAGTCCCCTCAGCCAGCTGGTTCTGAGGCTCAGTTCACTAACCAAAACCAACCTCATAGAGCCTCAGGACAGCACTCAGAAAATCTGGCCCAACCAAATCATCACAAAGCAAAAAGAAAAATATATCACCTATTGGAAAGACACCACAAAAAATCAAAGTAAACTTCAATGCTATTTGGCTCTAAACAGACAGTACATGGTGGCAGACTATCTGACCACTGTGACTGATAGAAAACTGAGGAAAACACTGACTAGGTACAGACTCAGTGAGCACAGTCTGGCTATAGAGACCGGTCGTCCACAGGCAAACCTGGCTGCCCAGAGAGGACAGGCTGTGCTCACTCTGCCCCCCGGGAGAGGTAGAGACAGAGCTGCATTTCCTATTACACTGTGACAAATACACAGACCTAAGAGAATCTTTCTTTCCCTAAATTATCATTCAGTACAAAGAATTTGAAACTATCAAATATTTATTGGGTGAAAATACAAAATGTGCAGTTTTGGCAGCCAAATATGTGTCCTCCTGCCACAACCTGAGGGACAGCCAGTGAAAAGTGCAATGTGATGTCAATAATATTTCCTGTTTAGTTTAGTTTTGTCTTTCATACCATGTGTCTTCTCAGTCATGTTGAGACTGGTCTACTACTATTGCTTTAATGTATTGTTATTCTCATTAATATTGTTGTTGTAGTTGCTGTTAATGGTAATCCCATTTCCACTACTACTATTATTATTGCTGTTGGTCCCACCATTTTTGTTATATGTATACTTTGACATGAAAGTAATTTAACTTGCCATGTCAATAAAGTCTATTGAATTGAATTGAGGCCAGCTCAGAGAGAGAGGGACCAGCTCAGAGAGAGAGAGAGAGAGAGAAAGACCAGCTCAGAGAGAGAGAGAGAGAGAGAGCAGCTCAGAGAGAGGAGAGAGAGAGCGAGAGACCAGAGAGAGAGAGAGAGAGAGAGAGAGAGAGAGAGAGAGAAGAGAGAAGAGAGAGAGAGAGACCAGAGACGAGAGAGAGAGAGAGAGTAGAGAGAGAACCAGAGAAAAGAAGACGAAGAGAGAGAAGACCAGAGAGAGAGAGAGAGAGAGAATAGAGATAAGACAAGCCCAGAAGAGAGAGAGACAGATGAGAGAGAGAGCGAAGAACCAGAGATAGAGAGAGAGAGAGCGAGACCAGTATAGAGAGAGAGAGAGATGAGAGAGAGAAGAGAGAGAAGAGAGAGCTAGAGACCAGAATGAGAGAGAGGAGAGATAGACCGCAGAGAGAGAAGAGAGAGAGAGAGAGAGACAAGCCCAGAGAGAGAGAAGATACATAGATAATGAGAGTCGACGAGACCAGAGAGAGAGAGATAGAGAGAGAGAGAGAGAAGAGAGACCAGAGAGAGAGAGAGAGAAGAGAGAGCGAGAGAGAGAGAGAGACCAGCTCAGAGAGAGTGAGAGAGACATCATCACCATAGACTCCTATAGGCACAAAGAGGAGCGAGAGAGGAAGGGCATCACTGGCCATTACCATTAAGGACAGCAGCCCTGACTTGGTATAGCATGGCACTTGCAGGGTTGTGGGTTCGATTCCGACGGGGGACCAGTAGGAAAAGGTATGAAAGATGTATACCCTCACTACTGTAAGTCTGCTAAATGACTGAAACTTCCATTGGACCTGTTGGCTGTGACTAGTTGTGAGTAAATGTGTGTACAACGATACATATGATTTTGCAATTACATCGGTTTTGTGCCAGAACATGTGTGAATGCTCTTAAGCTTGGATGTTGACTGTACCTGTTTCTAGATGCCCCCAGGGCCAGGATGATGGGATTAGACTGTACCTGTTTCTAGATGCCCCCAGGGCCAGGATGATGGGATTAGACTGTACCTGTTTCTAGATGCCCCCAGGGCCCAGGATGATGGGATTAGACTGTACCTGTTTCTAGATGCCCCCAGGGCCAGGATGATGGGATTAGACTGTACCTGTTTCTAGATGCCCCCAGGGCCCAGGATGATGGGATTAGACTGTACCTGTTTCTAGATGCCCCCAGGGCCAGGATGATGGGATTAGACTGTACCTGTTTCTAGATGCCCCCAGGGCCAGGATGATGGGATTAGACTGTACCTGTTTCTAGATGCCCCCAGGGCCAGGATGATGGGATTAGACTGTACCTGTTTCTAGATGCCCCCAGGGCCAGGATGATGGGGTCTGTGATCTCTATCATGGACTGCAGAGTGGAGGTGATGACGACGAAGAGGATGATACTGAGGAGGAAGGTGCGCTGCAGAGCCTGCATGTCTAACAGACCCGTCTGGAGAGCCAGCAGTAGCAACGTTACACCCTCAGCCACACCTCTGGTGGGGACACACACACACACACAGAGACACACACACACACACAGACACACAGAGACACACACACACACACACACAGAGACACACACAGAGACACAGACACACACACAGACACAGAGACACACACACACACAGACACAACAAAGACACACACACACACAGAGGAAACAGACACACAGACACACAGAGACACAGACACACAGACACACACACAGACACACAGACACACAATAATATTTGTAATGATGGTCCTGAGAGACATTCAACCACATAATGAAACAGAGTAAAGTAGTTTTGCTGAATTCTGTATTGAATATTCTTCACCAGTGTCCCAAATGGTACCCTATTCACTAAACACTAAACTGTTTTATGACCAGAGGCAAAAGAGAATAGGGTACCATTTGGAACGCAGCGGTTCTGCTGGTGAAGAATATCCGATACAGATTGAATATGGGCCCCAGTAGAGCACTACATAGGGCATAGGGCATAGGGCATTTGGGCCTCGGTCCTAGACGCCTCCTATGTGTAACCCAACCCCCAGCTCACCTGTGCATCACGTTGTCATTCTGTACTGCAGTGTAACCCCCCAGGTAGAACTTGGTGAAGCTGAGCAGCCCCAGGGCCAGGTAAGACACCACAGACGTCAGGCCCAGCAGGGAGTAGGGCGTGGCACAGCACTCAGAGACACTGAGGAGAGAACACAGACAGACAGACAGACAGACAGACAGACAGACAGACAGACAGACAGACAGACAGACAGACAGACAGACAGACAGACAGACAGACAGACAGACAGACAGACAGACAGACAGACAGACAGACAGACAGACAGACAGACAGACAGACAGACAGACAGACAGACAGGCAGGGAGACAGACGAGGGAGGGAGGGAGGGAGGGAGACACAGACAGACAGAGACAGACAGGGAGACAGACAGACAGACAGGCAGACAGACAGGCAGGGAGTCAGACAGGCAGGGAGACAGACAGACAGAAAGACAGACAGGAAGACAGACAGGAAGACAGACAGGCAGGGAGACAGACAGAAAGACAGACAGGAAGACAGGGAGACAGACAGGAAGACAGACAGACAGGGAGACAGACAGGAAGACAGACAGACAGGGAGACAGACAGACAGGGAGACAGACACATTAAGGTGTAGCTACAAAAACACATACGTTGATCATCTTCTTTATATTGATGTTCTTTATATTGATGTTCTTTATATTGATGTTCTTTATATTGATGTTCTTTATAGACGATGTATCTGCTTGGTTCAGTCTGTACAGTGCCTTCAGAAAGTATTCACACCCCTTGACTTTTTCTACATTTGGTTGTATTCAAATGGATTTAATTGTCATTTTTTGTCAACGATCTACACAAAGTAATAAGTGGACGGAAAATTCTAACCTTTCTAAAAGATTAATGAAAAATAAAACACTATCTCATTTACATAAGTATTCAACCCTGAGTCAATCAATAGATGTTAGAATCACCATTGGCAGCGATTACAGCTGTGAGTCTTTCTGGGTAAGTCTCTAAGAGCTTTCCACACATGGATTGTGCAACATTTGCCCATTATTCTTTTTACAATTCTTCAAGCTCTGTCAAGTTGGTTGTTGATCATTGCTAGACAGCCATTTTCAAGCCGATATAAAAGCTGCAATATGTAACTTTTTGGGCGACGTGACCAAATGCACATAGAAATGTTTTATAGATCTGTCATTGTTATTAAAAGCAGGTCTAAGAAGCGGTAGATCTGTTCTTTGTGCACTATTTCTATGCTTTCCGTTCTTAAGTTTCATTTTCGTGTCTTTTACTTTAGGTTTTGTAAATATATTTCACAGCGGTTTAGTTCAGTACAATGATTCTCTACAGCATATTTGCTTGTTTTGTCACATAAACTGAAATTAGGCAAACTATTCAAATTTTACCAACCAGGAAATGTTGGAGCAATTTCTGCATCTTTAAGACAAAACTGTAACTAGGCCACTCAGGAACATTCAATGTCGTCTTGGTAAGCAACTCCAGTGTAGATTTATTTGGCCTTGTGTTTTAGGTTATTGTCCTGCTGAAAGGTGAATTCATCTCCCAGTGTCTGTTGGAAAATCAGACTAAACCAGGTTTTCCTCTGGGTTTTTGCCTGTGCTCAGTTCTATTCCATTTATTTTTATTCATGCAAGTTCAAGTAGATAGCTAGCTAGCTAACATTGAACATGGTTGGTTAGTTACCTGCAGATTCATGCAGGGTAGTAACGTTATGAGTTGGGCATATGGTTAATTGTTTAGCTAGCTACATGTCTAAACAAAAAGACTCCACTATGGAAGTAACCATTTAAATAGAACGTTCATGATGTCACTGCGACAACTGTCGGTAAATTCCCTCTGGCTATCTACTCCGATGTCAGAGCACTCTCGTCTGAGTGTGCCAGAGCGCAGAATAACTGATTAATTTACCAACGCTCAACACCCGTTGAATATGGCCGGTGTCAGTAAACATTGGCCAAAAAAAACGGCCTAACCAGCTCTGCTAAGGCAAGTAAAATGGTCAGAGTGAGCTGTTCTCTCATTTGTGTCTGGAAGTGGTTAGCAAGCTAGCCAACGTTAGCCAGTTAGCTTGGGTGCTTGACTGCTGTTGTTAGGTCAGAACGCTCGGATCAACCCTACTCCTTGGCTAGAGCGTCCAGTGTGCGCTCTGAAGCTCCGAGAGCGAAACGCTCTGAATTTACAAACGCCCAGAGAGCACTCTGGCACTCCAGATTGAATTTATGAACACACCCGTAGTATAAACCAGCCTTTAGTCTTGGTTGTTTAGTACATGGCCTCAGACGTGAATCCTTAAAGAGATGTGTGGGGCTAAGGCTTTAGAGGGTGTGATCGATGCTGAATGGGTGGAGACAAAGAAGAGCTCTCCAGTAGGTTTACCAAAATATTCAAGGACAATTTTCTCAAAAGTGAGGTTACAAGTTTATCAACTTTCAAAGTAGAATTACTTTCCCATTGTTCCTCAACTGTAGTGTATGATATACAATTTTCTAGCTCTGAGTCTCTACTTTTATCCAATGGAAAAAACACAATTTCAAATGTTGCTACATAAGACCGAATCGAGCCAGTCGGTCACATTTTTACTCCTGAAGTTATTTAGGCTTGCCATAACAAAGGGGTTGAATACTTATTGAAAAACTTCTAAAAACATAATTCCACTTTGACATTATGGGGTATTGTGTGCAGGCCAGTGACAACAAAATCTCAATGTAATCAATTTTAAATTCTGGCTGTAACACAACAAAATGTGGAAAAAAAAGTCAAGGGGTGTGAATACTTTCTGAAGGCAGTGTAGATACCCATACTGGTAACTACAGGAGACTCAATACACATTTCTCCCCAGAATATGAGTGGTTGAGTTAAATGTATCTCTATGGACTGTCCCAGCCATGGTGGTGGAGGTGGAAACAGAAGGTTGCAGCTTTCCCCAAATTCCAAGGTTTTCCAAAAAAAACCAGTTGGAGGATTCCTGGATTTCCTACGTATTGCCTCCTGATTCTGGGAATTTTCCAACCAGGATTTCTGGAAAACCTGGGAATTTTGGGAAAGTTACCTGGAATTTAGCATGTATCTCTCTCTATGGAGTGTACCTTTTGAGGAGGAAGAACAGCACCCCCTCATGGCTGCCTGATGTATTGTTGGCCGTGAAGTTAGAGCACAGCTGGACCACAAACAGCACAGACCAGAACACGCTGAACAGCACTGGCACTGCAAACTGATTCCAGAGGGAGATAGCCACCGCTAGGAGTCGATACAGCTCTACCACCTGAGAGAGACAGACAGAGAGACAGACAGACAGAGAGCGAGAGAGACAGAGAGAGAGACAGAGAGAGAGAGAGAGAGAGAGAGGGAGACGAGAGAGAAGAGAGAGAGAGAGAGAGAGAGAGACAGAGAGACAGAGAGACAGAGACGACAGACAGACAGAGAGAGAGACATAGAGAGACAGAGAGAGAGAGAGAGTAGAGAGAGATAGAGAGAGAGAGAGATAGATAGAGAGAGATAGAGGAGAGAGATAGAGAGAGAGAGAGAGAGAGGAATAGAGATGCGAGAGAGAGAGAGAGAGAGCGAGAGAGAGAGAGAGCGAGAGAGAGAGATAGCAGAGAGAGAAGAGAGAGAGAGAGGAGAGAGAGATAGAGAGAGAGAGAGAGAGTGACAGAGAGAGAGATAGAGAGAGACAGACAGAGAGAGACAGAGAGAGAGAGAGAGAGAGAGAGAGAGAGAGACAGACAGAGACAGACATAGAGAGACAGAGAGAGAGAGAAAGAGATCAATGAGCAAGAGAGAGATCAAATACAAATCTTACAATCAACTATTCAATTACATTGAATGAACTGCAGGACAAAATACAAACCCTCCCACCCAAAAAAGGCCTGTGGGGTTGATGGTATCCTCAATGAAATGATAAAATATACAGACCACAAATTCCAATTGGCTGTACTTCAACTCTTTAACATCATTCTTAGCTCTGACATCTTCCCAAATATTTGAAACCAAGGACTGATCACCCCAATCCACAAAAGTGGAGACAAATTTGACCCCAATAACTACCGTGGGATATGCGTCAACAGCAACCTTGGGAAAATCCTCTGCATTATCATTAACAGCAGACTCAGTGAAAACAACGTACTGAGCAAATGTCAAATTGGCTTTTTACCAAATTACCGTACGACAGACCACGTATTCACCCTGCACACCCTAATTGACAAACAAACAAACCAAAACAAAGTCTTCTCATGCTTTGTTGATTTCAAAGAAAGCTTTTGACTCAATTTGGCATGAGGGTCTGCTATACACATTGATGGAAAGGGGTGTTGGGGGGAAAACATACGACATTATAAAATCCCATGTACACAAACAACAAGTGTGTCGTTAAAATGGGCAAAAAACACACACATCTCTTTCCACAGGGCCGTGGGGTGAGGCAGGGATGCAGCTTAAGCCCCACCCTCTTCAACATATATATCAACGAATTGGCGAGGGCACTAGAACAGTCTGCAGCACCCGGCCTCACCCTACTAGAATCTGAAGTAAAATGTCTACTGTTTGCTGATGATCTGGTGCTTCTGTCACCAACCAAGGAGGGCCTACAGCAGCACCTAGATCTTCTGCACAGATTCTGTCAGATCTGGACCCTGACAGTAAATCTCAGTAAAACAAAAATAATGGTGTTCCAAAAATGGTCCAGTTGCCAGGACCACAAATACAAATTCCATCTAGACACCGTTGCCCTAGAGCACACAAAAAACAATACCTACCTCGGCCTAAACATCAGCGCCACAGGTAACTTCCACAAAGCTGTGAACGATCTGAGAGACAAGGCATAAAAGGGCCTTCTATGCCATCAGAAGGAACATAAAATTCGACAGGATCTGGCTAAAAATACTTGAATCAGTTATAGAACCCTTTGCCCTTTATGGTTGTGAGGTCAGCGGTCCGCTCACCAACCAAGAATTCACAAAATGGGACAGACATCAAATTGAGACTCTGCATGAAGAATTCTGCAAAAATATCCTCAGTGTACAATGTAAAACATCAAATATTGCATGCAGAGCAGAATTAGGCCGATACCCGCTAATTATCAGAATCCAGAAAAGAGCCGTTAAATTCTACAACCACCTAAAAGGAAGCGATTCCCAAACCTTCCATAACAAAGCCATCACCTACAGAGAAATTAACCTGGAGAAGAGTCCCCTAAGCAAGCTGGTCCTGGAGCTCTGTTCACAAACACAAACAGACCCCACAGAGCCCCAGGACATCAACACAATTAGACCCAACCAAATCATGAGAAAACAAAAAGATAATTACTTGACACATTGGAAAGAATTTACAAAAAAACAGAGCAAACTAGAATGCTATTTGGCCCTAAACAGAGAGTACACAGTGGCAGAATACCTGACCACTGTGACTGACCCAAACTTAAGGAAAGCTTTGACTATGTACAGACTCAGTGAGCGTAGCCTTGCTATTGAGAAAGTAGGCAGACCTGGCTCTCAAAAGAAGACAGGCTATATGCAAACTGCCCACAAAATGAGATGGAAACTGAGCTGCACTTCCTAACCTCCTGCCATTTTAGCAACATGAAATCTTATTAAAATCAGTTCCAGCAGTACCCCCAGGAAGAATATTACACTTTTTAAAACATTTTCTGACAAGCGACCAAATATGGTCATGTTCATAAATTCTTAGAATGTTTAGGGAATTTCGTATACTAAGGCATTTGTGAAGATTCTATAGCAATATAGAGTGGGAAAGCGGCCGTGTGTTTGGACAATTAATAGACACTGCAGTGAATAAAACCGAATAAAAACATCTGTCTTGTCCAGGACCAGAGTCTACACAGACTGGTGCGCTATAGCCAATCAGAGCTATAGTAGTCCTTAATACAAACAAGCCATTTGCCACACAGGCCTGCCATCATTCACTTTGAACTGGACAGTGTGTTTACAGGCAGTTGCAACTGCGCAACTTTAGATCTTTAGAACGCATTCGCCAAAAGCCACAAAATACACATGAATGGATTTCTGCAAATATGGAAATACCACGGGAGTCCTCTTACATTTGGGAACTTTACAGTCCAATTGATCAAACAACCATGAAAAGCTAGGCTCTCTCTCCCTCAGTGATGCACATCAACAACAACAATATCTACAACTAATGCTAGCCAGAGCAAGATGAGCTAAAATCTAACAAAGGAACATTAGATAACCCTCTTAAACTGTCAAAATTGCACTGATAAACGATGGGGAATTGTAGCCTACTAGTCATTCTGCTGCTTGCCTGCCACTGATGCATGCTGGTCCCAACCAAGCACCCAAGCTAACAGGCTAAAGTTTGCTAGCTAGCTACTTCCAGACACAAATGAGAGAACACCTCACTCTGACCATTTTACTCACCTTAGCAGAGCTGGTTAGGCTGTTTTCATGTTATCTAGAGCGTTCTTGACTAACTATTACTTTTTTCATCTACGTTTACTGACACCGGTCATATTCAGCGGGTGTTGCACATTCCTAAATTCATCAGTTGTTCTGCGCTCTTGCACACTCAGACGAGAGTGCTCTGAAATCGGAGTAGATAGCCAGAGTGAATTTGCGAACGCAAGAGATATGCTAACTGGATAACAGTCGTTCAAGTTCTTGCTAGCTAACCAAATGACACCTGCATCTCTAGCGGTGTATAGCCACCGTAAAACGATATGAGGGGAAAAGTCAGTCACTCACCCACTCCTCCAATGGCATGACATGACATCCTCCTAGCAGATAGCTAGCTAGCTATCTAGCTAACGTTAGGCTCCGTATTTTAAGCTTGCTACATAAATAGATAGGCTAGCCTGTTAGCCACGTTATGACTGACTTGTGATCATTGCTCTTGCTAGTTTGATTGTATTGACATTCCCAGCCTTAGTTACATTCTTTAGTTTTCGTCCAGAATATTGAGTTATTGAAACTGCATCCCGAATGGCAGCAAACAATTTACCAGAGCAGATTTACAACCTTTTATCAATATTTCTTTGGACTATCAAGAAATGTATTGGTGAATTATATTAATCATGTATTGAACTGCATTCATCCATTCTGCCAACAATGCCTTTAGTGTACGTCATGGAACGTTGAGTAAAATATAACCTATTTTTTTAACTTCTTATAAAGTTGGTTTTGTAGCATAAACTGGGAATTTGATATTTTTCACTGATATTATGATTGTCTGTTTCATATCTGCAAAGTAGTTAAAACGCCTTCAGTTCCACTTTAAACTTTAGGTCACTGGTTTCTTTGTGTGCTAAACGTTAAATGTTTGTTGCAATGGGAAGTAATAGTTGTACATTTCGATTGGGAAATGCTTAATGGTTGTGTTTTTGTATTCTTATGATTGGGACCTACTGGCTTATTATGTCTGAGTTTATGGACTGTTTATCCTTTAATATCATGCTGTGTGTGACTGCTGTCTTTAACATCATGCTGTGTGTGACTGCTGTCTTTCCATCATGCTGTGTGTGACTGCTGTCTTTAACATCATGCTGTGTGTGACTGCTGTCTTTCCATCATGCTGTGTGTGACTGCTGTCTTTCCATCATGCTGTGTGTGACTGCTGTCTTTCCATCATTCTGTGTGTGACTGCTGTCTTTAACATCATGCTGTGTGTGACTGCTGTCTTTCCATCATGCTGTGTGTGACTGCTGTCTTTAACATCATGCTGTATGTGACTGCTGTCTTTAACATCATGCTGTGTGTGACTGCTGTCTTTCCATCATGCTGTGTGACTGCTGTCTTTAACATCATGCTGTGTGTGACTGCTGTCTTTCCATCATGTTGTGTGTGACTGCTGTCTTTAACATCATGCTGTGTGTGACTGCTGTCTTTCCATCCTGCTGTGTGTGACTGCTGTCTTTCCATCATGCTGTGTGTGACTGCTGTCTTTAACATCATGCTGTGTGACTGCTGTCTTTAACATCATGCTGTGTGTGACTGCTGTCTTTAACCATCATGCTGTGTGTGACTGCTGTCTTTCCATCATGTGGCTGTTTGTGTGACGGCCTGTATTTAAACATCATCTGTGTGTGACTGCTGTCTTTCCATCATGCTGTGTGTGACTGCTGTCTTTAACATCATGCTGTGGTTGTGACTGCTGTCTTTAACATCATGGCTGTGTGTGACTGCTGTCCTTTAACATCATCTGTGTGTGACTGCTGTCTTTTCCATCCTGCTGTGTGTGACTGCTGTCTTTCCATCATGCTTGGTGTGACTGCTGTCTTTCCATCCTGCTGTGTGTGACTGCTGTCTTTCCATCATTCTGTTGTGACTGCTGTCTTTAACATCATGCTGTGTGTGACTGCTGTTTTTTCCATCATGCTGTTGTGACTGCTGTCTTTCCATCATTCTGTGTGTGACTGCTGTCTTTCCATCATTCTGTGTGTGACTGCTGTCTTTCTATCATTCTGTGTGTGACTGCTGTCTTTCCATCATGCTGTGTGTGACTGCTGTCTTTCCATCATGCTGTGTGTGACTGCTGTCTTTAACATCATGCTGTGTGTGACTGCTGTCTTTAACATCATGCTGTGTGTGACTGCTGTCTTTAACATCATGCTGTGTGTGACTGCTGTCTTTCCATCATGCTGTGTGACTGCTGTCTTTCCATCATGCTGTGTGTGACTGCTGTCTTTCCATCATGCTGTGTGTGACTGCTGTCTTTAACATCATGCTATGTGACTGCTGTCTTTCCATCATGCTGTGTGTGACTGCTGTCTTTCCATCATGCTGTGTGTGACTGCTGTCTTTCCATCATTCTGTGTGTGACTGCTGTCTTTCCATCATTCTGTGTGTGACTGCTGTCTTTCTATCATTCTGTGTGTGACTGCTGTCTTTCCATCATGCTGTGTGTGACTGCTGTCTTTAACATCATGCTGTGTGTGACTGCTGTCTTTCCATCATTCTGTGTGTGACTGCTGTCTTTCCATCATGCTGTGTGTGACTGCTGTCTTTCTATCATTCTGTGTGTGACTGCTGTCTTTCCATCATGCTGTGTGTGACTGCTGTCTTTAACATCATGTTGTGTGTGACTGCTGTCTTTAACATCATGCTGTGTGACTGCTGTCTTTAACATCATGCTGTGTGTGACTGCTGTCTTTAACATCATGCTGTGTGTGACTGCTGTCTTTAACATCATGCTGTGTGTGACTGCTGTCTTCTAATCATTCTGTGTGTGACTGCTGTCTTTCCATCATGCTGTGTGTGACTGCTGTCTTTAACATCATGTTGTGTGTGACTGCTGTCTTTAACATCATGCTGTGTGACTGCTGTCTTTAACATCATGCTGTGTGTGACTGCTGTCTTTAACATCATGCTGTGTGTGACTGCTGTCTTTAACATCATGCTGTGTGTGACTGCTGTCTTTCCATCATGCTGTGTGTGACTGCTGTCTTTAACATCATGCTGTGTGTGACTGCTGTCTTTCCATCATGCTGTGTGTGACTGCTGTCTTTAACATCATGCTGTGTGCGACTGCTGTCGTTCCATCATGCGTGTGGTGACTGCTGTCTTTCCATCATGCTGGTGTGTGACTGCTGTCTTTAACATCATGCTGTGTGTGACTGCTGTCTTTAACATCATGCTGTGTGTGACTGCTGTCTTTCCATCATGCTGTGGTGTGACTGCTGTCCTTTCCATCATGCTGTGTGACTGCTGTCTTTAACATCATGCTGTGTTGACGCTGTCTTTTCCATCATGCTGTGTGTGACTGCTGTCTTTCCATCATGCTGTGTGTGACTGCTGTCTTTCCATCAGCTGTGTGTGACGCTGTCTTTCCATCATGCTGTGTGTGACTGCTGTCTTTCCATCATGCTGTGTGTGACTGCTGTCTTTCCATCATGCTGTGTGTGACTGCTGTCTTTCCATCATGCTGTGTGTGACTGCTGTCTTTCCGTCCTGCTTGTGTGACTGCTGTCTTTAACATCATGCTGTGGTGTGACTGCTTGTCTTTAACATCATGCTGTGTGTGACTGCTGTCTTTCCATCCTGCTGTGTGTGACTGCTGTCTTTTAACATCATGCTGTGTGTGACTGCTGTCTTTAACATCATGCTGTGTGTGACTGCTGTCCTTTAACATCATGCTGTGTGTGAACTGCTGTCTTTCCATCATGCTGTGTGACTGCTGTCTTTCCATCATGCTGTGTGTGACTGCTGTCTTCCATCATGCTGTGTGTGACTGCTGTCTTTCCATCATGCTGTGTGTGACTGCTGTCTTTCCATCCTGCTGTGTGTGACTGCTGTCTTTCCATCCTGCTGTGTGTGACTGCTGTACTTTAACATCATCTGTTGTGTGACTGCTGTCTTTCCATCATGCTGTGTGTGACTGCTGTCTTTAACATCATGCTGTGTGTGACTGCTGTCTTTCCATCATGCTGTGTGTGACTGCGTCTTTAACATCATGCTGTGTGTGAATGCTGTCTTTTTCCATCATGCTGTGTGTGACTGTCTTTAACTGGTCTTTCAATCATCCGATGTGGACTGCTGTTTTCCATCCTGGCGTGTGTGACTGCTGTCTTAACATCATGCTGTGTGTGATGCTGCTTCCATCATGTGTGGTGATGCTGTCTTTCCATCAGCTGTGTGTGATGCTGTCTTTAACTCCATGCGTGGTGAATGCTGTCGTTAACATCATGCGTGTGTGGACTGCTGTCTTTCCATCATGTGTGGTGTGACTGCTGGTCTTAACATCATGCTGGTGTGACTGCTGTCTTAAATCATGCTGTGTGTGACTGCTGTCTTCCACATGCGTGTGATGCTGTCTACTCCATCATGCATGTGTGAGCTGTCTTTACATCATGCTGTGTGTGACTGCTGTCTTCCATCATGCTGTGTGTGACTGCTGTTTTCATCATGCTGTGTGTGACCTGATCTTCCATCATGCTGTGTGTGGTATGTGTCATTTAACTCATGGTGTGTGACTGCTGTCTTTCCATCCTGCGTGTATGCTGTGCTTTCCATCATGCTGTGTGTGACTGCTGTCTTTAACATCATGCTGTGTGTGACTGCTGTCTTTCCATCATGCTGTGTGTGACTGCTGTCTTTACATCATGCTGTGTGTGACTGCTGTCTTTCCATCATGCTGTGTGTGGACTGCTGTCTTTCCATCATGCTGTGTGTGAAGCTGTCTTTCCATCTGCTGTGTTGACTGCTGTCTTTCCATCATGCTGTGTGTGACTGCTGTCTTTAACATCCTGCTGTGTGTGACTGCTGTCTTTAACATCATGCTGTGTGTGACTGCTGTCTTTCCATCATGCTGTGTGTGACTGCTGTCTTTCCATCATGCTGTGTGACTGCTGTCTTTCCATCAGCCCTATCTAGTGGTGTAGTGGTGCCTGGAGAAGTGGGTATACTCAATTTCTGCCAAAAAGTTCCCAAAAGGCCCGACCAGCGAAGGAAAGGAACCCTGTTTGAGAAATCCTATGTTTTCCAATGTTTTTTCCTATAGATTCTTTCAGATTTTCACTCTCAAAATAACACTTTTTTTAAATAGAAGAAATACAGGAATGTGATGGTCTAACTCCACAACCATGCTTAAACCACATCAATCTGATTGGCTGTCAGGGCCCGGCTCCCCAGTGGGTGGGCCTGTCAGGGCCCGGCTCCCCAGTGGGTGGGCCTGTCAGGGCCCGGCTCCCCAGTGGGTGGGCCTGTCAGGGCCCGGCTACCCAGTGGGTGGGCCTGTCAGGGCCCGGCTCCCCAGTGGGTGGGCCTGTCAGGGCCCGGCTCCCCAGTGGGTGGGCCTGTCAGGGCCCGGCTCCCCAGTGGGTGGGCCTCAGTCCACCCAGGCCCATCCATGTCTACGCCCCTGATGCAAACAGCTCATGATGACAATCGCGCATCACAAATAGCCTACTAACCAACACTTCGGACTAAACTTTTTCAATACCTGATTTGCATACCCATTGTTGCCTTAGTTAGCATTTACTGGTAGATATGAGTTGAAACGTCTTTCCTACCCTACCAGCTACCGATGTCATTATTCTGTGAGCTGCTCCATGCCAAAACCAGTTGAGAGCTGCCCACTCTTGCTGCCTGCAGACATGTGGTCCTCTGTAGCTCAGCTGGTAGAGCATGGCTCTTGTAACGCCAGGGTAGTGGGTTCGATCCCCGGGACCACCCATACGTAAAAATGTATGCGCACATGACTGTAAGTCGCTTTGGATAAAAGCGTCTGCTAAATGGCATATTATTATTATTATTATTATTATTATTATATTATTATATTATTCTACCAAACTAGGCTGTGTGCGGCGTGCATGTAAATATATTTCACGTGCTTTGCGATTGTCAAATCAAATCAAAATGTATTTGTCACATACACGTGTTTAGCAGATGTTATAGCGGGTGTAGCGAAATGCTTGTGCTTCTAGCTCCGACAGTGCAGTAATATCTAACAAGTAATATCTAACAATTTCACAACATATACCCAATACACACAAATCTAGGTAAGGAATGGAATTTAAGAATATATACATATATGGACAAGCAATGACAGAGCGGCATGGACTAAGATACAGTAGAATATTATAGAATAGAATGCAGTATATACATATGAGATGAGTAGTGCAAGATATGTAAACATGATTAAAGTGACTAGTGTTACATTTCTTAAAGTGGCCAGCGATTTCAATAGGCAGCAGCAGCCTCTAATGTGCTAGTGATGGCTATTTAACAGTCTGATGGCCTTGAGATAGAAGCTGTTTTTCATTCTCTCGGTCCCAGCTTTGATGCACCTGTACTGACCTCGCCTTCTAGGATGATAGTGGGGTGAACAGGCCGTGGCACGGGTGGTTGATGTCCTTGATGATCTTTTTGGCCTTCCTGTGACATCGGGTGCTGTATGTGTCTTGGAGGGCGGGTAGTTTGCCAAATTTCTTCAGCCTCCTGAGGTTGAAGAGGCTCTGTTGCGCCTTCTTCACCACACTGTCTGCGTGGGTGGACCATTTCAGTTTGTCAGTGATGTGTACGCCAAGGAACTTGAAGCTTTCCACCTTCTCCACTGCGGTCCCGTCGATGTGGATAGGGAGGTGCACCCTCTGCTGTTTCCTGAAGTCCACGATCATCTCCTTTGTTTTGTTGACGTTGAGTGAGAGGATATTTTCCTGGCACCACACTCCCAGAGCCCTCACCTCCTCCCTGTATGCTGTCTCGTCATTGTTGGTAATCAAGCCTACTACTGTTGTGTCGTCTGCAAACTTGATGATTGAGTTGGAGGCGTGCTTGGCCACGCAGTCATGGGTGAACAGGGAGTACAGGAGGGGGCTGAGCATGCACCCTTGTGGGGCCCCAGTGTTGAGGATCTGCGAAGTGGAGATGTTGTTTCCAACCTTCACCAACTGGGGGCAGCCCGTCAGGAAGTCCAGGACCCAGTTGCAGAGCGGGGTTCAGACCCAGGGCCTCGAGCTTAATGATGAGCTTGGAGGGTACTATGGTGTTGAATGCTGAGCTATAGTCAATGAACAGCATTCTTACATAGGTATTCCTCTTGTCCAGATGGGATAGGGCAGTGGGCAGTGTGATGGCGATTGCATCGTCTGTGGATCTATTGGGGCGGTAAGCAAATTGAAGTGGGTCTAGGGTGACAGGTAAGGTAGAGGTGATATGATCCTTGACTAGTCTCTCAAAGCACTTCATGAT
>LR778281.1:46206486-46225893 GCA_902810595.1 Coregonus sp. 'balchen'
ACGGCAGCCATTTTGGGTTTTGTGACCCACTAGTCTCTCATAATAAACAGCCTTAGCTGATTTGATTCTGAGTGCTAGAAATCTATCTGCGTGGTTTTGAAGTGTAGACGCTCACTTGGAGATCTGGTGTCCCACGTAAAAGAGCAGGGTGGTAAGGATGTGGAGGTAGAGCTTGATGATGTGTCTCAGTGGCAAGACTAACACCACAACGTTCACCACATGACCTGGAAGAGGACAGAGACATTTACGTCATTTAGCAGACGCTCTTATCCAGAGCGACTTACAGTTAGTGCATACATTATTCTTTTTTATTTTCATACTGGCCCCCCGTGGGAAACGAACCCACAACCCTGGCGTTGCAAACGCCATGCTCTACCAACTGAGCTACCTCCCTGCCAGCCATTCCCTCCCATACCCTGGACGACGCTGGGCCAATTGTGCGCCGCCCCATTGGTCTCCCGGTTGCGGCCGGCTACAGCAGAGCCTGGAATCGAACCAGGATCTCTAGTGGCACAGCTAGCACTGCGATGCAGTGCCTTAGACCACTGCGCCACTCGGGAGGTTACACAGCACTGTTAGTGGTACACACAGAGCAAAACAGCTGGGGGTGTATTCACACACAACAACAAAAATGTTTGCACTGTAGCAAAACCTTTTGCAACATTTGGCTTGCAATGACAGGATAGAAGGTTCGATTCCCAGGACCGCCCGTATGTAAAATGTATGCACACATGACTAAGTCGCTTTGGGTAAAAGAGTCTGCTAAATGGCATATTTTACTACAAACAGAAAATGTTTTGCAACGAAACTGAGTTTCTATTGGGAAAATTCAGGTAAGTCCCTCCCTGTTTTGTTCCATTTGCTTCTGTTTGGTTGGCTAGTGAACACGTCCCTGGTTTTCCTCCAAACTGAAATTGTGTGTTTCAGGAAAGACAGAACACAAATGCTACCTTCAAAAATGCAGGCTATGGTTAGGGTAAAGTCACGTTGGAGAAATATGTGATGATATGGTCATGGTTGAGTTCCAAATGGCACCCTATTCCCTATATAGCGCACTACTTCTGAACAGAGCCCATAGGGGTGCCATTTGGGAATTAGTTGACGTGTATGAATACATACCTGAGTAATACAGGCTCCAGATAACATATTTGTATTTGAAGAGCATGTCTTCGTTCTTGAGGTGCTCTGTGAAGCTATCAATGTCACACTTATAGAGCAAGTCCAGCACCAGGATGCTTGGCACCCTCAGAGCAATGTTGGCAACGTCTTCCAAACGAGGCATCTTGAGATAATTAGTCCCCTATTGGCGTGGTAGAAAATATGTTGGTGAGCAGAATGCTCTCCTAGACGGATGATCTCCTAGAGGAGTAGGAAGAGAGGCAGGTAGATGTCTGACTGGTCCCTCTTCATGGTCGGTTATTCACCTGATACACGTACACACACACACACACACACACACACACACACACACACACACACACACAAACACACACACACACACACACACACACAACAGTCAGGTGATACCATTGACATTTACTGACATGATCAACATCAAAGTTGACAAAATAACAAATCCATCAATCTGTCTGCCAATGACAGTCGTCCTACTGGTCAAATCTATTGGGTCGACTTAGAAGGCGACGGCCTTGCTTTCTGCAGCAAGTATCCACAGTACATCATGGACTATTGACATTGAGGGTGCGCAACCTGAAGTGACCCCTTGATAGTTAACCGCTTTACTTTACACGTTCCTAGTATGACAAGGTTGTCAGCAAGCTAGTGTACAGCTCAGCTCTCGGTCGATGTATGTTGGAGGACAACAGCTAAACCAAAGCCTTTAATTGTAGCTAGGTAGAACCAGATGTTCTCAGAAGTGTTAAGACGAGAGCATTCTAGCTAGCTGCATTTTATTCTGATATCACGTTTCTGTCATAGTGGCAACATTTCACCATTCTACCGGTTGTAAAACCGCGAACGATATCCAAAGAAACCGGTATGATAGCGTAAATGACCTGGTAAATGAAGCTAATATCCTTCTGACAGCATGTTGTAAAGGAAAATTGACCGTTTTCTAGCTAGAGTTGTTATGGTTTTCCGTCCGGTCCTGTCGCTTGCGTGGCCATTTCCGGAATATACGTCATTTGTCGACGAGGCAGTAGTTTGCAACAATGAGATTATGGAAAATGATTTTTACATTTTTAACAAATTAGATGTTTCGCTTTCAAATTAAAAGTAAATCATTGAAATAAAGCTATCATCAAATAAGACAGGCTCCGAAATCGGAATACAATAAAATGCAACAATGCTCTATTTCTCCCTTGCGCTCTCTTTTTATTTAACATATACAGTACTCCTGGTTTTACGGTAATGTGATAAGGTTTTTGCTATATTACGGTTTTATAAATACGGGGCGCTTGGGGGTGTAGTTGGACAGTTTTTGCGCCTCTGTGTTTTACGCGCAGAGAGAGAATGGCCAGGATATTGTGCATTTTGTCTGCAGTAATTTTTGTCGTGAAAACTGACGATGTCAGCGAATTTAATGCAACTATAACAGCCGTGAACGTTACATTTAACTCTACTGTTAACAGAACGATTGCTTTTAAAACGACAACTGCGTTCTCGTTATTCTCCCCCACCACCACAGTCAATAACACAGTTTTGGGAAAGAAAAATCTGGGAAAGAAAAATCAGGGAAAGAAAAATGTACAAGACAAGCGCATCGATCAAGACGAGGATGGAAAACGTGAAACCAAGAATGGCACAGCAGATGCAAAGAAAGGACCTGGTAAATTAATGACCTAGTCCTTTGCAAATGTATTTATTCAGCAATTTACATAAGTGAGCATTTAACTGTATGACATTGTGCATGCCATGGATGGATTTTCTCAACTTTTTTTGTGCATGGGATAGATTTTCTCTACTTTTATAATAGTTTATTTACTTTAGAAGTTTTTTTGTGGTTCACTGTTGCGTGGTAGGCTATCAGCAGTCTGTAGAAGAAGGTTTCAGCAGGATGACCGTCTCAGTAATAGGGTCTGTATGTGGAGGAGTAACCTAGTAGCCTGTCATTAATGCATGTAATAAGAGGCGGACAAAGCAGTCATGTAACAGTCGGTCGTATACTGTCATTCTACCAGATACAGTCACCGGTTCCTGTCCTTCTGTTCATCTATCGCATTGTTCTTGATGTAAACTTTGAAGAAAATAAAAACATTTACATTTACATCATTTAGCAGACACTTAGGTTTAATAAGCTGTTATCGATGTAAAGTATGAATTTCTAGCTTAGTCCTTATAACATAATAATAATTACTTTTATAATGTAATAATTTAAAGTAACTGCCCAGTGTTTCCAGATTTCTATGAAATATGACCTATAATTACTTACAATATCAGTGAAGTTGTTTTCCTTCCAAAAAAATTGTAATTAAGTATGTTAAAAATCCGGTTTTCTGTGTTTGAATGGTGTGGGTGTACCCCAACAACAGAATGGTGTGGGCGTATACCAGTCATTAAAAATAATAACGTTAATTAGACTAGTGATTGCCCCGCTCATTTCCTCTCAGACTGCTTGATTGGCCAGCTCATTCGTCCTCTAGGACTGCTGATTGGCCAGCTTAATCCTCCTCTAGACTGACTGGTATTGGCCAGCTCATTCTCCTCTAGACTGCTGATTTGGCCCAGCTAATCGTCCTCTAGACTGCTGCTTGGCCAGCTCATCGTCCTCTAGACTGCTGATTGGCCAGCTCATTCTCCTCTAGACTGCTGATTGGCCAGCTCATCTCCTCTAGACTGCTGATTGGCCAGCTCATCGTCCTCTAGACTGCTGATTGGCCAGCTCATCGTCCTCTAGACTGCTGATTGGCCAGCTCATCGTCCTCTAGACTGCTGATTGCCCAGCTCATCGTCCTCTAGACTGCTGATTGGCCAGCTCATCGTCCTCTAGACTGCTGATTGGCCCAGCTCATCGTCCTCTAGACTGCTGATTGGCCAGCTCATTCTCCTCTAGACTGCTGATTGGCCAGCTCATTCTCCTCTAGACTGCTGATTGGCCAGCTCATTCTCCTCTAGACTGCTGATTGGCCAGCTCATTCTCCTCTAGACTGCTGATTGGCCAGCTCATTCTCCTCTAGACTGCTGATTGGCCAGCTCATCGTCCTCTAGACTGCTGATTGCCCAGCTCATCGTCCTCTAGACTGCTGATTGGCCAGTTTATCCTCCTGAGTATTTCCATATGAGGAAATAGCAAGCATTTTTTGAAACATCTGTTTGAGATACTTGTTTGAGGTGGGGCTTTTGAAGTGTTTTTTTTCTCCAATTTATGCTTTGGCCACAAATACGAATAAGGACGAGTCAACAACATTATTTGGATATGAGTTAACAGAATATGAACTTTTAAAAGTAAGATTTTCACTGCAGTTACTTTAATAATGTAATAATTGTATAATATAATTATAGAAAAGTTATATTAATCACTTGAATATGGCCCCTTTGGCACTCCACCTTACTTGTTGGATGGATGTCAAAACACAGAGACCAATATGAACATATCTAAAGGACAGTGACTGTTCCCTGCACCCTATTCCCTATACAGTGCATTCGGAAAGTATTCAGACCCCTTGACCTTTTCCACATTTTGTTACGTTACAGCCTTATTCTGAAATTGATGAAATTGTTTTTTTCCCCCGCTCATCAATCTACACACAATACCCCACAATGACAAAGCAAAAACAGGTTTTTATAAATGTTAGCAAATGTATTAAATGTAAAACTGAAATATACATTTTACATAAGTATTAAGACCCTTTACTCAGTATTTTGTTGAAGCACCTTTGGCAGCGATTACAGCCTCAAGTCTTCTTGGGTATGACGCTACAAGCTTGGCACACCTGTATTTGGGGAGTTTCTCCCATTCTTCTCTGCAGATCCTCTCAAGCTCTGTCAGGTTGGATGGGGAGCGTCGCTGCACAGCTATTTTCAGGTCTCTCCAGAGATGTTCGATCGGGTTCAAGTCCGGGCTCTGGCTGGGCCACTCAAGGACATTCAGAGACTTGTCCCGAAGCCACTCATGCGTTGTCTTGGCTGTGTGCTTAGGGTTGTTGTCCTGTTGGAAGGTGAACCTTCGCCCCAGTCTGAGGTCCTGAGCGCTCTGGAGCAGGTTTTCATCAAGGATTTCTCTGTACTTTGCTCCGTTCATCTTTCCCTCGATCCTGACTAGTCTCTCAGTCCCTGCCGCTGAACAACATCCCCACAGCATGATGCTGCCACCACCATGCTTCACCATAGGGATGGGTGCCAGGTTTCCTCCAGACGTGACTCTTAGCATTCAGGCCAAAGAGTTCAATCTTGGTTTCATCAGATCAGAGATTCTTGTTTCTCATGGTCAAAGTCTTTAGGTGCCTTTTGGCAAACTCCAAGCGGACTGTCATGTGCCTTTTACTGAGGAGTGGCTTCTGTCTGGCCACTCTACCATAAAGGCCTGATTGGTGGAGTGTTGCAGAGATGGTTGTCCTTCTGGAAGGTTCTCCCATCTCCACAGAGGAATTCTGGAGCTCTGTCAGAGTGATCATCAGGTTCTTGGTCACCTCCCTGACCAAGGCCCTTCTCCCCCGATTGATCAGTTTGGCCGGGCGGCCAGCTCTAGGAAGAGTCTTGGTGGTTCCAAACACCTTCCATTTAAGAATGATGGAGGCCACTGTGTTCTTGGGGACCTTCAATGCTGCAGACATTTTTTGGTGCCCTTCCCCAGATCTGTGCTTCGGCACAATCCTGTCTCAGAGCTCTAAAGAGAATTCCTTCGACCTCATGGCTTGGTTTTTGCTCTGACATGCACTGTCAACTGTGGGACCTTATATAGACAGGTGTGTGCCTTTCCAAATCATGTCCAATCAATTGAATTTACCACAGGTGGACTCCAAACAAGTTGTAGAAACCTCTCAAGGATGATCAATGGAAACAGGATGCACCCAAGCTCAATTCTGAGTCTCATAGCAAAGGGTCTGAATACTTATAAGGTATTAAAAAAATATATATATATATACATTTGCAAAAACAATTTAAAACCTGTTTTCGCTTTGTAATTATTAATTATGGGGTATTGTGTGTAGATTGATGAGGAAAAAATTAATTTAATCCATTTTAGAATAATGCTGTAACGTAACAAAATGTGGAAAAGGTCAAGGGGTCTGAATACTTTCTGAATGCACTGTATAGTTCATTATTATTCATCAGAGCCCCTATTGGTCAACAGTAGTGCACTACATAATAGGAAATAGGGTGTCACTTGGGATGCACCCAGCATCTGTGTGACTGATGGTTTTGGTATTAGGAACAAAAGAGGTCAACACGACTTCTAAGATATACTAGTATTTTAATTAATATAAAACCTTCAATGGTAAATATGATGTTTCGTATATACGGGCTCTTTGAAATACCTCGCAGGGCACTTCAGAGAACTAAATCCATTGTTTCAGATTGTTCTTCAAATACTCTTACAGAGAGAGAGTTCCCACCTCTCTGCTGGCCGATCAGAGTAGAGATTTGAGCGTGGTTTAGACTTACTCAGCCTATCCGTTGGCGCACCGGCTGTTCCCCGCCTCTTCTGTTACCAGGCATACGTTTATCATAACAACCTGTCATAGTGAGAAGAGCCAGCTCCCTTAGACACCATTCCTACGTCCAAGGAAGGTTCACAGATCACAAAGAACCAGTATAGTCTAGTATTTGGAGACACAAATCCTTATCTCATTTTACCCCCTAAAACAGCTCTTCACATCAATCACAGCTTGCCAGGTGTCACAACCTACATTAGCCCAGTCAAGAATGCATTCTTTCTAAGTTAGTCATCCCATCAATTATAAAAAATAATAAATCTCTCACACTGTGTTTTGGTGGTGGGGTGACCAGCAGAGGGATCGGGCTGGAGAAATGTAACCACTATCAAATTCATAGACGGAGCTATGGATGCAAGGACTGACCATCTATGAGATCAAAATGATGATTGAAGCTATACAGTGTTTGTTAACAATCACATTGTTATGACTGTATTTTTGGGTTGTGATGGAGTAAGATGGTTGAACTAAGCTCATGAGACAAGTATACGTTATATTCTTCAAGAATCAATGGCTATATGTCATTCATTTAAAAGTCCAAAAAAATGGATGTATCAATCCCAGATTGCCCCTTTAAGCACCCTGCAGCTGTTGCTGTTAACCTCCCACTCTGCTGAGTCTCAGTTGAGTGCTGCTTTGACCCTTCCTGGTTCCCTGATCGTCAGCCCAATTCTCTGCACTCCCACTACACTCAGCACACTGACTCCCCCGTACGAGGAGTGGGGTGTGTGGGAGGGAGGAGCGGGTTCCTCTCAACTTCCAGGGAACTTTTGTCACAGACACTGACTCACTCACTCACTCATGCACATACGGATGCGCCCACACACACGCACGCACGCACGCACGCACGCACGCACACACACACACACACACCACACACACACACACACACACACACACACACACACACACACACACACACACACACACACACACACACACACACACACACACACACACACACACACACACACACACACACACACACACAGACAGACAGACAGACAGACAGACAGACAGACACACACAGACACACACACACACACACACACACACACACACACACACACACACACACACACACACACACACACACACTACAAGGGGAGGGGGCTGTGAGTTCCTCTACACTTCCAGAGAACTGACCCAGGAGAATTAGACATATTTCAGATCCTGAGGGGAACGTAAGGAGCTAATGCACTCAACTTCTGCCAGCGCTGCAACTTCATTTCTACATTAGCTCTGACAGCCAGGGGTTTCTCACTCAAAACATACATTACTTTCTCCTGCTACCGTTGAACACGACTGCCTTCTCCCTAACCCTGCAACAGACACACAGAGGCGCAAACATCCTGCTTTGAGATAGTGGGTGCATTCCAGATATTCTGTGCAGGATCTGTGCAGATAATAGGATTGTTTGTGGTTCCTGAGATGTTAAACACGTCTCCAGTTAAAGATCTGATTATCTGCACGGGCTCTGTGTGTTTGGAACGCAGTCCTGATCCAGCCTGGTCCCAGGTCTGTTTGTGCTACCGTGGCAACTCCCTGTCATGCCATACATGCCATACATGACAAGGAGTGGCACAAACAGACCTGGGAACAGGCTATCCTTGATCCACCATGTGTTTTAACTTCTCCAGACTGTCCTCCACTGGGTCTGAAGTCACTGAGGGTTGATGACAGCCAGTTCCAGGCTTCATCCTACCTGCGGATGGGACTTGGTCCTCATAGGGCAAGGCTCAATATACAGGTGGGTCTATAGCGTAGATATTACCATACTATAGCGTAGATATTACCATACTATAGCGTAGATATTACCATACTATAGCGTAGATATTACCATACTATAGCGTAGATATTACCATACTATAGCGTAGATATTACCATACTATAGCGTAGATATTACCATACTATAGCGTAGATATTACCATACTATAGCGTATATATTACCATACTATAGCGTAGATATTACCATACTATAGCGTAGATATTACCATACTATAGCGTAGATATTACCATACTATAGCGTAGATATTACCATACTATAGCGTAGATATTACCATACTATAGCGTAGATATTACCATACTATAGCGTAGATATTACCATACTATAGCCACCAAGTACTTGTTGTTATGCCCCCCTGTGATCTGCTTCGTCAAATACAATGCTAACTTTACCGGTAGTTTTATTGCAGAATGTTTCCTGAATAACTCCTTTAGCTATATTGTGGTGTGTGTGTGTGTGTGTGTGGTGTGTGTGTGGTGTGTTTGTGTGTGTGTGGTGTGTGTGTGTGTGAGTGTGTGTGTGTCTGGTGTGTGTGTGTGTGTGTGTGTGTGTGTGTGTGAGTCCAGTCAGGTATCGAGGACGGAGACCTGTACGACGGTGCGTGGTGTGCTAAGTATGAGGACCAGAACCAGTGGCTGCAGGTGGATGCTCTGCGCCCCACGCTGTTCACAGGAGTCATCCTGCAGGGGACGTAACTCCATCTGGAGGTAGGGCAGGCCGCGTGCTGGGAGGGGGGACCGGCCGCGTGCTGGGAGGGGGGACCGGCCGCGTGCTGGGAGGGGGGACCGGCGGCCGGGGCGTGGGAGGGGGACCGGCCGTGCTGGGAGGGGGGACCGGCCGAGTGCTGGAGGGGCGGCCGCGTGCTGGGAGGGGGAGGCCGTGCGGGACCGGGACGCGTGGGCGAGGGGGGACGGCCCTGGGTGCGGGAGGGGGAACGCCGGTGTGGAGGGGGGGACAGGGCGGTGTGGGGAGGGGGGACCGCGGGGCTGGAGGGGGACCGGCGGGGGTGCATGGGAGGGGGGACTCGGCCGGTGCTGGGAGGGGGACCGCCGGGTGCTGGGAGGGGGGACGGCGGGGGAGGGAGGGGGACCGGCCGCGTGCTGGAGGGTGGACCAACGCCGGGTGCGGGAGGGGGGACGCCGGTGATCGGACGGGACCGGCCAGGTGTGGGGGGGACAGGCAGGGTGCATGGGAGGGGGACGGCACGGGTGAGGGAGGGGGGACGAGCGATGCTGGGAGTGGGGAACGGCAGTGCTGGGAGGGGGAACGGCCCGGTGCTGGGAGGGGACCGGCCGGTTGCTGGGAGGGGACCGGCCGCGTGCTGGGAGGGGACCACGGTTGTGCTGGGATGGGACCGGCCTTGCTGGGATACCCGGTTGTGGCAAGGGGACCGGCCCGTGCTTGGCGCGTGCTGGGAGGGGGGACCGGGAGAAGAAGGGGGCGTAGCCTACACATAGACTCATAGTCGTGACAGGGATCGCTTCATCTACAGACGACCAGGTTAAAAAGGCCAGAATATTTATTAGGGTTGGGCGGTATCCAGAGATATACTGTATATATATTAATTTTCTTTACGGTATTGAAAATCATACAGTGAGTATGTCTAAATACCCCGGTATACAGTATATACGGTATTTATGTATTTTCCCCCATATTCTATTTTATCTAGCTTCATAATAATTCAAGTCTGTTAAGTTATTTATTGACAATGTGTAAACATTAATAAAACATCAACAGAACCTTTACCATACGTTTACTATACATTTATTACACAGTAATAAGAATTTACAAAGCATTAATGTGTTGTGTAATCCTTTTTAATGTCTCTGTAGCTGGGACTGGGTTGAAACCTATAAAGTGCAGCTGAGTAACGACTCAGAGACCTGGAAGACCTGCATGAACGGATCAGAGGAGGCGGTGAGCCATTCAGGAGGGCGTGCTGATGTTGAAAATGCTGTCAAGGAAGATGCTTAGTCAGCCCATTTGAGGAATATAAAATATTGTTCACTTTCCAAAAGTTGTTCTGTAGAAAAAAAAGAGGAGGCGGTGATGAATGGAATGAAATGGATTCTAGCGTGAAGTGTTGGTGTGTGTGTGTGGGTGTGTGTGTGTGTGTGTGTGTGTGTGTGTGTGTGTGTGTGTGGGTGTGTGTGTGGGTGTGGGTGTGTGGGTGTGTGTGGGTGTGTGTGGGTGTGTGTGTGTGTAGATCAGGGGGTATTCAAATCCATGCCTGGGGGGGTGGGGCCAGAGTACCACTGGTTTTCTCTCTGTTCACCCTCATGGTGTCCCAGGACTAAATCAGTCCCTGATTAAAAGGTCAAAATGAAAATCAGCCGTGGAACTGGTTTGGAGGCCCTGACTAGATCAATCAGCATGTGGTCCAGAAGCCCAATGCCAAAGTCAATCCATTTGAGGAATAGACACAGGAGTTCATTGACTAAACGATTGAAGGGTAGGACTTCCAAATCACTCTTACGCCTTTATTTAATGGCACCTCCCATGTTTAAAACAAGGAAAACAAGTTCAAAGGTCAAACGTGTGTTGTTTTCCGTAGATTAAAGGTGAAACTTGTGTTCTGTTCTGTAGGTGTTTGTTGGATCCCGAAATGAACCCGAGACACCCTATCTGGCCCTGTTCCCTCAGCCCGCGGTGGCTCGTTGGATCCGCATCAACCCCCAGACCTGGTACTGGAATGGGACCATCTGTCTCAGAGCAGAGGTTCTGGGATGCCCCCTCCCAGGTGTGTTGTAAAGGAACTATTTACAGGTGCATTCAGAGACGTGGTCCTCTGTAGCTCAGCGGGTAGAGCGCGGCGCTTGTAACGCCCAGGGTAGTGGGTTTGATCCCCGGGGACCACCCATACGTAAAAAAATTGTATGCACGCATGACTGTAAGTGGCTTTGGATAAAAGCGTCTGCTAAATGGCATATTGTTATGTATTTAGTTCAGCCTACTTTAGTGTCATGTAAATGCATCTAAATAAAGAAACCTCAATGTCCTGAATGCTCCGAATATAATGGCTATGGGGGAATGTTTACAGTGCCTTCGGGAAGTATTCAGACCGCTTGACTTTTTCCACATTTTGTTACGTTATTCTAAAATGGATTAAAACATGTTTTTCTCAGCTACACACAATACCCCGTAATGACAAAGCGAAAACAGTTTTTTTGACATTTTTGCAAATCTATAAAAAATAACTAACAGAAATACCTTATTTACATAAGTATTCAGACCCTTTGCTATGAGACTCGAAATTGAGTTCAGGTGCATCCTGTTTCCATTGATCATCATTGAGATGTTTCTACAACTTGATTGGAGTCCACCTGTGGTAAATTCAATTGATTGGACATGATTTGGAAAGGCACACACCTGTCTATATAAGGTCCCACAGTTGACAGTGCATGTCAGAGCAAAAACCAAGCCACGAGGTCGAAGGAATTGTCCGTAGAGCTCCGAGACAGGATTGTGTTGAGGCACAGATCTGGGGAAGAATGCCAAAAAATTTCTGCAGCATTGAAGGTCCCCAAGAACACAGTGGCCTCCATCATGCTTAAATGGAAAAAGTTTGGAACCACCAAGACTTCCTAGAGCTGGCCGCCCGGCCAAACTGATCAATCGGGGGAGAAGGGCCTTGGTCAGGGAGGTGACCAAGAACCTGATGGTCACTCTGACAGAGCTCCAGAGTTCCTCTGTGGAGATGGGAGAACCTTCTAGAAGGACAACCATCTCTGCAGCACTCCACCAATCAGGCCTTTATGGTAGAGTGGCCAGACGGAAGCCACTCCTCAGTAAAAGGCACATGACAGCCCGCTTGGAGTTTGCCAAAAGGCACCTAAAGACTATCAGACCATGAGAAACAAGATTCTCTGGTCTGATGAAACCAAGATTGAACTCTTTGGCCTGAATGCCAAGCGTCACGTCTGGAGGAAACCTGGCACCATCCCTACAGTGAAGCATGGTGGTGGAAGCATCATGCTGTGGGGATGTTTTTCAGCGGCAGGGACTGGGAGACTAGTCAGGATCGAGGCAAAGATGAACGGAGCAAAGTACAGAGAGATCCTTGATGAAAACCTGCTCCAGAGCGCTCAGGACCTCAGACTGGGGTGAAGGTTCACCTTCCAACAGGACAACGACCCTAAGCACACAGCCAAGACAACGCAGGAGTGGCTTCGGGACAAGTCTGAATGTCCTTGAGTGGCCCAGCCAGAGCCCGGACTTGAACCCGATCTAACATCTCTGGAGAGACCTGAAAATAGCTGTGCAGCGACACTCCCCATCCAACCTGACAGAGCTTGAGAGGATCTGCAGAGAAGAAATGGGAGAAACTCCCCAAATACAGGTGTGCCAAGCTTGTAGCGTCATACCCAATAAGACTTGAGACTGTAATCGCTGCCAAAGGTGCTTCAACAAAGTAAAGGGTCTGAATACTTATGTAAATATGATATTTCAGTTTGTTATTTTTAATAAATGAGCAAAATTGTCTAAAAACCTGTTTTTGCTTAGTCATTATGGGGTATTGTGTGTAGATTGATGAGGGAAAAAATACAATTTAATCAATTTTAGAATAAGGCTGTAACCTAACAAAATGTGGAAAAAGTCAAGGGGTCTGAATACTTTCCGAAGGCACATTCAATGCAGTAACGTTAGAGCAAGAATACTACACTTTGTAGATGGGTATACTACAAAGCAGAATCAATGAGTTAATCAGTTAACTTTGATAAACAACCAGAAATAACAATTGATTTTCCAGTTAATAAGAAAGCTAAACTTAGATATGCGTTTTTGGTTATTGAGTCGATTAGACCACGCCCATTTCAAGCTTATCTTTCCCCCAAAAAAATAACAAACAAAAAAATATTTCAGAATATTTAGGCAAGTTAGCTGGCTAACTCATTAAACCTGCTTTGTAGTATACCCATCCAGGAAGTGCATTCTGATAGGCTTAGGCCCCTGATAAAACAACTACTGTCATGGTATCAACAACCTATTTAAACCAGTGTGTCGTCACTACAGGTTGAGCTTGTAAAGTAGAATGTTACAGGGTTGGGGTCAATTCCAGTTCAATTACAGTCAATTCAGAAAGTAAACCGAATCCGAAATCCAATTCCAAATGTTCCTCATTGAAAAGTATTGAAGAGAATTGGAATTGAAATTGGAATTTCAGTGTACTTCCTGAATTGACTGGAATTGAAATGGAATTGATCCCAACCCTGGCATGTTATCTTGATCCTGGTCAGGGACACACAGAGATCTTATAAACCCCGCCTGCATTCTCTTAGATCCAGACAACGTTTGGCAACACCTCTCTGAGAAACGGTCTGGTTCTAAAGATGACCTGGACTTCAGACACCACAACTACAAGGAGATGAGGAAGGTGAGTTCACACACACACACACACACACACACACACACACACACACACACACACACACACACACACACACACACACACACACACACACACCTGTCCTACCTGTAACTGTCCTCTGTATGTGTCCAATATCTCTTTATTTAAAATACTTATTTTGTGCTTATCCAATAAAAACACATCCTTTTACTATCCAATAAGCCCCACCGCTGATGTGTGTCTGTTGCCTTCTCTGCCGCCGATGTGTGTCTGTTGCCTTCTCTGCCGCTGATGTGTGTCTGTTGCCTTCTCTGCCGCTGATGTGTGTCTGTTGCCTTCTCTGCCGCTGATGTGTCTGTTGCCTTCTCTGCCGCTGATGTGTCTGTTGCCTTCTCTGCCGCTGATGTGTGTCTGTTGCCTTCTCTGCCGCTGATGGGTGTCTGTTGCCTTCTCTGCAGCTGATGAAGGCTGTGCATGAGGAATGCCCTCGTGTCACTCGTATCTACACCATTGGAAAGAGCTACACCGGACTGAAGCTCTACGTCATGGAGATCTCTGACAACCCTGGAAAACATGAACTGGGTAAGACAGAACTGTGTCCTCAATAGCATTCTATTTCCTATATATTTCATAAACAGGTCTGGGATCAGGGGTTCATAAACAGCTCTGGGAACAGGGTTTCATAAACAGCTC
The DNA here is from genome assembly GCA_902810595.1 of Coregonus sp. 'balchen'. Taxonomy (NCBI): domain Eukaryota; kingdom Metazoa; phylum Chordata; class Actinopteri; order Salmoniformes; family Salmonidae; genus Coregonus; species Coregonus sp. 'balchen'. The sequence continues at coordinate 46,220,927 of LR778281.1, forward strand.
TGGGAACAGGGTTTCATAAACAGCTCTGGGAACAGGGTTTCATAAACAGCTCTGGGAACAGGGTTTCATAAACAGCTCTGGGAACAGGGTTTCATAAACAGCTCTGGGAACAGGGTTTCATAAACAGCTCTGGGAACAGGGTTTCATAAACAGCTCTGGGAACAGGGTTTCATAAACAGCTCTGGGAACAGGGGTTTCATAAACAGCTCTGGGAACAGGGGTTTCATAAACAGCTCTGGGAACAGGGTTTCATAAACAGCTCTGGGAACAGGGTTTCATAAAACAGCTCTGGGAACAGGGTTTCATAAACAGCTCTGGGAACAGGGTTTCATAAACAGCTTGGGAACAGGGGTTTCATAAACAGCTCTGGGAACAGGGGTTTCATAAACAGCTCTGGGAACAGGGGTTTCATAAACAGCTCTGGGAACAGGGTTTCATAAACAGGCTCTGCGGAAACAGGGTTTCATAAACAGCTCTGGGAAACAGGGTTTCCTAAACAGCTCTGGGAACAGGGGTTTTCATAAACAGCTCTGGGAAACAGGGTTTCATCAACCACGTCTTGGGAATACAACTTGCGAATAGGGTTTTCCTAACCAGCTCTGGGAACATGGGTTTCATAATCACATTTAGGGAAGGGCAGATGTGACACCCACTCTGGCGTGAGTGTGTGATGTGTGTGTGTGGTGTGTGTGTGTGTGTGTGTGTGTGTGTTTGGTGTGGTTGTGTTGTGTGTGTGTGTGTGTGTGCGGGTGTTGCGTGGTGTGGTGCGCTGGCGTGGCGTGTGTCGTGCGTGCGTGTCTCGCAGACCTGACAAAGCTGTTTATTCCCCAGACCGTCTGCCAAGTATTTATGCAGGGTCGGTTCTGTGGGATATTGGAGCTGTTTTCAGAGGGAAAACACACACACACACAGCGGTTTTCAGAGAGAAGAGGCCTCTCTTATATCAACAAACTGATAATGATCCCTCCTTAGTCAGTTCTAGTTTAATTTACAGTATGAAAATTGCGGTCTCTTGAAAGACGAGTTATATAAACAGATTGTTTTAGAAAAGGAAAAGCTCCGATGCAATCATTTATTCACCAACGTTACAATTGGTAGAGCATGGCTCTTGTAACGCCAGGGTAGTGGGTTCGATCCCCGGGACCACCCAATACGTAAAAATGTATGTACACATGACTGTAAGTCGCTTTGGATAAAAGCGTCTGCTAAATGGCATATTATATTATATATTATATTATTATACAGCAAGCTGTCTTCATCAGGGTTTCATATAAACAGACTGGGAAGTATACAGTATACACTCTTAGAAAACAAAGGTGCTAAATAGAACCATATAGAGTTGTTCAGTTAGTCCCCATAGGGGAACCCTTTTTGGTGCTTGGTAAAACCCTTTTGCAGAGGGTTCTTCCAAGAACCCTCTAAAATGGTTCTACCAATAACCGTTTTATCATCTAAAAGGTTCTTCCAAGAACCCTCTAAAATGGTTCTACCAATAACCGTTTTATCATCTAAAGGTTCTTCCAAGAACCCTCTAAAATGGTTCTACCAATAACCGTTTTATCATCTAAAGGTTCTTCCTAGAACCCTCTAAAATGGTTCTACCAATAACCGTTTTATCATCTAAAGGTTATTCGTAGAACCCTGTATGAAGGGTTCCACCAGCCTTATTAGGCTTTATGCCAACACTACATCATAAGGCCTGTTACACCCTAACAGGGGTGTCAGGAAACTCATGACACATCAGGTCAGCAGGTCACATTATGCTGGCTTGCAAAGTGATGTGTAATTCCTATTGGAATCCAGGCATAGTGAGGATATCAAACAATTTGCATTCAGAATAACTACCAGGGAAGATACATAAACCATTTAAACTGGAACAACCATCTCAGTAACGGGTGCAATAAGTCCAACTACTAAAAGATTTGATTAGTTTAGAAAAATGCAAGTTATTTATCTTTGTGTAGCATAAGTTTGTACACTGATATTGAAACAAACACTTCAAAAAAATCGGGAGAGCGAGAGAGAGAGAGCGAGAGCGAGAGAGAGAGAGAGAGCGAGAGAGAGAGAGAGAGAGAGAGAGAGAGAGAGAGAGAGAGAGAGGGGGGGGGGGAGAGAGAGAGATGTTTCACTTCAGCTACAGTGAGGGAAAAAAGTATTTGATCCCCTGCTGATTTTGTACGTTTGCCCACTGACAAAGAAATGATCAGTCTATAATTTTAATGGTAGGTTTATTTGAACGGTGAGAGACAGAATAACAACAAAAAAATCCAGAAAAACACATGTCAAAAATGTTATAAATTGATTTGCATTTTAATGAGGGAAATAAGTATTTGACCCCCTCTCAATCAGAAAGATTTCTGGCTCCCAGGTGTCTTTTATACAGGTAAGGAGCTGAGATTAGGAGCCCACTCTTAAAGGGAGTGCTCCTAATCTCAGCTTGTTACCTGTATAAAAGACACCTGTCCACAGAAGCAATCAATCAATCAGATTCCAAACTCTCCACCATGGCCAAGACCAAAGAGCTCTCCAAGGATGTCAGGGACAAGATTGTAGACCTACACAAGGCTGGAATGGGCTACAAGACCATTGCCCTGTGGAGAGAGCTGAAGGTTCGAGTTGCCAAACGTCAGCCTCGAAACCTTAATGGCTTGGAGAAGATCTGCAAAGAGGAGTGGAACAAAATCCCTCCTGAGATGTGTGCAAACCTGGTGGCCAACTACAAGAAACGTCTGACCTCTGTGATTGCCAACAAGGGTTTTGCCACCAAGTACTATGTCATGTTTTGCAGAGGGGTGAAATACTTATTTCCCTCATTAAAATTCAAATCAACTTATAACATTTTTGACATGCGTTTTTCTGGATTTTTTTGTTGTTATTCTGTCTCTCACTGTTCAAATAAACCTACCATTAAAATTATAGACTGATCATGTCTTTGTCAGTGGGCAAACGTACAAAATCAGCAGGGGATCAAATACTTTTTCCCCCTCACTGTAGATAGTTTAGCCTACTCAAACACCTGGCTCCAATAGAGAGGGATGCTATGTTAGCTAGCTGGCTATGACTATCCAACACAACACTGGAACTCTTCCAAGTCAAGGTAAGCTTTTGGTTTTACTAGTTTATTGCCGTTGTAACTGCTAAACTGCTTGCTGCTGACTGTACATGATTGTGGTGGGTTTCTAGTAACTATGTTGACTATGACGTTAATATGGTGATAACGATGTAGGCTGTGTGTAGCGGTTAGCGGTTATGATATGAAGGTTTGGCTTGGAAGGTTTTTTTTCGCCTGGTCACAGACAGCTGTTGTGTTGTGCACTGAAGTCCATAAGCGAAGGGAAAAGATTAGAGGAGGAGAGCACTTAAATGCAAGAAGAAATTATACAACGATCAAAGTAGATGATGCTGTCTGTATGTGGCTGTTATTAAAGTGAACAGTGTCTGCGGGTGTTCATTCCTCCAATTCTGTTGAAAAACGTTTCTTAAATGGAAGCAAATGGAACGAAACGGGGATAAACATACCTGAATTTGTCCAATAGAAGCTCTTGTTTGCAACTGTTGGACTAATGATTACACCCTAGATCAGCTAGATGCAGGCAAGAGTGTGCAAGGCATTATTGATTACTCAAATTTCTCTCGACCTGTGCACCTACGTTGTAAACTTTCATTCCTAGGCTAGGTTGTAGCAACCTCATGATGGGTATAGGGAAAATGTGAGTATCATGTAGTAGCCTAAACCTATCGATGTTACATTGAACTGGGTGAATGGAATATGAATGACGGTCATCCAATATGCTGTAATAGAAATAAGGCTCATAAAAACAATAATCGTCCTCGTTTATCTTGAACGTCACCGACCACCACTGCTTTATACAGAGTCAAAATTACAGTCACACTCACCTCTGGTTATTAACACCAACACTAGAGTTATTTTACACCACTGAGTGTTAGTTTACCTCTTTACAGCGTTAATTTAACTCCTGAATCAACTCTAGAAATGTTACACTTAAAAATCAACATTAGGTACCATTGGCCAATTGGCTGTGTGCAAATCTTCCCAAATAATTGACATGTAGGTACAGTTTAAAACAGTCTCACACTTCTCAAAAATCTCGAGTGTTAAAGCTTAAACAATAATGCTCAAGGCACTATTTAAAATAAAAAATAAAAATACAATGAAAAGTTTAGGGTTCTATGTAGAACCTTCATGCCTTCCAAAGAATACGTCATGCCTTCCAAAGAATCCTTCATGCCTTCCAAAGAATCCTTCATGCCTTCCAAAGAATCCTTCATGCCTTCCAAAGAATCCTTCATGCCTTCCAAAGAATCCTTCATGCCTTCCAAAGAATCCTTCATGCCTTCCAAAGAATCCTTCTTGCCTTCCAAAGAATCCTTCTTGCCTTCCAAAGAATCATCTTCTTCCAGAAAAACTATTCTTAGGATAAAAAAGGTTCTAGGTAGAACCGTTTGCTCTACAAAGAACCCTCATCTTCCAAAAAAGGGTTCTTCCGATGAAAGTAGTTATTGGTAGAACCCTATCCCTCTGCAAATAACCATTTTGGAACCCTTTTTTCTAAGAGCTCAAATTGGTTTCGGTGTTTTTCAAGGGTCATTTGATTCTCTACACTGGAGCCTGTTGTTTTGAATCATGGCAGAAGAGAAGAGAGTTCCTGGTGTGTTTTTCATTAGAAACAGAGAGGACAGAGATAACAATAAGGGAGAGTTCCTCGTGTGTTTTTCATTAGAAACAGAGAGGACAGAGATAACAATAAGGGAGAGTTCCTCGTGTGTTTTTCATTAGAAACAGAGAGGACAGAGATTGACAGGACGCTAACAATGAGTACTTTATGATAGAAGGTTACTAGAACACAGTTTATAATGAGAGCTGATGACAGTAGAAGGAGGGCTAATCTAGGATCGGGTCCCCTCCTGTCAATGTAATCTTACTCATTGTTCTAAAAGGCAATCGA
>LR778281.1:46225993-46324645 GCA_902810595.1 Coregonus sp. 'balchen'
AAAAAATTAAAAATTAGGGGGAAAAGGCGTGGAAACCTTATCTTTTTAAACAGACGCAGGGAAAAACCCAAAACCGGGGGAAAGCCCTCCGGGAAATTGGGGAAATAAAAGGCCAAAAAAAATTGAAAAACCTTTTTTTTAAAAAAAAAATTTAAAAACGTTTAAAATTGGAAAGGTAAAAAAATATAGGGAAGCTTTTGGTAAATTCCATACCAAAAAAAGGTTTACCACTTTTTTTTTAAATAAAAAATATTTTTATTCCTTTAAGGGGAGGCCTTTTTCCCAAATGAAACCCCAGGGGAATCATGGTAGTTGCCAGGACGAAAACATGCCTTCAAAACCAAAAAACCATTTAATATGGTTTTCACGGTTTAAAATGGAATAAACCTTACCAAACCCTTTTTTAAAAGGTTTACACATTCCGAACCCCCGTTGGGGGTTCCATCCCCCCCCGGGTTTTCCCCTCCTCCACCCTACAGAGGAAAAACTATAATGTTTTTAAAATTAAATATAACATCTCAAAAGGTTTTGGAAATTTGTCCCTTTCCCAAAAAAGGGGGTTTTGTAACAATGTAGGTACTCCCGGTTTTCCCAAATTTTGAAAATCCCTTTAACATTAAATAAGCTAGGGAGACATTGTAAAGTGTGACCATAAATAAAAAAAACGGTGTTTTTTTAAAAGGCCCAAAGATTATATAGAGAAAAATTTTGGTCCCGTTAGGGGAAAAAGGCGATTTATAGAGAATAATATCGGGCCCCCTTTTCAGGGGAAAGGGGGAAAAAAAATTAATTTTTAGAGAATTTTATCTGGCCCCGTTCAGTGGAAAGGCAGATTATATAGAGAATATATCGGGGCCCCGGGTCAGGGGAAAAAAAAGACGGGTTTTTATATAGAAAATATATCTGGTCCGGTCAGGGGAAAAGAAAGATTTTACTTTTTTAAATTTAAATGTTATAGCTACTGCCAAGTTGAAAGCCCAAAAAAGTCAGCTCTGCGCGCAGTAACACCCGGGACCAGAGCTACATCCATATGCCCCGGGCCCCGATTTGGCCAAATGGGGCGAAAACCCACTGACCCTTTTGGGGTGGTGTTTTGAAAAAAAAAACCCCGGGGGTACCCCTTTCCCGCCTGGGAGTTGTACTGAAAGGACAGATATCCCGCTCCGCCGTGGGGAGTTTTTAAAAAAAAAGGACAGTAAAAATGGGGAAACCCCCGGTCGTGAAGGTTTCTAAACCAACCCCCGTCCCTAGGATGAGGAGAGTTACAAAGGGCATGATTCAATTAAAACCTAGTAGATGTTTCTAAGACGAGCTGTCTGTCTCAGAGGGAAACAAAATTTTCCCGTCATCATGAAGAAGCAGAACGTACGGACCCTTGCTCTCATCATGAGCATCTTTACCTACCTGCTGGTCGGGGCAGCCGTCTTCGATACCTTGGAATCTAAACAGGAGAAAAGCCAAAAGAGAAAGCTGGAAAGAGAGGAAAATTTGGGGTTTTACGCAAATTTTCCCAAATTGGGCCAAAGGAAAATTTGACGAGCTTGAAGTCGTGATGTTGCAACTGAAACCGCACAAAAGGGGGGTGCAGTTTGGGAAAATTTGCCGGACTTTTTATTTTGCTTTAATGTGATAATACCAAAAGGTAAGCTTGTAGGTCTGTTTAGGGGGTTTTATTTGGTAAAATTAATTTTTAGAAAAAGTAGGGCCCCCCTTTTCTACCCTTTCCACCATTTTTAGAGATGAGTATGTGGGGTGCGTGTGCGGGTTTCGTGTGTTTTGGTGGTTTTGTGGGTTTTGGTGTTGTGTGGGATAATTCTTATTTCAGGTAGCAGTTCCCCCCTTTGATGATAAAACGTGGTTTTTTTTTGAAAAAAGAAAAAAAGGCCCCCCCCAAAGATAGTGGCTTTAAATTGGTTGGGGTAAAAAAATGGCCCCCCGTTCCTTATAGTGCAGTTTTCTTTCCCGAGTCAGGTCTATAGTAGTGCAATATAGGGAATAGGGTGCCATTGGGAGTAGTAGGAGTCATGATTGAAAAGCAGGGGGAAAAGGGGCAGGAGGGAGGGAAGGGGCCAAAAAAAAAGGGGGAAGGGAAAAAGAGAGAAAAAGAGGAAGAAGAGGAAGAGGAAAAAAGGAGAGAAAAGAGAAGAGGGAAAAGAGAAGGGAGAGAAGAGAAGAGGGGGGGAAAGGAAGGAAAGGAAGAAGAGGGAAGGGGAGGAAGGGAAAAGGAGGAAAGAGAGAAAAGGGGAGAAGGGGAGGAAGAGAAAGCAGGCGAGAAAGAAAAAGAGAAGGGAGGGAGGAGGAGAGAGGGGAGGGAGGGAAAGAAGGGAAGGGGGAAGGGGAAGAAAAGCGGAGAAGAAGAGAAAAAAGGAAGAGAAGGGGGAACCGGAAAGGAAAGGGAGAAAGGGGAAAGAGAAGAGAGGAGAAGAGGGGGGGAGGGGGGGGAAAAGAAGGGAAGAGAAAGGAAAAGGGCCAGAGAAGAAAAGAGAAAAAGAAGAGAAGGGGAAAGAGAAGAGAAGAAAAGAGAAGAGCAAAAGAAGCAAGGAAGAGAAAGAAGAGAAGAGAATTTTTAACTACTTCCTTTCCTGTCCTCTCATCCTAGCATCTGTCCCTCTCCCTCTCTCCACCTCTCCCTCTCTCCTCCTCTCCCCTCTCCTCTCCCTCTCTCCTCTTCTCCTTTCCTCTCTCCTCTCCTCTCCTCTCCCAGGGTACGGCCATGCTGCCCCCAGCACAGACTCTGGGAAGGTGTTCTGCATGTTCTACGCCCTCCTGGGGATCCCCCTCACCCTTGTCATGTTCCAGAGCATGGGAGAACGCATCAACACCCTGGTCCGCTTCCTCCTCCACCGGACCAAGCAGTGTCTGGGCCTGCGCCACACCGAGGTGTCCATGGCCAACATGGTGACCATCGGCTTCTTTTCCTGCATGTCCACGCTGTGTGTCGGGGCGGCGGCCTTCTCCCACTACGAGGGCTGGAGCTTCTTCCACGCCTACTACTACTGTTTCATCACCCTGACCACCATCGGGTTCGGGGACTACGTGGCGCTGCAGAAGGATCACGCCCTGCAGAACGACCCACGTTATGTGGCCTTCTGCTTCGTATACATCCTGACTGGACTCACCGTGATTGGAGCCTTCCTCAACCTGGTGGTGTTGAGGTTCCTGATGATGAACACGGAGGACGAGCGGCGGGACGCCGAGCAGAAGGCCCTCCTCTCCGCGGGGGGTAAGAGGAACGCAGACGGCGGTCCGCCTGCTGTTTCTGTCTCCATTTCCTCCGCTACTCCCCTGGCCGCTACCGCCGGCAGCACCAAGCGAGGCCTGAAGGATGTGTACAGCGAGGTGCTGGGCTTCCAGACAGTGTGTTCATGTCTGTGGTACCGCAGCAGGGAGAATCTGCAGGGATCCATCCCCATGATGATCAACCAGGACCTGGGCTTCTCTGACCACTACATAGAGCGCTGCACCATGCTCTCGCCTCACTGTGACGTGCTCTCCCCTCACTGTGACGTGATGTCCCCTCACTACTGCGAGACAGGTGATACAGGGTGTGTCTGCAGCCCTCACCAGTGCACCAGCATCAGTTCCATAGCTGCTGGCTTAAACTTTCTCACCCCGTTCAGGGCTTTCGCCAAGAGACGCAGCTCCGTCTAGACCAGACCAATTCAAATCTGGACATCGAAGCCAGTGCCACTGCTGATTTTAATTGTTCCTCCTCTAATTAGGGAATGATTTAGACCTTTGACGCCAGGTGGGTGCAATTAATTATCAGGTAGAACAGAAAACCAGCAGGACTCCGTACCTCCAGGCTGGGATTTGAAGATCCCCTGGTCGAGACTCAGTGATCAGGCCATATTAATTTAAGCACCAAACAGAAGAAAATCAGCCTAGAAACTGGGATGGACTACCTTGAACTTGTACAATAAGAAATGCTTGTTTTTGCGTTTTACGTTGCAAAACCTATTGCAACAGTGTGCCCTAATGAACGTCCCAGTAGTAGTCTACTGTGGTGCATCTCCATAGACACTGTGATCAATATCCTGCACTGATGTCCAGCTCGGCATGAACTGACACTGGCTTTTAGTTCTGGACTCATAGGACTCATTCTGTTATGTTTTACAAGATCACGGTTCTGGTGTGGCTCAGTTGTCGGTTCAACTCCTGCGAAGATCACATACACATACTAAAAATGTATGCTCTCACTGTAAGGACTGGATAGAAGTGTCTGCTAAGTGGTAGGTCATGATTAAAGACCAGCCATCTTTTTAATCACAGGCTGTTTAGGTAAAAATCACAGCAGTCCTCTTGCACTGACAGAAACAGACACTAAGCTGCTGTTTAGGTAAAAATCACAGCAGTCCTCTTGCACTGACAGAAACAGACACTAAGCTGCTGTTTAGGTAAAAATCACAGCAGTCCTCTTGCACTGACAGAAACAGACACTAAGCTGCTGTTTAGGTAAAAATCACAGCAGTCCTCTTGCACTGACAGAAACAGACACTAAGCTGTTGTAGCTGAGGTAAGAACGTTCCGTAAACTGCCAGCTTGAAATGTCACCAATGCTGCTATCGAATCGGATCCTTTTCTATAGGACAACTGGTTGGTACGTTGTCAAGCACCACAGGTCCGAGCCCGGAAAAGAGACAGGGACAGTGGAGGAAGCGAAGCTGTTAGCAGCACACTGATGTCAGTTACACTGTGGTCCACTGACAAGCAATAAACACTTTTCAACCCATACGATCTAGTACACAATAAACATTTCAACCCATATGATCTAGTACACAATAAACACTCCAACCCATATGATCTAGTACACAATAAACACTCCAACCCATATGATCTAGTACACAATAAACACTTCAACCCATACGATCTAGTACACAATAAACACTTCAACCCATACGATCTAGTACACAATAAACACTTCAACCCATACGATCTCGTACACAATAAACACTTCAACCCATACGATCTAGTACACAATAAACATTTCAACCCATACGATCTAGTACACAATAAACACTTCAACCCATACGATCTAGTACACAATAAACATTTCAACCCATACGATCTAGTACACAATAAACACTTTTCAACCCATACGATCTAGTACACAATAAACATTTCAACCCATATGATCTAGTACACAATAAACACTCCAACCCATATGATCTAGTACACAATAAACACTTCAACCCATACGATCTAGTACACAATAAACACTTCAACCCATATGATCTAGTACACAATAAACACTTCAACCCATACGATCTAGTACACAATAAACACTTCAACCCATACGATCTAGTACACAATAAACACTTCAACCCACACGATCTAGTACACAATAAACACTTCAACCCATACGATCTAGTACACAATAAACACTTCAACCCATACGATCTAGTACACAATAAACACTTCAACCCATACGATCTAGTACACAATAAACACTTCAACCCATACGATCTAGTACACAATAAACACTGTGGTCCACTGAAGAGCAATAAGCAAACTGACAAGCAATAGACCCTTCTATGTACTGTATGTTTACTCTGTTGTAGTGCAGAAATGGAATGAATTGAATCTATTGTCAATGATATTGTAATCATGTACTGTACATTTCCTGTATAATTCTGCTCGGCCACTATGAATGATTATCACTGTGGCAATCATTACTTTCTGATAATCTAATAAATTTCAATTGAAAGAAAAAATGACGTTTCTTTGAACTCTCCAAATATTAGAGATGTAAATAACTTCACTTTATGTTGTTACTTTCTGCATCCTTTTCTCCTCACTTTAGCTTATCTCAGTGATCATTCACCAAGTACCAGCAATTTTAGCTTATCTCAATGATCATTCACCAAGTACCAGCAACTTTAGCTTATCTCAGTGATCATTCACCAAGTACCAGCAACTTTAGCTTATCTCAATGATCATTCACCAAGTACCAGCAACTTTAGCTTATCTCAATGATCATTCACCAAGTACCAGCAACTTTAGCTTATCTCAATGATCATTCACCAAGTACCAGCAACTTTAGCTTATCTCAATGATCATTCACCAAGTACCAGCAACTTTAGCTTATCTCAATGATCATTCACCAAGTACCAGCAACTTTAGCTTATCTCAATGATCATTCACCAAGTACCAGCAACTTTAGCTTATCTCAATGATCATTCACCAAGTACCACCACCTTTAGCTTATCTCAATGATCATTCACCAAGTACCACCACCTTTAGCTTATTTGACCAGATTTGTGCAAGCCTAATCTTGACAACCCAGAACCTAAACTATCCCGCAAACTACATCATCTGTCGACAAGAGATTAGTACAAACCAGGTCTGAATGTAAAGAAATGCACGAGAAACAACAGCATCATGTGAAACAACAGCAGTGACAGGTCCTGCGCCAAGACAGGTGGTTTCACCACAGGACCTCTGATGACAGGCCAGGTCCAGCTACCGTACAACAGATCATCCCTACTGCACCACCCTCTGAGGTGTCATCATGCTGTCATCAACCTGTGCCAATGTACTGCATCACAACTAGCGTTGCAAAATTCCAGTAACTTTCCCAAAATGTCCAGGTTTTCCAAGGAATCTTAGTTGGAAGATTTTGCTATCCTAATCAGAACTAAAATAACATTGGACATACAGTGTGTGTGTTGTGGTATTCTGTCTGGTATGTTATGTACTTTAAACAATATGAAGCGTTTAAATAGTATTTTATCTGAACTCGTAACGTAAAGGAAATGTTAAGTATTTTGTACTAGTTACACTACATGGGTACAATCAGAGTTACAGTACATGGGTACAATCAGAGTTACACTACATGGGTACAATCAGAGTTACAGTACATGGGTACAATCAGAGTTACAGTACATGGGTACAATCAGAGTTACAGTACATGGGTACAATCAAAGTTACAGTACATGGGTACAATCAGAGTTACAGTACATGGGTACAATCAGAGTTACAGTACAGGTACAATCAGAGTTACAGTACATGGGTACAATCAGAGTTACACTACATGGGTACAATCAGAGTTACAGTACATGGGTACAATCAGAGTTACACTACATGGGTACAATCAGAGTTACAGTACATGGGTACAATCATAGTTACAGTACATGGGTACAATCAGAGTTACACTACATGGGTACAATCAGAGTTACAGTACATGGGTACAATCAGAGATACAGTACATGGGTACAATCAGAGTTACAGTACATGGGTACAATCAGAGTTACAGTACATGGGTACAATCAGAGTTACAGTACAGGTACAATCAGAGTTACAGTACATGGGTACAATCAGAGTTACACTACATGGGTACAATCAGAGTTACAGTACATGGGTACAATCAGAGTTACACTACATGGGTACAATCAGAGTTACAGTACATGGATACAGTCAGAGTTACAGTACATGGGTACAATCAGAGTTACAGTACATGGGTACAATCAGAGTTACACTACATGGGTACAATCAGAGTTACACTACATGGGTACAATCAGAGTTACAGTACATGGGTACAATCAGAGTTACAGTATGGGTACAATCAGAGTTACAGTACATGGGTACAATCAGAGTTACAGTACATGGGTACAATCAGAGTTACAGTACATGGGTACAATCAGAGTTACACTACATGGGTACAATCAGAGTTACAGTACATGGGTACAATCAGAGTTACAGTACATGGGTACAATCAGAGTTACAATACATGGGTACAATCAGAGTTACAGTACATGGATACAATCAGAGTTACAGTACATGGGTACAATCAGAGTTACAGTACATGGGTACAATCAGAGTTACAGTACATGGGTACAATCAAAGTTACAGTACGGGTAATATCAGAGTTACAGTACATGGGTACAATCAGAGTTAAACTACATGGGTACAATCAGAGTTACAGTACATGGGTACAATCAGAGTTACAGTACATGGGTCCAATCAGAGTTACAGTACATGGGTACAATCAGAGTTACACTACATGGGTACAATCAGAGTTACAGTACATGGGTACAGTCAGAGTTACACTACATGGGTACAATCAGAGTTACAGTACATGGGTACAATCAGAGTTACAGTACATGGGTACAATCAGAGTTACAGTACATGGGTACAATCAGAGTTACAGTACACGGGTACAATCAGAGGTAGCCAACAAATGCTTTTTTGTGTTGGTCAAATAATTTCACCCAGTCACTTCTTCTTTTCAACAAGTTATTTTTTTTGCATCCCTTGTTGCTCACAGTCTTACCTCGTACTCAGGATATTGTTGTGACGAGGTGTGAAAGAAGGATTCAGGCGCAGGAGGTAAAATACTGAAGTCCGGAGTTTAATTCGTTTGCATAAATCAAACGCCCCAAGCGTCAAATGAAACTATACAAGGGAAAACATCCACCTTGGCAATAACACAGTGAAATGTAGCTCAACCGAGCTACACGCTCTCACAACAAACAATCACTCACAAAGACAAGGGGAACAGAGGGAACACTTATACACGTGCTAATTAGGCATGGGTCCTCAGATCCTCAAAAAATTATACAGCTGCACCATCGAGAGCATCCTGACTGGTTGCATCACGGCCTGGTATGGAAACTGCTTGGCCTCCGACCACAAGGCACTACAGAGGGTAGTGCGTACGGCCCAGTACATCACTGGGGCCAAGCTTCCTGTCATCCAGGACCTCTATACCAGGCGGTGTCAGAGGAAGGCCCTCAAAATTGTCAAAGACTCCAGCCACCCTAGTCATAGACTGTTCTCTCTGCTACCGCACGGCAAGCGGTACCGGAGTGCCAAGTCTAGGTCCAAAAGACTTCTCAACAGCTTCTACCCCCAAGCCATAAGACTCCCGAACAGCTAATCATGGCTACCCGGACTATTTGCACTGCCCCCCCACCCCCATCCCCCACCCCATCTTTTTACGCTGCTGCTACTCTGTTAATTATTTATGCATAGTCACTTTAACTCTACCCACATGTACATATTACTTCAACTACCTCAACTAGCCGGTGCCCCCGCACATTGACTCTGCACCGGTACCCCCCTGTATATATAGCCTCCCTACTGTTATTTTATTTTACTTCTGCTCTTTTTTTCCTCAACACTTTTTGGTTGTTGTTTTATTTTACTTTTTTTATTAAAAATAAATGCACTGTTGGTTAAGGGCTTGTAAGTAAGCATTTCACTGTAATGTCTGCACCTGTTGTATTCGGCGCATGTGGCCAATACAATTTGATTTGATTTGATTTGAATGAGCACCAGGTGTGTTGTGTGATTGACAAGACATGACAAGTGGAGTGATGAGAATGGGATCGGCAGTAGCTAGTACTCCGGCGACGACGAACGCCGAAGCCTGCCCGAACCAGGAAGTGACTGTGAACCAGATTACCATAGCGGGCAAACAGTACAGTACTGACCAGTTGAGGTTTTTCCTGGTAATCAGGTTTGCTTGCCATCTCAACATCACGCCAAGCAGAGAGAGCTGGCTGTGTGCCCTACACTCTGCCTTCAGCCATTAGATCAGTGTTGCGGTCCCAAATGGCACCCTATTCCCTATATAGTGCACCTATTTTGACCAGGGCCCGTAGGCTTCCATTGGGCTCTGGTCAAAAGCAGTGTCCTATGGAATAGGGTGCCATTTGGGAAGCCCACCTGACCAAAACAGCAACAGAAGGAGGATCCATTCAACAAATCCCTGTCCTGCCTCCCTATGAAGAGAGCATCTGCTGTTTTCTGCTTGGACACAGACTTCGGTATTCATGTCAAAGACAGAAATAGTTTTACTGGGAAGGTCATTACATCATCACAGGAAGTCTTCTGCCTTGACCATATTAGGACAGTCTTTTTTTTTGCTGATTGTAAGAGTTTACAGTGCATTCGGAAAGTATTCAGACCCCTTGACTTTTTCCACATTTTGTTACGTTACAGCCTTATTCTAAAATGGATTAAATCATTTTTTCCCCTTATCAATCTAAACACAATACCCCATAATGACAAAGCAAAAACAGGTTTTTAGAAATTTTAGCAAATATATTACAAATAAAAACTGAACTGCCTGTCCATATCCAACAGACATGCATGTCAATTCAGCAGGAAAAGATCATGAACCAACCTGATAGTCTACCAACAACCGTCAATGGTCCATCCATCCAATTCCGGACCAATGTCAGGGTAGACCACCTAGACAGCAACATGACAGGACCAATGTCAGGGTAGACCACCTAGACAGCAACATGACAGGACCAATGTCAGGGTAGACCACCTAGACAGCAACATGACAGGACCAATGTCAGGGTAGACCACCTAGACAGCAACATGACAGGACCAATGTCAGGGTAGACCACCTAGACAGCAACATGACAGGACCAATGTCAGGGTAGACCACCTAGACAGCAACATGACAGGACCAATGTCAGGGTAGACCACCTAGACAGCAACATGACAGGACCAATGTCAGGGTAGACCACCTAGACAGCAACATGACAGGACCAATGTCAGGGTAGACCACCTAGACAGCAACATGACAGGACCAATGTCAGGGTAGACCACCTAGACAGCAACATGACAGGACCAATGTCAGGGTAGACCACCTAGACAGCAACATGACAGGACCAATGTCAGGGTAGACCACCTAGACAGCAACATGACAGGACCAATGTCAGGGTACACCACCTAGACAGCAACATGACAGGACCAATGTCAGGGTAGACCACCTAGGGATGTGGTGGAGGTAAGTTGGATAAGCTCTCATGATGAGATAGCCCTGCCTGCAACTTAAAATGCAGTGTCACCCTTGATCTGAAAGAGAATTTCCTCTTGGCCTAATGGTTACGTGGTTGGTTTCCTGACTGGGACACCAGGGTTCAGATCCTACCTGTGACGGGCACAGATTCACACAACAAGAACAAATACTTTCTGAGGTGGCAATGTACCGCATCACAACTAACAGTATCTTTCTGGAAATCTTGGTTGGAAAATTCCCTGAATTGTAGGGAATCCTGCAACCAGAATTACTGAATAATTTGGGGATTTTTTTTTGTAATTTTGCAACCCTAATCAGAACTAAAACAACATTGGAAATACAGTGTATGTGTTGTGGTATTCTGGTATATTATGTGCTTTAAATGGTATGAAGCGTTTAAATAGAGCTTTATCTGAACTAGTAATGTAAAGGAAATGTCAAGTATTTTGTACTAGTAACAGTACATGGATACAATCAGAGTTCCAGTACATGGGTACAATCAGAGTTACAGTACATGGGTACAATCAGAGTTACAGTACATGGGTACAATCAGAGTTCCAGTACATGGGTACAATCAGAGTTACAGTACATGGGTACAATCAGAGTTACAGTACATGGGTACAATCAGAGTTCCAGTACATGGGTACAATCAGAGTTCCAGTACATGGGTACAATCAGAGTTACAGTACATGGGTACAATCAGAGTTACAGTACATGGGTACAATCAGAGTTACAGTACATGGATACAATCAGAGTTACAGTACATGGGTACAATCAGAGTTACAGTACATGGGTACAATCAGAGTTACAGTACATGGGTACAATCAGAGTTCCAGTACATGGGTACAATCAGAGTTACAGTACATGGGTACAATCAGAGTTACACTACATGGGTACAATCAGAGTTACAGTACATGGATACAATCAGAGTTACAGTACATGGGTACAATAATAGTTACAGTACATGGGTACAATCAGAGTTACAGTACATGGGTACAATCAGAGTTACCGTACATGGGTACAATCAGAGTTACAGTACATGGGTACAATCAGAGTTACAGTACATGGGTACAATCAGAGTTACAGTACATGGGTACAATCAGAGTTACAGTTCATGGGTACAATCAGAGTTACAGTACATGGGTACAAGCAGAGTTACAGTACATGGATACAATCAGAGTTACAGTACATGGGTACAATCAGAGTTACAGTACATGGGTATAATCAGAGTTACAGTACATGGATACAATCAGAGTTACAGTACATGGGTACAATCCGAGTTACAGTACATGGGTACAATCAGAGTTCCAGTACATGGGTACAATCAGAGTTACAGTATATGGGTACAATCCGAGTTACACTACATGGGTACAATCAGAGTTACAGTACATGGATACAATCAGAGTTACAGTACATGGGTACAATAATAGTTACAGTACATGGGTACAATCAGAGTTACAGTACATGGGTACAATCAGAGTTACAGTACTGACCAGTTTAGGTTCTTCCTGGTAATCAGGTTTGCTCGCCATCTCAACATCACGCCAAGCAGAGAGAGCTGGCTGTGTGCCCTACACTCTGCCTTCAGCCATTAGATCAGTGTTGCGGTCCCAAATGGCACCCTATTCCCTATATAGTGCACCTATTTTGACCAGGGCCCGTAGGCTTCCATTGGGCTCTGGTCAAAAGCAGTGTCCTATGGAATAGGGTGCCATTTGGGAAGCCCACCTGACCAAAACAGCAACAGAAGGAGGATCCATTCAACAAATCCCTGTACTGCCTCCCTATGAAGAGAGCATCTGCTGTTTTCTGCTTGGACACAGACTTCGGTATTCATGTCAAAGACAGAAATAGTTTCACCTGGAAGGTCAGAGATGACATTACATCACCACGGGAAGTCTTCTAGTCATCACTGCCTTGACCATATTAGGAATTTTTTTGCTGCTTGTATTAAAGTATAAATACATTGTATGTGCAGTGGTGGAAAAAGTAACCAATTATCATACTTTAGTAAAAATAAAGATACCTTAACAGAAAATGACTCAAGTAAAAGTGAAAGTCACCCAGTAAAATACTACTTGAGTAAAAGTCTAAAAGTATTTGGCTATAAATATATTTAAGTATCAAAAGTAAATGTAATTGCTAAAATATACTTAAGTATCAAAAGTAAAAGTACAAATAATTTTAAATTCTTTATATTAAGCAATCCAGATGGTGCCATTTTCTAGTTTTTTTTTAAATTTACGGATAGCCAGGGGCACACTCCAACGCTCAGACACCATTTACAAATGAAGCATGTGTTTAGTGAGTCTGCCAGATCAGGTAGTAGGGATGACCAGGGACGTTCTCTTGATAAGCGTGTGAATTGGACCACTTTCCTGTCCTGCTCAGCATTCAAAATGTAACGAGTACTCAGGGGTGTAAAGTACTTCAGTAAAAATACTTTAAAGTACTACTTAAGTAGGTTTTTGGGGTATCTGTACTTTTCTTTACTATTTATATTTTTGACAACTTTTACTTTTACTTCACTACATTCCTAAAGAAAATAAAATTATACTTAAGTATATTTAAAAAAACAAATACTTTTAGACTTTTACTCAAGTAGTATTTTTCCGGGTAACTTTCACTTTTACTGGAGTTATTCTCTATTAAGGTATCTTTACTTTTACTAAAGTATGATCATTTTATACTTTTTCCACCACTGCGATTACTTTTGGGTGTCAGGGAAAATGTATGGAGTAAAAGCACACTATTTTCTTTAGGAATGTAGTGAAGTAAAAGTAAAAGTTGTCAAAAACATAAATAGTAAAGTAAAATACAGATAAACCCAAAAGACTACTTACGTAGTACTTTAAAGTATTTTTTTACTTTAGTACTTTACACCACTGTGTATATGTCGAATACTTGTGTACAAATAGGCCTGGAAATAATGTTATAATAACAACCCGATAGTCTACCAACTTCAGCACCTTCAATGGTCCTTATATAAAATTCAGGACCCAGGAACTAGTCCTTTATATCTGACGTCACTTCAATGACAAGGTCAATAAGAGACAATCGATCAACAATCTCTGGTTCAATGTCCATCTTTGAGCCTTTGGAAATTAAAGATGTACTTTAAAGAAGTGTTTATTCATGCGTTCACGGAGAATAAGAAAGCCCTGCTGTTGGCTGGGGGTGCTGGTCTTACTGTTGTCGGACTGGGGCTGGGGTATAGGTATTTCCTCAAGCCGGAGAAAGTTACCCGTGTGGGAATCGTGTCACAGCTGCTCATTCACCCGCTGAAGTCGGGGAAAGCCGTGTCCGTGGCCCTTGCAGAATGTCAACAGATTGGTTTGAAGTACGGCGAACTACAAGATCGGTCAGTAGCATTTTATTTTCATAACTATAAATGAATGTAATTGTGTTTAGGCAAATGTTGGCCGACACACCGCTTGAATTGGTGCCAAATGTTGATTCGTGTGATTCGTGTAAAAAAAAAGGTTAATGATTTCTATATAGGTGTCAGTACTACTTTTACCCACTGAAATGACCACATAGATCAGAAATGAGAGAATGGTCACTGCAGTTCTCCGACTGTTTATTGACTCCACAGTCTGACCGTAGCATCTGGTAAAACAATCACGGTGACTCACTCACTGTCAGGACATGAAAAGAGAGTGAACAATGCCAGCAATATAACAGATATGCTGTGCCCAGCCCCCTGCCCTTAAATACATGTAATCTTCTCCTTGAAACATTTAATTTATACTGGAGAATTCCATTAATTCCTATGGAGAACTGCTTCTACTGGGAAGTGCCAATATGGCCGACCAGTGGCTTCAAAGCCTCTCATTGGCCAATACATAGAGCATCAGCAATCCAGCGTTTATTATCATTGGTGATTATCATGTTGAACAAATTGCATGTTCAGGACAACAACAAATTGCAAGTTCGTCCGTTTTTGAATCAGGAGGCCCCAAGTGTCATCATCCAAACTTGCGGTCCTCTGTAGCTCAGCTGGTAGAGCACGGCGCTTGTAACGCCAGGGTAGTGGGTTCGATCCCCGGGAGCACCCATACACAAAAAGATGTATGCACGCATGTCTGTAAGTCGCTTTGGATAAAAGCGTCTGCTAAATGGCATATTATTATTATTATTATTGTCAGGAAGGTTGTGGTGGTTGTAAAAACGGTCACACAGTCAGTTATGGTATGTGCACCCCCAGGGTTGCCAGGTCAAGCTAAAATTTGTAAAACAGTGACCACTCAAAACCCGCCCAAAAGGCACAAGGGGGATGGTATATGGCCAATATACCACAGCTAAGGGCTGTTCTTAAGCATGGATACAGCCGTTAGCCGTGGTATATTGGCCATATACCAGTGGTGGAAAAAGTACCCAATTGTCATACTTGAGTAAAAGTAAAAATACCTTAGTAGAAAATGACTCAAGTAAAAGTGAAAGGCACCCATTAAAATACTACTTGAGTAAAAAGTCTAAAAGTATGTGGTTATAAATATATTTAAGTATCAAAAGTAAATGTAATTGCTAAAATATACTTAAGTACCACGGCTTTCAGCCAATCAGCATTCAGGTCTCGCATGTGCCTAATTATAGATACATCCGACAGGAGAGTTTGCGTGATGAAAGTTGGACAGAGGATCTCGAAATCACCGAGCAAGAAACGCTTAGATGAACATACAAAAATAATGTTAGGCTATTTTCTGGCAATTGTGCTGTTATTATGTGCCAGATGTTAAGACTACAAACCGTTATAAACGGCCCATTTGCGAGATTGACTTGTCATTTCAATAGGCATAGACTACAGACTCAAATCGGGGTTTATGATTGTTTATCCAGAGCCACCTACAGTTAGCGAATGCTTACATTTTCATACTGGCCCCCCGTGGGAAACGAACCCACAACCCTGGCGTTGCAAGCTGAGCTACAGGGGACATACCGTAGTTGTCTCCGTAACGACAATCTAAACAACCTAACTGGTAAAAAGTTGTCACAACGTCCACGTGCTTCTCTCTCTCTCTCTCTCTCTCTCTCTCTCTCTCTCTCTCTCTCTCTCTCTCACGACTCAGCCAATAGCTGCAGTGCATACGCACACCCCTCCGGCCCTGCCCCAACTCACTCACTCAGCAACAGCCTGCCTCACTGCCTGACAGTCAAGCAGGTCACAGTGAAATATATAGAGAAATAGCCCAAAGACCCGCAACCGGACCAATACATTTTCACCCGTAACATTGTTTTCAATTTAGGCCAACTTGCTGGAAAACCACGAACAGGAAAATCACGAACATGGCGACACTGTGCACCCCTAGGTTTGTCCCTTTTTTATTTAGAAAGCCTGACACACTCCTCAGGCAATGGCCATGTGTTTCTGACCAATCAGAGACATTCTCTTTCATTCGCTCGTTCCCGCCTCCAGCCAGTGGTTGAAGACAAGTGAAAAGTTTTGAGTTCTCTTTTTAGAAGACAAGTTACACTGTCTTGTTTAGCTGTAGTTAATGCGTGCATATAAGAAGAGAGTATTATATACCTGATGTATATTACACGCTGTCAGGGGGATAAAGTTTTGTGGGTGTTTGTATAGAACTTTGTAAGATAATTATGTGCGTTGTCCCCGTGTGGCTCAGTTGGTAGAGCGTGGCGCTTGCAACGCCAGGGTTGTGGGTTTCGATTCCCACGGGGGGACCAGTATGAGGAAGAAATAAAAAAGCTTAAAAATGAATGCGGTCTCTCTGGATAAGAGCGCATCGGCGAAATGTAAACGTCATTGCTAAGTTAGCCAGGCTCACTAGTTACCCTTTCCCTGAGTCATGCTCACAGTGTATTTCAGCTTTATTATAGTAGCCATGTGTAGCATGTTGGGTTTGGTGAGCGCTCTTGCTCTGTCCTCCATTACTTCGTTTAGTGATGCAGTTTTCTCACCATGCAGTGGTCACGTGTGCTCTCGGGTCATAATATACTTGACGGTCTACTTGAGTGGTGTTTTCCATTAACGCCTGCTGCATTTTCCACTTCATATTAACTTGGCTACTTTTCATTTAGAAGTTTCAACTCGCCAGTCCATCTAGCCCTCTCCTGCTAGAATGAAGGAAATGCATCTTCTAGCGATCTATAGATAGCATAGGTCATATCAGTCGCATAGCAAGCAATGACAGGGAAACCCAGCAGAGAGGAAGAGGCTAAGCCAATTACAAAATCTGTCCAAAATAAGCCCAATGCGCTTTGGACCTAAGCTTGTCCCTGCCTTCACGCCCTTGGGACAACGACTCCCATTGTTAGGGTGGAGACATGATCATCTGTCATTACAGATCTCTGGTTGCAGTTGTTAGGTTCTGAACAAACAGAATAAAACGCTCTAACCAAGTTTATTCACCCACTGGGTCATACAGCTGCAAAGACAAGGCATGATTACACAAGCACATATATTTATAACCCTCCTACTAGGTTGGGGTCAACTCCTTACACATCTAGATAGCCAATACATCTCTGTTGCTAGGCAGGAACTTAATTGGTTCCTCTCACTGGTGTAGTCATGGCCCTGCCTGATGCTAGAACCTTGGTGGGCGTGGAAGTGTATATGTGTGAGATAGGAGGACGATCGTTGTGATGGGCCCCTCTGGCCCCCCCCCCCCCCTTCCCAGAGGTTTCTTCTCAAACGTCATCTGGTGACTTGACCTTGAGATGAATTCCTGGCTCCTCCCTAGTTCCGCAGTTGGCCTGCCTTATCAGAGACTAAGTATTGCCATTCGCCTCCCTCAGAAACATGGAACAGAATATTTCTGCACTTCCCATTTATCTCACTCAGTAACGTTCCATACACCAAGTCCCTATCTAGCCTTCATTGACCCCAACAACATATACATTCCTTATACATGTAAAGTAATCAATACGTTCTAGTATGGTAACACGAAGAAGTATATTTCAAGCTAGAATCCAACACAGTCAAATGTCTTTCCATGGAGGAGTGGGAGGAGGATGATGCTCATGAATTTCCCATGAGTCTAAGACGTAGACTCATTATTGTTTTCGGACACATTCATTTATTTTATTTTTGAGTGTATCACAAAAGCCAAACAAGTGGAGTAGTGGCACATAGTAGGCTATTTACTGTGCGTTGATTGACAACTGAACAGCAAGTGTTGACTAGTTTATAAAAGGTATCGAAACTGACTGAATAAAGTCGATCTCCTATATCCCTTCGTCATTCATAAATCATGCAACGTGGTTATATGTCCATGGGATCACATCGGGACAAGTAAACCAAAGGATTTAAAAAGGTTTCCTTTCCTGGGATGTCGGGGCTTGCTAACCTCTTCGCTTCGGGAGACCTGTAATTTTACACATTGATCTCCTGTCGCTGAAGGTGACATCCCATACCCCGAAAACAACATATTTACCAGCCCTCTGGTTGACCTGTTTCCCAGAAACTTTTCCTGTCACCAAAGGCAAGTCTATAATCTGGAATGCCTTAACAGTAGTTCCGGGGCTATACAATGTGTGAAAATAATTTTTTATATCCAACTTTTCTAGAGTTGACCAAATTCACACCGTATCTCCCAAAAGGTGTGCCGCTATCTGGGTTCACACGGTAACCTCGCATGGCAACAGAGTATGGGGACTAGGGAGTGAGCTTCGGAAAATGTAAATGTTTATTTTTACCATAGTTCACACATTGTATTGCCCGAAACCATGAAAAACAGCCCCAGACCATTATTCCTCCTCCACCAAACTTTACAGTAGGCACTATGCATTGGGGCAGGTAATGTTCTCCTGGCATCCGCCAAACACAGATTCGTCGTCGGATTGCCAGATGGTGAAGCGTGATTCATCACTCCAGAGAACGTTCAGTTGTCCATGACCTCTCCAAGTAAAATGGCGCGGGCGAGCCTTACACAAATTCCGCCGAACGTTTGGCATTGCGCATTTTTTGTGATATTAGGCTTGTGTGCGAGCCACCACTAGCGACATGGTGGAATGGAATTGGTTGGAGGGTGGCCCACGAAACCAGATTTCATTGGAGCTCCCGAGACAGTTTGGCTGACGTGCTCAGAGGCAGTTTGGAACTCGGTAGTGAGTGTTGCAACCAAGGATAGACAATTCTTACACGCTTAAGCACTCGGCAGTCCTGTTCTCTGATTTTGTGTGGCCTACCACTTCACGGCTGAGCCGTTGTTACTCATAGACGTTTCCACTTCACAATAACAGCACTTACAGTTGAACGGGGCAGCTCTAGCAGGGCAGAATTTTGATGAACTGACTTGTTGGAAATGTGGCATCCTATGACGGTGCCACGTTGAATGTCACTGAGCTCTTCAGTAAGGCCATTCTACTGCCAATGTTTGTCTATGGAGATTGCATGGCTGTGTGCTCGATTTTATACACCTGTCAGCAACGGGTGTGGCTGAAATAGCCGAATCCACTAATTTGAAGGGGTGCCCACGTACTTTTGTATATATAGTGTACGTGCAAATGTATTTATGTTTTCAATAAACATTGGACATGAGATATAGTTTACACGTTGTCAACATTCTAAACCAACCCCTGTCTGTTTTGCCCCATAGTTGCGCACGCCTCGTTTTTTGTTGCTAATCAACTAACCCGTCTATAGGTCAACCAGAGGGCTGGTAAATATGTTTTTCTGGGTACGGGATCTGTGTACAGGTCTCCCGGAGCGAAGAGGCTAGGGTCTTATCAGACAGGGACGCTAAAGTGAGTGACTCTCGTCTTGTTGAGCCTTGTTCACACTGCAGGCCTTAATGTTCAAATCAGTTTTTGTTTTTCTAATCCGTTTTGGAATACTAACTGTCCAATTGCAAGTGACCAAATCGGATTTGTGTGTGTTCAGACAGCAGTCATTTGCTGACATGGCTAGTTGTCATAGTAACGACGGCTGTGTGCACTGGTTTAGGCTGATTGGTGGCGCTCGTGCTTTCCTATCACTCGGAAGTCATGTAGCAAGCTGAGGTGACAACAATGCCTGCCATGGACGTTTCCCAGTTGCTTTGAATTCTCAAAATCATAGTGGAAGGACACTTTTAAAGCCTCAAAGGATAAAATTATTATTCAACTTTCAGAACAAGTCGTTTTTGGCTAGCCACAGCGGTCAACTAGCTAGCTTGGTAGCTGTTTAGCTTTCTAGCACATTCACTAATTTGTTTGTAAAAAATTAACAAGCTAGTTGGCTACCACATGTTTTCTTGTCAAACTGTCAACAGAGTAGCTAGCAAGCAACAAGATTAGCCAAATAACAGTCTAAAAATCACTTGAGGGCAAATAAATCAGTGATTCAGTGAATAAATAAATCAGTGAATAAATCAGATACATCACATGGCCAGGAATCAGATTTTGTATCTAACTTCCAACCACCATGTGGCTTGAAATATCCAATTCCATGTGCGTTTTGGCTGTTCAGTGCAGAAAAAAAGAAAAGATTCTAATCGAATATAAAAAATAAAATAAAAGGATTTGAGTCACTTCAAACTGCCAATGTGAACACAGCTTTAGTTGCAAACTCTACCAAGCCTCTTGCAAGGCGAGCATTTGAATTAACCCTTGGCCTACAATCAAATTAACATAATACCAAAATCCCAATCAAAATCCCTCTGTTTTAAGTTAGAGATATGTTTTATTTTTTGCATTGGATGCGTCCACCGATATCGCCCTTCCGCATCTGCAGTGGAAGGTGACAGAGCTAGAGCGGTGTTTGTCAGACCAGGAGACATCCCGAAAATCGGTCTTCTCACAACAACGTCTGTAGCGTCCGAACGGTTTGGCCTACAAACTATTATTGATACCACTCTATTGAAAGATGGGACTCTGATGAACATGATGCCCACAAGACTCATCTAAAGATCCCCGGTACCAGTTTAAACAATGGAAGTATATACAGTTGAAGTCGGAAGTTTACATTCACCTTAGCCAAATATATTTAAACTCAGTTTTTCACAATTCTTGACATTTAATCCTAGTTAAATTCCCTGTTTTAGGTCAGTTATGATCACCACTTTATTTTAAGAAGGTGAAATGTCAGAATAATAGTAGAGAGAATGATTGATTTATTTCAGCTTTTATTTCTTTCATCACATTCCCAGTGGATCAGAAGTTTACATACACTCAATTAGTATTTGGTAGCATTGCCTTTAAATTGTTTAATTTGGGTCAAACGTTTCGGGTAGCCTTCCACAAGCTTCCCACAATAAGTTGGGTGAATTTTGGCCCATTCCTCCTGACAGAGCTGGTGTAACTGAGTCAGGTTTGTAGGCCTCCTTGCTCGCACACGCTTTTTCAGTTCTGCCCACAACTTTTCTATAGGATTGAGGTCAGGGCTTTGTGATGGCCACTCCAATACCTTGACTTTGTTGTCCTTAAGCCATTTTGCCACAACATTGGAAGTATGCTTGGGGTCAATGTAAATGTAATGTAAATGTCATTGTCCATTTGGAAGACCCATTTGCGACCAAGCTTTAACTTCCTGACTGATGTCTTCCTGACTGATGTGTTGCTTCAATATATCCACATAATTCTCCTTCCTCATGATGCCATCTATTTTGTGAAATGCACCAGTCCCTCCTACAGCAAAGCACCCCCACAGCATGATGCTGCCACCCCCGTGCTTCACGGTTGGGATGGTGTTCTTCGGTCTGCAAGCACTCCCCTTTTTCCTCCAAACATAACGATGGTCATTATGGCCAAACAGTTCTATTTTTGTTTCATCAGACCAGAGGATATTTCTCCAAAAAGTACGATCCTTATCCCCATGTGCAGTTGCAAACCGTAGTCTGGCTTTTTTATGGCGGTTTTGGAGCAGTGGCTTCTTCCTTGCTGAGCGGCCTTTCAGGGTATGTCGATATAGGACTCGATTTACTGTGGATATAGATACTTTTGTACCTGTTTCCTCCAGCATCTTCACAAGGTCCTTTGCTGTTGTTCTGGGATTGATTTGCACTTTTCGCACCAAAGTACGTTCATCTCTAGGAGACAGAACGTGTCTCCTTCCTGAGCGGTATGACGGCTGCGTGGTCCCATGGTGTTTATACTTGCGTACTATCGTTTATACAGATGAACGTGGTACCTTCAGGCGTTTGGAAATTGCTCCCAAGGATGAACCAGACTCATTTTTGTTCTGAGTTTTTGGCTGATTTCTTTAGATTTTCCCATGATGTCAAGCAAAGAGGCACTGAGTTTGAAGGTAGGCCTTGAAATACATCCACAGGTACACCTCCAATTGACTCAAATATTGTCAATTAGCCTATGTCAGGGTAGACCACCTAGACAGCAACATGACAGGACCAATGTCAGGGTAGACCACCTAGACAGCAACATGACAGGACCAATGTCAGGGTAGACCACCTAGACAGCAACATGACAGGACCAATGTCAGGGTAGACCACCTAGACCGCAACATGACAGGACCAATGTCAGGGTAGACCACCTAGACAGCAACATGACAGGACCAATGTCAGGGTAGACCACCTAGACAGCAACATGACAGGACCAATGTCAGGGTAGACCACCTAGACAGCAACATGACAGGACCAATGTCAGGGTAGACCACCTAGACAGCAACATGACAGGACCAATGTCAGGGTAGACCACCTAGACAGCAACATGACAGAATAAGGCTGTAACGTAACAAAATGTGGAAAAGGGTCTGAATACTTGGGTCCGAATGCACTGTATATCGAATTCATTCAAATTAATGTTTTTGCGCGATATTCCAAAAGCCTGTATCGCAAGAATCAAGGTTTTGTTCTGCACCTTCACATTTACACCAGAGATCTGAATATAATGACAGATGCTCATGTCTCCGCCCTGTGGTGGGAAGGCAGGCCACAAGCTTGTTGATATGCCACAACTGTCAGGTGGATTATTTTGGCAAAGGAGAAATGCTCACTAAAAGGGATGTAAACAAATTTGTGCACAAAATTTGAGAGAAATATGCTTTTTTGTGCGTATGAAACATTTCTGGGATCTTTTTATTTCAGCTCATGAAACACGAGACCAACACTTTACATGTTGCGTTTATGTTTTTTGTTCAGTGTATATGGACGACGTCGTTTTTATTGGTCTGTTTGACAGCGTCAGCAGAGTAGGCTACCCTGTAATTTGTTGTATTAAAAAATATTCTGCTAATGTCTCCAGTCATATAAAGTGTAGTAGAATTGCATGAAATGTGTTTTTCCCGTGAAAAGACAGAATACATCTGATAACCCAGGCCTACACTATACACACTCAGCCAGGTATTGAATGGTATTTTTTTGCGAACAGTGAATTTAAGTTATTATTAGCCTACATTATGACTATCCAATCTACTCATCACATTATGACTAGAAGGCTATTTTACATAAGTCTGCAAGTGTGATGATGCATGGAATGCTGTATTATAAAGGTGAATTGTTATGGTGAAAATGCATAGGTTAGTGATTTTGCTGTTCGTTACTCGTCTTGTTGGCTGAGGAAGTAAATGTGGACAGTTATTTAAATTTTTTTACCCCTTTTTCTCCCCAATTGGTAGTTACAGTCTTGTCCCGTCCCGCTGCAACTCCCGTACGGACTCGGGAGAGGCGAAGGTCGAGAGCCACGCGTCCTCCGAAACACGAACTCTGCCAAGCCTCACTGCTTCTTGACACACTGCTCGTTTAACCCGGAAGCCGCACCAATGTGTCGGAGGAAGCACTGTACAGCTGGCGACCGTGTCAGCGTGCATGCGCCCGGCCCGCCACAAGGAGTCGCTAGAGCGCGATGGGACAAGGACATCCCGGCCGGCCAAACCCGCCCCTAACCTGGACGACCAATTGTGCGTCGCCTCATGGGTCTCCCGGTCGCGGCCGACTGCGACACAGCCCAGGATTGAACCCGGGTCTGTAGTGATGCCTCAAGCACTGTGATGCAGTGCCTTAGACCGCTGCGCCACTCGGGAGGCACCGTGGACAGTTATTCTAACATCTTAAAACTTGCATGTTCTGTTAAGATGAATTACCATAATCTACAGTGGGGAGAACAAGTATTTGATACACTACAGATTTTGCAGGTTTTCCTACTTACAAAGCAAGTAGAGGTCTGTAATTTTTATCATAGGTACACTTCAACTGTGAGAATTTAAAACAAAAATCCAGAAAATCACATTGTATGATTTTTAAGTAATTAATTTGTATTTTATTGCATGACATAAGTATTTGATCACCTACCAACCAGTAAGAATTCCGTCTCTCACAGACCTGTTAGTTTTTCTTTAAGAAGCCCTCCTGTTCTCCACTCATTACCTGTATTAAACTGCACCTGTTTGAACTCGTTACCTGTATAAAAAAAACCTGCAAAATCGGCAGTGTATCAAATACTTGTTCTCCCCACTGTAAATGTGATTACTGTCATTCTGAGCACTGTGGGTTGAAGCCCTAATCATGTTAAGCACCCAATGCATATGGGTCCGGTTCAATTTCTCAAATGTCCTGTAAATTAAAATGCCGCCGTTCAAGGCGCTAGTGGAGAACGCTGCGCTGCGCTGCGTTGCGCCTGTCGTACTGTATGATGAATGCACTAACTAACCAACTAACTGTAAGTCACTCTAGATAAAGAGTGTCCGCTAAATGACTAAAAAAATGATTTGTTTTGCTGCAGACACTGGCTGGTGATCACTGAGGAGGATGGTCATTTCGTGACGGGCAGACAGGAGCCTCGCCTTGTTCTGGTCTCTCTGACCAGTGAGGGGGGTCGGACGAGTCTGAACGGACCAGACATGGAGGAGCTCAGGTTCCCCTTAATGCAGCCCAACAACCCTGTCATCAACTGCAGGTGTGAGGAGCAGCTGCAGCCCACTTGCCACTGGCTCTGAGTAAAGCTTGTGTGTCTACGTACGCGGATGACTCAACACTGTACACGTCAGCTACCACAGCGAGTGAAATCACTGCAACACTTAACAAAGAGCTGTAGGCAGTTTCAGAATGGGGTGGCAAGGAATAAGTTAGTTCTAAATATTTCCAAAAAAAAACTAAAAGCATTGTATTTTGGGACAAATCATTCACTAAACCCTAAACCTCAACTAAAACTTGTAATGAATAAATGTGGAAATTGAACAAGTTGAGGAGACTAAACTGCTTAGATTAACCCTGGATTGTAAACTGTCATGGTCAAAACATATTGATACAACAGTAGCTAGGATGGGGAGAAGTCTGTCCATAATAAAGCGCTGGCCCTAGTTTTGTCACACCTGGACTACTGTTCAGTCATGTGGTCAGGTACCACAAAGAGGGACTTAGGAAAACTACAATTGGCCCAGAACAGGGCAGCACGGCTGGCCCTTAAATGCACACGTAGAGCATGTCAGAGACTGACTTCATCACTACTTGTATTTGTGAGAAGTGTTGACATGTTGAATGCACCGAGCTGTCTGTTTTAAACTACTAGCACACAGCTCAGACACCCATACATACACCACAAGACATGCCACCAGGCGTCTCTTCACAATCCCCAAGTCCAGAACAGACTATGGGAGATGCACAGTACTACATAGAGCCATGACTACATGGAACTCTATTCCACATCAAGTAACTGATGCAAGCAGTAGAATCAGATTTAAAATCAGACAGGCCTCCACAATGGATCAGTCCACTCAGACAGGAGCCAATCAGACAGTCCACCACAATGCATCAGTCCACTCAGACAGGAGCCAATCAGACAGGCCTCCACAATGCATCAGTCCACTCAGACAGGAGCCAATCAGACAGGCCTCCACAATGCATCAGTCCACTCAGACAGGAGCCAATCAGACAGGCCTCCACAATGCATCAGTCCACTCAGACAGGAGCCAATCAGACAGGCCTCCACAATGCATCAGTCCACTCAGACAGGAGCCAATCAGACAGGTGTCTTGTACACCATGATATTTATATAAAATGTTTTGCTACTGCTTGACTAAAGAAATGTCGGTCGACCAGCAGCCCATCGACCAAACAATCGACCAGTCGACTAAATGGGGTCAGCCCTAATTCTCATGTTTTTAAAATTGTATATAACTGCCTTCATTTTGCTGGACCCCAGGAAGAGTAGCTGCTGCCTTGGCAGGAACTAATGGGGATCCATAATAAACCACAGGAAGAGTAGCTGCTGCCTTGGCAGGAACTAATGGGGATCCATAATAAACCCCAGGAAGAGTAGCTGCTGCCTTGGCAGGAACTAATGGGGATCCATAATAAACCCCAGGAAGAGTAGCTGCTGCCTTGGCAGGAACTAATGGGGATCCATAATAAACCCCAGGAAGAGTAGCTGCTGCCTTGGCAGGAACTAATGGGGATCCATAATAAACCCCAGGAAGAGTAGCTGCTGCCTTGGCAGGAACTAATAGGGATCCATAATAAACCCCAGGAAGAGTAGCTGCTGCCTTGGCAGGAACTAATGGGGATCCATAATAAACCCCAGGAAGAGTAGCTGCTGCCTTGGCAGGAACTAATGGGGATCCATAATAAACCCCAGGAAGAGTAGCTGCTGCCTTGGCAGGAACTAATGGGGATCCATAATAAACCCCAGGAAGAGTAGCTGCTGCCTTGGCAGGAACTAATGGGGATCCATAATAAACCCCAGGAAGAGTAGTTGCTGCCTTGGCAGGAACTAATGGGGATCCAAATAAATACAAATACCCCATCATTTGCAGGTTGGTTGATAGACAGTGCTGGAAATGGACAAAATCACTCCTGGAGCCTCCTAAAATCAATTTTACATGATGACATCACCTCCAGAACCCATCTCCCTATGTTCTCTCCTTTCCACCTCTGTCGATGTGTCATTTACCCTCCAGTCACCACACTGGAACCTGTTGAGGTTAATTAGATCATTTATCCTCCAGTCACCACACTGGAACCTGTTGAGGTTAGTTAAGACAGACTGCTCACAACCTTTTAACCAGAGAGGTTTGAAACTGAGAGACGGAGAGATTAAAAAATATACTGGCATGATACCTATATTCAGTCTTTTTGCTTTAACTGTCTTAACAAATGTGTAGTTCTTTACAACAGTGCCTTGAGTACAGACAGTGTCTAATACAATCCACATAGTGGCCCCGTCCCAAATGGCACCTCATTCCCTAGATAGTGCACTTCTTTTGCTATGGTCCTTGGTCAAAAGTAGTCTTCTAAATGGGGAATAGGCTGCCATTTGGGAAGCGGAAAGTGTCTAACTCTGCTGTCTGTGCCCCAGAGTGTTCAGCACAGACATCCAGGGAAGGGACTGTGGAGATGAGGCATCTAGCTGGCTGACCCGCTACCTGGCGGCAGGTAAAACCTTTCGCCTGGTGCACTTTGAACCCCACATGACGCCCAGGAGAGCAGCGGATAAGGAGCCTCTCTTTCCTCGCAATGAAAAGGTAACAGCATGTTCAGTTAGTGGATAGATTTTAATATATTCGATCATTCAAAGTAGAAGGCTGCTTCAGCCAGAGAGAAAATTGCATACATTAAAATGATCAAGGATAAAAACACAGGTTTATTTCCATTGTGGTCCTCTTATCACCTAGTTATCACCTTATGACTTAGTTGGTGGGTTCGATAAACATAGTAAGGTTGTGCTTAATCCACACCTGCATTTCCTCCCTTTTTTAAAAGAGGTCTTCTGACCAATACGGGACTAAGATCAATACTATACCGGCTCTGATGCTCGTCGGATGTGGCAGGGCTTGCAAACTATCACGGATTACAAAAGGGAAACCCAGCCGCGAGCTGCAAAGTGACGCGAGCCTACCAGACAAGCTAAATTCCTTCTATGCTCGCTTTGATGCAAGCAACACTGAATCATGCATGAGAGCACCAGCTGTTCCGGACGACTGTGTACTCTCGCTCTCCGTAGCCGATGTGAGTAAAACCTTTAAAGCAGGTTAACATTCACAAGGCCGCAGGGTCAGACGGATTACCAGGACGCGTACTCCGAGTATGCGCTGACCAGCTGGCAAGTGTCTTCACTGACATTTTCAACCTCTCCCTGTCTGAGTCTGTAATACCTTCATGTTTCAAGCAGACCACCATAGTCCCCGTTCCCAAGAACGCCAAGGTAACCTGTCTAAATGACTACTGACCCGTAGCACTCACGTCTGTAGCCATGAAGTGCTTTGAAAGGCTGGTCATGGCTCACATTAACACCATTATCCCAGAAACCCTAGACCCACTCCAATTTGCATACCGCCCCAACAGATCCACAGATGACGCAATCTCTATTGCACTCCACAATGCCCACCTGGACAAAAGGAACACCTATGTGAGAATGCTGTTAATTGACAACAGCTCAGCGTTCAACACCATAGTGCCCTCAAAGCTCATCACTAATCTCAGGACCTGAACATCTCACTCTGAAACTGGATCCTGGACTTTCTGACGGGCCACCCCCAGGTGGTGAGGGTAGGCAACAACACATCTGCCACGCTGACCCTCAATATGGGAACCTCATAGGTGCGTGCTTAGTCCCCTCCTCTATTCCCTGTTCACCCACGACTGCGTGTCCACATCACTAAGGAATTAACATACACACCAACACAGTCATGAAGAAGGCACCCTCTGGAGGCTGAAAAGATTTGGCATGGGCCCTCAGATCCTCAAAGTTTTACAGCTGCACCATTGAGAGCATCTTTACTGGCTGCATCATCGCCTGGTATGGCAACTGCTTGGCATCCGACCTCATTGCGCTGCAGAGGGTAGTGCGTACGGCCCAGTACATCACTGGGGCCGAGCTCCCTGCCATCCAGGACCAATATACCAGGCGGTGTCGGAGGAAAGCCCCCAAAAATGGTCAAAGACTCCAGCCACCTAAGCCATAGACTGTTCTCTCTGCTACCGCACGGCAAGCGGTACCGATGCACCAAGTATGGAACCAACAGGACCCTGAACAGCTTCTACCCCCAAGGCATAAGACTGAATAGTTAACCAAATATCTACCCTGACTATCTGCATTTGTACTAACTTTTTTGACTCATCACATACGCTGCTGCAACTACTGCTTATTATCTATCCTGTTGCCTAGTAACTATACCCCTACCTACACACTACCGGTCAAAAGTTTTAGAACACCAACTCATTCGGTTTTTATTTATTTTTACTCTTTTCTACATTGTAGAATAATAGTGAAGACATCAAAACTATGAAATAACACATATGGAATCATGTAGTAACCAAAAAAGTGTTTAAACAAATCAAAATATATTTTAAATTTGAGATTCTTCAAATAGCCACTCTTTGCCTTGATGACAGCTTTGCACACTCTTATTCTACAATGTAGAATGAGTAGGTGTGTCCAAACTTTTGACTGGTACTGTATATATACAGTGCCTTGCAAAAGTATTCATCCCCCTTGGCGTTTTTCCTATTTTGCTGCATTACAACCTGTAATTTAAATTGATTTTTATTTGGATTTCATGTAATGGACATACACAAAATAGTCCAAATTGGTGAAGTGAAATGAAAAAAATAACATGTTTCAAAAAATTTAATAACGGAAAAGTGGTGCGTGCATATGTATTCAACCCCTTTGCTATGAAGCCCCTAAATAAGATCTGGTGCAACCAATTACCTTCAGAAGTCACATAATTAGTTCAATAAAGTCCACCTGTTTGCAATCTAAGTGACATGATCTGTCACATGATCTCAGTATATATACACCTGTTCTGAAAGGCCCCAGAGTCTGCAACGACACTAAGCAAGGGGCACCACCAAGCAAGCGGCACCATGAAGACCTAGGAGCTCTCCAAACAGGTCAGGGACAAAGTTGTGGAGAAGTACAGGTCAGGGTTGGGTTATAAAACAAATATCAGAAACTTTGAAAAAAATTGAAAGAATATGGCACCACAACAAACCTGCCAAGAGACGGCCGCCCACCAAAACTCACGGACCAGGCAAGGACGGCATTAATCAAAGAGGCAACAAAGAGACCAAAGATAATCCTGAAGGAGCTGCAAAGCTCCACAGCGGAGATTGGAGTATCTGTCCATAAGACCACTTTAAGCCGTACACTCCACAGAGCTGGGCTTTACGGAAGAGTGGCCAGAAAAAAGCCATTGCTTAAAGAAAAAAATAAGCAAACACGTCTGGTGTTCGCCAAAAGGCATGTGGGAGACTCCCCAAACATATGGAAGAAGGTACTCTGGTCAGATGAGACAAAAATTGAGCTTTTTGGCCATCAAGGAAAACGCTATGTCTGGCGCAAACCCAACACCTCTCATCACCCCGAGAACACCATCCCCACAGTGAAGCATGGTGGTGGCAGCATCATGCTGTGGGGATGTTTTTCATCGGCAGGGACTGGGTAACTGGTCAAAATTGAAGGAATGATGGATGGCGCTAAATACAGGGAAATTCTTGAGGGAAATCTGTTTCAGTCTTCCAGAGATTTGAGACTGGGACGGAGGTTCACCTTCCAGCAGGACAATTACCCTAAGTATACTGCTAAAGCAACCCTCGAGTGGTTTAAGGGGAAACATTTAAATGTCTTGGAACGGCCTAGACAAAGCCCAGACCTCAATCCAATTGAGAATCTGTGGTATGACTTAAAGATTGCTGTACACCAGTGGAAGCCATCCAACTTGAAGGAGCTGGAGCAGTTTTGCCTTGGAGAATGGGCAAAAATCCCAGTGGCTAGATGTGCCAAGCTTATAGAGACATACCCCAAGAGACTTGCAGCTGTAATTGCTGCAAAAGGTGGCTCTACAAAGTATTGACTCTATGGGGGTGAATAGTTATGCACGCCCAAGTTTGCTGTTTTTTTTGTCTTATTTCTTGTTTGTTTCACAATAAAAAATATATTGCATCTTCAAAGTGGTAGGCATGTTGTGTAAATCAAATGATACAACCCCCCAAATTTTTTTATTTTAATTCCAGGTTGTAAGGCAACAAAATAGGAAAATTCCAAGGGGGGTGAATACTTTCGCAAGCCACTGTGTGTATATATATATATATACATTTGTATATATACATATACAGTGGGGAGAACAAGTATTTGATACACTGCCGATTTTGCAGGTTTTCCTACTTACAAAGCATGTAGAGGTCTGTCATTTTTATCATAGGGACACTTCAACTGTGAGAGACGGAATCTAAAACAAAAATCCAGAAAATCACATTGTATGATTTTTAAGTAATTAATTGGCATTTTATTGCATGACATAAGTATTTGATACATCAGAAAAGCAGAACTTAATATTTGGTACAGAAACCTTTGTTTGCAATTACAGAGATCATACGTTTCCTGTAGGTCTTGACCAGGTTTGCACACACTGCAGCAGGGATTTTGGCCCACTCCTCCATACAGACCTTCTCCAGATCCTTCAGGTTTCGGGGCTGTCGCTGGGCAATACGGACTTTCAGCTCCCTCCTAAGATTTTCTATTGTGTTCAGGTCTGGAGACTGGCTAGGCCACTCCAGGATCTTGAGATGCTTCTTACGGAGCCACTCCTTAGTTGCCCTGGCTGTGTGTTTCGGGTCGTTGTCATGCTGGAAGACCCAGCCACGACCCATCTTCAATGCTCTTACTGAGGGAAGGAGGTTGTTGGCCAAGATCTCGCGATACATGGCCCCATCCATCCTCCCCTCAATACGATGCAGTCGTCCTGTCCCCTTTGCAGAAAAGCATCCCCAAAGAATGATGTTTCCACCTCCATGCTTCACGGTTGGGATGGTGTTCTTGGGGTTGTACTCATCCTTCTTCTTCCTCCAAACACGGCGAGTGGAGTTTAGACCAAAAAGCTATATTTTTGTCTCATCAGACCACATGACCTTCTCCCATTCCTCCTCTGGATCATCCAGATGGTCATTGGCAAACTTCAGACGGGCCTGGACATGCGCTGGCTTGAGCAGGGGGACCTTGCGTGCGCTGCAGGATTTTAATCCATGACGGCGTAGTGTGTTACTAATGGTTTTCTTTGAGACTGTGGTCCGAGCTCTCTTCAGGTCATTGACCAGGTCCTGCTGTGTAGTTCTGGGCTGATCCCTCACCTTCCTCATGATCATTGATGCCCCACGAGGTGAGATCTTGCATGGAGCCCCAGACCGAGGGTGATTGACCGTCATCTTGAACTTCTTCCATTTTCTAATAATTGCGCCAACAGTTGTTGCCTTCTCACCAAGCTGCTTGCCTATTGTCCTGTAGCCCATCCAAGCCTTGTGCAGGTCTACAATTTTATCCCTGATGTCCTTACACAGCTCTCTGGTCTTGGCCATTGTGGAGAGGTTGGAGTCTGTTTGATTGAGTGTGTGGACAGGTGTCTTTTATACAGGTAACGAGTTCAAACAGGTGCAGTTAATACAGGTAATGAGTGGAGAACAGGAGGGCTTCTTAAAGAAAAAATAACAGGTCTGTGAGAGACTGAATTCTTACTGGTTGGTAGGTGATCAAATACTTATGTCATGCAATAAAATGCAAATGAATTAC
Organism: Coregonus sp. 'balchen'; assembly: GCA_902810595.1. Taxonomy (NCBI): domain Eukaryota; kingdom Metazoa; phylum Chordata; class Actinopteri; order Salmoniformes; family Salmonidae; genus Coregonus; species Coregonus sp. 'balchen'. Next base: position 46,258,146 of record LR778281.1, read on the forward strand.
TTAAAAATCATACAATGTGATTTTCTGGATTTTTGTTTTAGATTCCGTCTCTCACAGTTGAAGTGTCCCTATGATAAAAATGACAGACCTCTACATGCTTTGTAAGTAGGAAAACCTGCAAAATCGGCAGTGTATCAAATACTTGTTCTCCCCACTGTATATACATACACAGTACCAGTAAAGAGTAGCCTTTGTGTTTGTTTGTTTACATTTTTTTAAATAATTGCATGCTACTACCTTTAGCACTTGAAGTTGATATGTTCCAATGTGAATTATTTAAGAGATGGGTTATTATTTTTTTCTGATCTTGGAAAAAAAAATGGTGTGCCAAATGACAGATTTCAGGAGGTTTTCACTCCATGTGACTCTGGGTTCAACAACACAAAGAGCAGCATGTCGTAATTGTTGTTGCTGTGCAAATCTGTGCCCGTAACAGGTAGGATCTGAACCCTGGTCTCCCAGTCAGGAAACCAACCACGTAACCATTAGGCCAAGAGGAAATTCCTTTTCAGGTCAAGGGTGACACTGCATTTTAAGTCTTAGGCAGGGCTATCTCATCATGAGAGCTTATCCAACTTACCTCCACCACATCCCTAGGTGGTCTACCCTGACATTGGTCCTGTCATGTTGCTGTCTAGGTGGTCTACCCTGACATTGGTCCTGTCATGTTGCTGTCTAGGTGGTCTACCCTGACATTGGTCCTGTCATGTTGCTGTCTAGGTGGTCTACCCTGACCATTGGTCCTGTCCATGTTGCTGTCTAGGTTGGTCTACCCTGACATTGGTCCCTGTCATGTTGGCTGTATATAGGTGGGATCTACCCTGACATTGGTCCTGTCAGTTGCGGTCTAGGTGGTCTACCCTGACATTGGTCCTGTCATTTGCTGTCTAGGTGGTCTACCCTGACAATTGGTCCTGTCATGTTGCTGTCTAGGTGGTCTAACCCTGACATTGGTCCTGTCATGTTGCTGTCTAGGTGGTCTACCCTGACATTGGTCCTGTCATGTTGCTGTCTAGGTGGTCTACCCTGACATTGGTCCTGTCATGCTGCTGTTGTGGTGTCCAAGTCAACGTTGCTAATTATGCTGTGATGATAAGAAGTCCGCTTACACTGTTCTTTGATTATAAAGATTTATTGTATCAAAGTTCACAGTATTAATTTACAGATATCTGCAGTTATATCTGGAGAGAAACGGCCAATCTGTTGATCCCATATGTTGTCTCTCCCCCTCCATTTGTTCAGAACCTGGTATTTATATCCTATGTAACATAATATGGCGTGATTTTAATAAACCAATCCCCGGCTTTCACATATCTCCAAATGTCCTCTATTCCAAGAAACCTATGTAGCAATGCTTTTCCAAATGCTTCAGCAAAGCAGAGTAAAGTTCATCTATTACACCATTTGCAAACATCAGCAAAATCAATAGACCTTCAGACACTACACTGTCTAGGTGGTCTACCCTGACATTGGTCCTGTCATGTTGCTATCTAGGTGGTCTACCCTGACATTGGTCCTGTCATGTTGCTGTCTAGGTGGTCTACCCTGACATTGGTCCTGTCATGTTGCTGTCTAGGTGGTCTACCCTGACATTGGTCCTGTCATGTTGCTGTCTAGGTGGTCTACCCTGACATTGGTCCTGTCATGTTGCTGTCTAGGTGGTCTACCCTGACATTGGTCCTGTCATGTTGCTGTCTAGGTGGTCTATCCTGACATTGGTCCTGTCATGTTGCTATCTAGGTGGTCTACCCTGACATTGGTCCTGTCATGTTGCTGTCTAGGTGGTCTACCCTGACATTGGTCCTGTCATGTTGCTGTCTAGGTGGTCTACCCTGACATTGGTCCTGTCATGTTGCTGTCTAGGTGGTCTACCCTGACATTGGTCCTGTCATGTTGCTGTCTAGGTGGTGTACCCTGACATTGGTCCTGTCATGTTGCTGTCTAGGTGGTCTACCCTGACATTGGTCCTGTCATGCTGCTGTCTAGGTGGTCTACCCTGACATTGGTCCTGTCATGTTGCTGTCTAGGTGGTGTTACCCTGACATTGGTCCGGTCATGCTGCTGTCTAGGTGGTCTACCCTGACATTGGTCCGGTCATGTTGCTGTCTAGGTGGTCAACCCTGACATTGGTCCTGTCATGTTGCTGTCTAGGTGGTCAACCCTACATTGGTCCTGTCATGTTGCTGTCTAGGTGGTCTACCCTGACATTGGTCCTGTCATGTTGCTGTCTAGGTGGTCTACCCTGACATTGGTCCTGTCATGTTGCTGTCTAGGTGGTCTACCCTGACATTGGTCCTGTCATGTTGCTGTCTAGGTGGTCTACCCTGACATTGGTCCTGTCATGTTGCTGTCTAGGTGGTCTACCCTGACATTGGTCCTGTCATGTTGCTGTCTAGGTGGTCTACCCTGACATTGGTCCTGTCATGTTGCTGTCTAGGTGGTCTACCCTGACATTGGTCCTGTCATGCTGCTGTCTGAATCCTCTGTGAAGGACTTGAGCAGTAGGCTGGAGAAGGAGGTCACTGTGGCACGGTTCCGACCCAGCATCGTTGTCAGCGGTTGTGACGCTTTTGATGAGGTACGGTTTTGTTGTTTTCAACTTTATCAACACGCATCAACACACATCAACATGTATACATCAAAACACATCAACATGTATACATCAAACAACATCAACACACATTAACATGTATACATCAAACAACATCAACACACATCAACATGTATACATCAAACAACATCAGATACAGCGCCTTCGGAAAGTATTTAGACCCTTTGACTTTTTCCACATTTTGTTACGTTACAGCCTTATTCTAAAATTGATTAAATTGTTTTTTTCCTCATCAATCTACACACAATACCCCATAATGACTAAGCAAAAACAGGTTTTTAGACATTTTTGCTAATGTATAAAAAATAAAAATGGAAATATCGCATTTACGTAAGTATTCAGACCCTTTACTCTGTACTTTGTTGAAGCACCTTTGGCAGCAATTACAGCCTCGAGTCTTCTTGGGTATGACGCTACAAGCTTGGCACACCTGTATTTGGGGAGTTTCTCCCATTCTTCTCTGCAGATCCTCTCAAGCTCTGTCAGGTTGGATGGGGAGCGTCGCTGCACAGGTATTTTCAGGTCTCTCCAGAGATGTTCGATCGGGTTCAAGTCCGGGTTCTGGCTGGGCCACTCAAGGACATTCGGAGACTTGTCCCGAAGCCACTCCTGCGTTGTTTTGGCTGTGTGCTTAGGGTCGTTGTCCTGTTGGAAGGTGAACCTTCACCTCAGTCTGAGGTCCTGAGCGCTATGGAGCAGGTTTTCATTAAGAATCTCTCTGTACTTTGCTCCGTTCATCTTGGCCTCGATCCTGACTAGTCTTCCAGTCCCTGCCGCTGAAAAAAATCCCCCACAGCATGATGCTGCCACCACCATGCTTCACTGTAGGGATGGTACCAGGTTTCCTCCAGACGTGACACTTGACATTCAGGCCAAAGAGTTCAATCTTGGTTTCATCAGACCAAGCGGGCTGTCATGAGCCTTTTTCTGAGGAGTGGTTTCCGTCTGGCCACTCTACCATAAAGGCCTGATTGGTGGAGTGCTGCAGAGATGGTTGTCCTTCTGGAAGGTTCTCCCATTCTCCCAGTTTGTCTGGGTGGCCAACTCTAGGAAGAGTCTTGGTGGTTCCAAACTTCTTCGTTTTAAGAATGATGGAGGCCACTGTGTTCTTGGGGACCTTCAATGCTGCAGACATTTTTTGGTACCTTTCCCCAGATCTGTGCCTCAACACAATTCTGTCTCAGAGCTCTACGGACAATTCCTTCGACCTCATGGCTTGGTTTTTGCTCTGACATGCACTGTCAACTGTGGGACCTTATATAGACAGGTGTGTGCCTTTCCAAATCATGACCAATCAAGTTGTAGAAACATCTCAAGTATGATCAATGGAAACAGGATGCACCTGAGCGCAATTTCGAGTCTCATAGCAAATGGTCTGAATACCTATGTAAATAAGGTATTTCTGTTTTTAAGATCTTATACATTTGCAAACATTTCTAAAAACCTGTTATCACTTTGTCATTATGGGGTATTGTGTGTAGATTTCTGAGGTTTTAAAAAAATGTAATGCATTTTTAGAATAAGGCTGTAACGTAACAAAATGTGGAAAAAGTCAAGGGGTCTGAATACTTTCCGAAGGCACTGTATATAGTTTTAGTAAAGTCTCGTTTATTCTGTAATTGAGGACATAGGTTATATTGGTATATCCAGAGTTCCTATTCAATTCTATATGTAATTCTATGGGTATATCGGCTCTGTCGTAGCCGGCCACGACCGGGAGACCCATGGGGCGGCACACAATTGGCCCAGCGTCGTCCAGGGTAGGGGAGGGAATGGCCGGCAGGGATGTAGAGCATGGCGTTTGCAACGCCAGGGTTGTGGGTTCAATTCCCACGGGGGGCCAGTATAAAAAAAAAAAAAAAAAAAAAAAAAAAAAGATAATGTAAGTCGCTCTGGATAAGAGCGTCTGCTAAATGACTAAACATTAAAAAAATAATATATTCTTTGGATACTTGTCCTGAAGTGAGGCTAAAAGTGAGGCTAAAAGTGGACTCTTGTAATTGCACTTAGTCATAATTTTGTTCCAGTGTGTTCGGGGTTGAGGATACTAATCCTATTCCCATAAACAATACGTTAACTTGATCTTGCTCTTGGTCAGGATTCTTGGGAAGATATCCAGATTGGCAATGTACGGCTGCACCGTGTGATGGCGTGTGGAAGGTAATGTGGTCTTAACTACTGATCATCGTTATCATCACCACAAGCTTACTCCAGTTGCTACGGGCACTATCAAGGTTTACTATTGTCGCGACCCCGTGTTTATATAGCTTTTAAAATATATTATAGTGTTTATATAGTTGTATATAATCTAGTGACCCTGTGGTTATATAGTTGTATATAATCTAGTGACCCTGTGGTTATATAGTTGTATATAATCTAGTGACCCTGTGGTTATATAGTTGTATATAATCTAGTGACCCTGTGGTTATATAGTTGTATATAATCTAGTGACCCTGTGGTTATATAGTATATAAAAAAAACTATATAAAGACAGGGTCACTATATTATATTAAACTACTGTTAAGGTGTTAAGTAGAGGATGTCATCCTTATTTGTCATCATTATCAGATGCATCTCCACCACGGTTGACCCTGAAACAGGAGTCATCACCAGGAAACAGCCACTGGATACACTCAAAAGGTAACAGAGTAGCTTGCACTATATATTCTGAACAAAAATATAAACGCAACATGTAAAGTGTTTCATGAGCTGAAATAAAAGATCCCCGAAATGTTCCATACGCACCAAAAGCTTATTTCTCTCAACTTTTGTGCACAAATTTGTTTACATCCCTGTTAGTGAGCATTTCTCCTTTGCCAAGATAATCCATCCACCTGACAGGTGTGGCATGTCAAGAAGCTGATTAAACAGCATGATCATTACACAGGTGCACCTTGTGCTGGGGACAATAAAAAGGCCATTCTAAAATGTGCTGTTTTTTCACACAACACAATGCCACAAATGTCAAGTTTTGAGGGAGCGTGCAATTGGCATGCTGACTGCAGGAATTTCCACCAGAGCTGTTGCCAGAGAATTTAATGTTAATTTCTCAACCATAAGCCGCCTCCAATGTCGTTTTAGAGAATTTGGCAAGTCGTCCAACCGGCCTCACAACCGCAGACCACGTGTAACCACACCAGCCCAGGACCTCCACATCTGGCTTCTTCACCTGGGGGATCGTCTGAGACCAGCCACCCGGACAGCTGATGAAACTGGGGGTTTGCACAACCGAAGAATTTCAGAGCAAACTGTCAGAAACCGTCTCAGGGAAGCTCATCTGCGTGCTCGTCGTCCTCACCAGGGTCTTGACCTGACTGCAGGTCGGCGTGGTAACCAACTTCAGTAGGCAAATGCTCACCTTCGATGGTCACTGGCACACTGGAGAAGTGTGCTCTTCACGGATGATTCCCGATTTCAACTGTACCGGGCAGATGGCAGACAGTGTGTATGGCGTTGTGTGGGCGAGCGGTTTGCTGATGTCAATGTTGTGAACAGAGTGCCCCATGGTGGCGGTGGGGTTATGGTATGGGCAGGCATAAGCTACGGACAACAAAGACAATTGCATTTTATCGATGGCAGTTTGAATGCACAGAGGTACTGTGACGAGATCCTGAGACCCACTGTCGTGCCATTCATTCGCCGCCATCACCTCATGTTTCAGCATGATAATGTCGCTAGGATCTGTACACAATTCCTGGAAGCTGAAAATGTCCCAGTTCTTCCATGGCCTTCATACTCACCAGACATGTCACCCATTGAGCATGTTTGGGATGCTCTGGATCGACAGCGTGTTCCAATTCACGCCAATATCCAGCAACTTCGCACAGCCATTGAAGAGGAGTGGGACAACATTCCCACCAGCCATAATCAACAGCCTGATCAACTTTATGCGAAGGAGATGTGTCGCGCTGCATGAGGCAAATGGTGGTCACACCAGATACTGACTGGTTGTCTGATCAACGCCCCTACCTTTATAAAAAAGGTATATGTGACCAACAGATGCATATCTGTATTCCCAGTCATGTGAAATCCATAGATCAGGGCCTAATGAATTTATTTCAATGGACTGATTTTGTTATATGAACTGGAACTCAGTAAAATCTTTGTTGCGTTTATATTTTTGTTCAGTGTAGGATATAAGTCTATGATAGAAAGACTATCTGTCATTGGGCTTGTTCGATATTGCAGCTTGATAGTGCAAGTAACTGCTTACTGACTGATCTACAAATCACTTTGCATCATACATATCTACTCATTATTATTTGAAGATCAGTCAGTCACAATTTGCCCACAATGCATTACAAAATTTGATTCTCTTGAAAACTGCCATCTATGATAAAGTACTATGTGGCTAAGAGGCCAATGTGGATATTACTGAGCAGGGCTTCTGTCTCCTACTGTCTGTCTGCACAGGGCTTCTGTCTCCTACTGTCTGTCTGCACAGGGCTTCTGTCTCCTACTGTCTGTCTGCACAGGGCTTCTATCTCCTACTGTCTGTCTGCACAGGGCTTCTATCTCCTACTGTCTGTCTGCACAGGGCTTCTGTCTCCTACTGTCTGTCTGCACAGGGCTTCTGTCTCCTACTGTCTGTCTGCACAGGGCTTCTATATCCTACTGTCTGTCTGCACAGGGCTTCTGTCTCCTACTGTCTGTCTGCACAGGGCTTCTATCTCCTACTGTCTGTCTGCACAGGGCTTCTGTCTCCTACTGTCTGTCTGCACAGGGCTTCTGTCTCCTACTGTCTGTCTGCACAGGGCTTCTGTCTCCTACTGTCTGTCTGCACAGGGCTTCTGTCTCCTACTGTCTGTCTGCACAGGGCTTCTATCTCCTACTGTCTGTCTGCACAGGGCTTCTATCTATCTGTAGCTGAGCAGGGCTTCTATCTCCTGTCTGTCTGCACAGGGCTTCTATCTCCTACTGTCTGTCTGCACAGGGCTTCTATCTCCTACTGTCTGTCTGCACAGGGCTTCTATCTCCTACTGTCTGTCTGCACAGGGCTTCTATATCCTACTGTCTGTCTGCACAGGGCTTCTATCTCCTACTGTCTGTCTGCACAGGGCTTCTGTCTCCTACTGTCTGTCTGCACAGGGCTTCTATCTCCTACTGTCTGTCTGCACAGGGCTTCTATCTCCTACTGTCTGTCTGCACAGGGCTTCTGTCTCCTACTGTCTGTCTGCACAGGGGCTTCTGTCTCCTACTGTCTGTCTGCACAGGGCTTCTGTCTCCTACTGTCTGTCTGCACAGGGCTTCTATCTCCTACTGTCTGTCTGCACAGGGCTTCTATCTCCTACTGTCTGTCTGCACAGGGCTTCTATCTATCTGTAGCTGAGCAGGGCTTCTATCTCCTACTGTCTGTCTGCACAGGGCTTCTATCTCCTACTGTCTGTCTTCACAGGGCTTCTATCTCCTACTGTCTGTCTGCACAGGGCTTCTATCTCCTACTGTCTGTCTGCACAGGGCTTCTATCTCCTACTGTCTGTCTGCACAGGGCTTCTATCTCCTACTGTCTGTCTGCACAGGGCTTCTATCTCCTACTGTCTGTCTGCACAGGGCTTCTGTCTCCTACTGTCTGTCTGCACAGGGCTTCTATCTCCTACTGGTCTGTCTGCACAGGGCTTCTATCTCCTACTGTCTGTCTGCACAGGGCTTCTGTCTCCTACTGTCTGTCTGCACAGGGCTTCTATCTCCTACTGTCTGTCTGCACAGGGCTTCTATCTCCTACTGTCTGTCTGCACAGGGCTTCTATCTCCTACTGTCTGTCTGCACAGGGCTTCTGTCTCCTACTGTCTGGTTTCCTACTTCTGCACAGGGCTTCTATCTCCTACTGTCTGTCTGCACAGGGCTTCTATCTCCTACTGTCTGTCTGCACAGGGCTTCTATCTCCTACTGTCTGTCTGCACAGGGCTTCTATCTCCTACTGTCTGTCTGCACAGGGCTTCTATCTATCTGTAGCTGAGCTACAGTTCTATGATATAGAACCACTAGAACTAGCTTATAGAAAGTTATTAACTCCTCCGGCGTCTTTGCTTTCCAGCTATCGAATGTGTGACCCATCCCAGAAGAACATCTATAAGGCAGCTCCTCTGTTTGGACAGATGTACATCGTCAGCAAGACAGGGATCCTCCAGGTTGGAGATGTGGTGTACAAGACCGGCCACTGAGATGGGTGGAAGACTGGTCATAGTGGCATAGATGATTGCAAAGTCACAAAATAACAGAATGTGAAATGTCAGAATAATAGTAGAGAGAATGATTTATTTCAGCTTTTATTTCTTTCATCACATTCCCAGTGGGTCAGAAGTTTACATACACTCAATTAGTATTTGGTAGCATTGCCTTTCAATTGTTTAACTTGGGTCAAACGTTTCGGGTAGCCTTCCACAAGCTTCCCACAATAAGTTGGGTGAATTTTGGCTCACTCAGAGCTGGTGTAACTGAGTCAGGTTTGTAGGCCTCCTTGCTCGCACACGCTTTTTCAGTCCTGCCCACACATTTTCTATAGGATTGAGGTCAGGGCTTTGTGATGGCCACTCCAATACCTTGACTTTGTTGTCCTTAAGCCATTTTGCCACAACTTTGGAAGTATGCTTGGGGTCATTGTCCATTTGGAAGACCCATTTGAGACCAAGCTTTAACTTCCTGACTGATGTCTTGAGATTTTGCTTCAATATATCCACATAATTCTCCTTCCTCGTGATGCCATCTATTTTGTGAAGTGCACCAGTCCCTCCTGCAGCAAAGCACCCCCACAGCATGATGCTGCCACCCCCGTGCTTCACGGTTGGGATGGTGTTCTTCGGCTTGCAAGAACCCCCCTTTTCCTCCAAACAAAACGATGGTCATTATGGCCAAACAGTTCTGTTTCTGTTTCATCAGACCAGAGGACATTTCTCCAAAAAGTACGATCTTTGTCCCCATGTGCAGTTGCAAACCGTAGTCTGGCTTTTTTATGGCGGTTTTGGAGCAGTGGCTTCTTCCTTGCTGAGTGGCCTTTCAGGTTATGTCAATATAGGACTCGTTTTAATGTGGATATAGATACTTTTGTACCTGTTTCCTCCAGCATCTTCACAAGGTCCTTTGCTGTTGTTCTGGGATTGATTTGCACTTTTCACACCAAAGTACATTCATCTCTAGGAGACAGAACGTGTCTTCTTCCTGAGCGGTATGACGGCTGCGTGGTCCCATGGTGTTTATACTTGCGTACTATTGTTTGTACAGATTAACGTGGCACCTTCAGGCATTTGGAAATTGCTCCCAAGGATGAACCAGACTCATTTTTTTTCTGAGTTATTGGCTGATTTCTTTTGATTTTCCCATGATGTCAAGCAAAGAGGCACTGAGTTTGAAGGTAGGCCTTGAAATACATCCACAGGTACACCTCCAATTGACTCAAATTATGTCAATTAGCCTATCAGAAGCTTCTAAAGCCATGACATCATTTTCTGGAATTTTCCAAGCTGTTTAAAGGCACAGTCAACTTAGTGTATGTAAACTTCTGACCCACTGGAATTGTGATACAGTGAATTATAAGTGAAATAATCTGTCTGTAAACAATTGTTGGAAAAATTACTTGTGTCATGCACAAAGTAGATGTCCTAACCGACTTGACCAAACTATAGTTTGTTAACAAGAAATTTGTGGAGTGGTTGGAAAACGAGTTTTAATGACTCCAACCTAAGTGTACGTAATCTTCCGACTTCAACTGTATATGATCAGATGATATGAATGTTGATATGAAAAAGAGGAATTTGTGAAAATCACCTTTTATGATTGAGAACATTTGGAGTTGGTTTTAATGTGTGTTCTGTATGAGCTTGAAAAGCTAAAGATTTTTGTAACATTTATCGTGGAAAGGAAAACAACCAATCAAACACTGCTAGTGCTGAGAGGGCAAGTCTGCCATGGTGCGTTCAGTTCATTAAACGTTTTGCTACATTCAGTGATGGTTTTGCAGCATTCTTCAATGTTTTCTTCCATTTGGTGTGTGTAGCCTGATCAAAACACACCCTCTGGGCCACCATGGCTGTGTTTAAACAGGCAGCCCAATTCTCATATTTTTTCCACTAGTTGTTATTTTGATTAATCACATTATATATCTTTTCACATCAGCTCTTTCAAGACCACTGTGAGTGGCGCAGTGGTCTAAGGCTGTGCCACTAGAGATCCTGGTTCGAATCCAGGCTCTGTCGTAGCCGGCCGCGACCGGGAGACCCCATGGGGCGGCGCACAATTGGGTCTGGGAGAGGAGCCTCCTTGGGCCACAGCAGAGTCTGGGAGAGGAGCCTCCTTGGGCCACAGCAGAGTCTGGGAGAGGAGCCTCCTTGGGCCACAGCAGAGTGTGGTCAGATGGGGTTGAAGCTCGGTGACCTCCAGGACCAGTGAGGTGACCTACAGTAAATCAGTGTTTCCCAATCTTGGTCCCGGGGACCCAAAGGGCGCACATTTTAGTTTTTGCGCTAACACTTGATTGAACTAATCAACTCACCATGCTTCAGCAAAACATCCCACTTTTTAAATCTTTGTCATACTTCTGACTGTTTAGTGTGGGTTGTGACAGCAGCCACACTTTCAATATTGTTGTTATTATTGTTATTATTTAGCACTCTAACACCGTTTAAGATAGAAATGCCTCCCGAGTGGCGCAGCGGTCTAAGGCACTGCATCGCAGTGCTAGAGGTGTCACTACAGACCCGGGTGCGATCCCAGGCTGTGTTGCAACCGGCCGCGACCGGGAGACCCATGAGGAGGCACACAATTGGCCCGGTGTCGTCCGGGTTAGGGGAAGGTTTGGCCGGCCGGGATGTCCTTGTCCCATTGCACTCTAGCGACTCCTGTGGTGGGCCGGGCGCATGCACGCTGACACGGTCGTCAGTGTCATGACTTCCGACATTCCTTTGACTGTGAATGCAACTTTTGACACAAATCAACTACTTTGACCACTTTCCCAACAAGTTAGAAAAAATGTTAGTGTATGGTATCTTTACTTATCTGCTATTCAAATCTGAAATCACAACACAAATGTATTTTACCAATCTAACAATACAGCTGTTTTAGTAACCGCACCAACTACCTTTTCTAATGTTTTATAAACAACTGAAGTTTTGATCCCAACAATTTAGAGAAACTTGGAGCGAAGAAATCTTTGTCTACTTCTCTGCTATTTAAATCAGAAATCAGAACACTTCTTCCACTACCACAAAAATACTTTTAACGAGCTGGAGCAAGGCACACAATTTTACAAAATGTAAAATTATAATCTAGTTATTATAGTTAATCCTTGGAACGCCGTTTAAACTTTTAAGCCGTTCAAACATTAAAATGTGTAGACTGGTCTGGATTATGTTGCTTGTATACAACTACTTGATATCTTTTATACTTTTTTAACTATTAGGCTTTTTGTCCTTCATCCACTTTTTAAAGGGATTTTCTTCAACATTCTAATGGTTCCATTGTTTAAAAACTCCCAGATTTCCAACATTCACTGTAAACAATAACTTTCGGCACAAATCAGCACTTTGACCACTTTCCTAACAAGTTAGACAAAAAGTTAGAGCGTATGAAATCTTCCTCTACTTCTGTAATATTTCAATATGAAATCAGAACAGAAATAATTTCTACCAATCAAGAGGTACAGCTAGTTTTAGTTACCGCATCAACTTCATTCATTAAGCTAACTTCCTACTGTTGAATTCACCAGGCTTCCATCCAACCTCTTTATGCTAGTAAAGTTCATGTCGGATAAAACATTTCACGACAGGCCTGAAGGAAACGCCAGATTTGCAGTATTTTTTTGTGTGTGTGTTATTTCTTATATTATTTGCTTACAACTTTTCTTGTATTATTACCATGATCGGAAATAACTTTTGGATAATAGATCGGCGGTCACTCACCAGAAATTAGACTTCCCTGACCTGGATCCTTTGTTTGTGTCACGACTTCCTCCGAAGCTGCCTCCCCTCCTTGTTCGGGCAGGCTTCGGCGTTCGTCGTCACCGGCCTTCTAGCCACTGCCGCTCCGTATCTCATCATTCCGTTTGTCTTGTCTTGTCAATTACACACACCTGGTTGTTATTCCCCACATTAGTATGTGTTTAAGTGTTCCCTCTGCCCTCTTGTCCTTGTGGGTGATTGTTCATTGTGAGGATTAGTAGCTCGGTTGAGCTCAGTATTTTGTATTGCCGGGGTATTTTCCCCATGTGCATGTTTGTTCCAGTGCGCCTGTTTTGCGCACTGGACTGGTTACGCTGGATTACGGAATAAACTCTGTATACTATGATTTACCCTCCTGCGCCTGACTCCTTCAAATTACGCATCACAGAATCACCCACCAACTATGGAGTCAGCGGGAGAGGAGCGCATGCCTGGAGTCGTGGCACGGGTCCAGGAGCATTCAACAATGCTAGCCAGCTTGGGAGAAGTGATGGATCGGGTTCTCCAGGTCGTCCAACGCCTGGAGAGGAGAGGACCCGATCTGTCGAGACCAGCTGGGCAACCGGATCCAGCCACCCACACCCCAGCACCCAGAGGGATCCATATATCCCGACCACGGGAGTTCGACGGGACAGCTGCTCTCTGCCAGGGATTCCTCCTCCAACTGGTGCTCTACTTCTCCAGCATCAGGCCGGCCCCATCGGAGCGGGAGAAGGTGTCCGCCCTCGTCTCCTGCCTCTCTGGGAAAGCCCTGGAGTGGGCCAACGTGGTCTAGAACGAAGGAGGAGCCGCGTTGGACAACTACGGGGCGTTCGCTCGCCTCTTTTGGGCTGTCTTCGATCACCCGCCCGACGGTCGAGAGGCGGGCGAGCGGCTGGTCCACCTGAGGCAGGGGACGAGGACTGTGCAGTACTTCGCCTTGGAGTTTCGGACTCTAGCAGCTGGGTCCGGGTGGAACGAGCGGGCCCTTATCGACCACTTACGGTGCCATCTGCAGGAGGACGTCCGCAGGGAGCTAGCCTGCCAGGTAACCATGTTGTCCTTCACGCAACTGGTGGACATGGCCATCCGTTTGGACAACCTGCTGGCGGCCAGAGGACGTCCTGGAGGGGGTCTGCCCGTTCCAACCCCGGCCGACTCGGATCACGAGCTGATGGAGCTGGGTGGAGCCACGATCCGAGAGAGAGCGGAGGACGACAGCGTGAGTGGCACAAAGGGACATTACACCGCACTGTCGTCAGCGTTCTGTTGGGTCTGGAGGCGGCAGGCAGGGCACTCTCGCATCACCCCAGGTATCAAACACCCACACTTGTTCAGAGCCCTCTGCTGTGCACTGTACCCTACCCATCCACTTTCCTGATCATATTATAGTTCCCTAGTGTAAGGTGCTAGTCGATTCAGGCGCAGCTGGGAACTTTATGGACAGGGCATTCTCACGCCGTCTAGGCATTTCATTGGTTCCCCTATCCATTCCACTCCCCATCAGAGCACTTGACAGTCGACCATTAGGGTCGGGGTTTGTTAGGGAAGTTACCGCACCAATCACCATGGTTACCAACGAGACTCTGCGAGCAAGTCACGTTTTTTATTATTGAGTCTCCTGCTTTCTCTGTGGTACTAGGTATCCCTTGGTCAGCACTCCACAACCCCACATTCTCATGGCCGCAGAGGGTTCTCACGGGGTGGTCGCGAAAGTGTCATGATAAGTGTCTCGGTGTTTCCGTTGGTGCAACCACGGTGGAAAGTCCAGACAGTACCTCCACCGTGCGCATTCCCCCCGAATTCCTCGATTTGGCACATGCGTTTTCCAAAACACAGGTGACCAAGTTACCACCTCATCGGGCGGGGGATTGCGCGATAAACCTCCGGGTAGACGCTGTGCCTCCCAGGAGTCATGTGTATCCCCTGTCACAGGCTGAAACGGAGGCTATGGAAACATACGTCACCGAGTCCCTGCACCAGGGGTAAATACGTCCCTCCACTTCACCCGCCTCCTCAAGTTTCTTTTTTGTGAAGAAGAAAGACGGCGGTCTGCGCCCTTGCATTGATTACCGAGCACTGAACAAGAAGACGATACGATTTAGTTATCCTCTCCCCCTCATTCCTTCAGTGATCGAGTCAATGCTTGGGGCGCGCTTCTTCACCAAATTAGATCTCCGGAGTGCGTACAACCTGGTGCGTGTCCGAGAGGGGGACGAGTGGAAGACAGCATTCAGCACAACCATGGGGCATTATGAATACCTGGTGATGCCTTACGGTTTGATGAATGCTCCATCCGTCTTCCAGTCCTTTGTGAACGAGGTGTTTCGAGACATGCTTGGTCGCGGTGTAGTGGTGCGTGCCGAGCAAAGTGCTGGCCCGACTGTTGGAAAATGACCTTTATATCAAGGCAGAGAAGTGTCTGTTTTTCCAGCAGTCCGTCTCCTTCCTCGGATACCGATTACCACCTCAGGTGTGGAGATGGAGGGAGATCGCATTTCAGCCGTGCGTAATTGGCCAACTCCAACCACGGTTAAGGAGGTGCAGCACTTTCTTGGCTTCGCCAACTACTATTGAAGGTTTATCCGGGGCTTTGGCAAGGTCGCAGCTCCCATTACATCTCTGTTGAAGGGTGGGCCATCCCAGCTCCGCTGGTCTGCTGAGGCTGACAGCGCCTTCAGTAACCTGAGCCCCGATACTGGCCCACCCCGATCCATCACTACCATTCATAGTGGAGGTGGATGCGTCCGAGGACAACTCCTATCCCTACCTATCTCAACCCTCGGGCACGCCACCCAAGCTCCGCCCCTGTGCCTTCTTCTCTAAGAAGCTCAGCCGGGCGGAGCAGAACTACGACGTTGGTGATCGGGAGCTGTTGGCTGTTGTCCGAGCGCTGACCATGTGGAGGCATTGGCTCGAAGGGGCGAAACACCCTTTCCTCGTCTGGACGGACCACCGTAACATCCGGGCAGCGAGGAGGCTGAATCCTCGCCAGGCCAGGTGGGCCCTATTCTTCACCCGGTTTGATTTCACACTATCATACATCCCGGGTACGAAGAACGTGAAGGCAGACGCATTGTCACGGCTGTATGACACAGAGGAGAGGCCCAGAGACAACACCCCCATACTGCCGGCCTCCTGCATTGTGGCGCCGGTAGTATGGGCGATGGACGCGGATATAGAGCAGACGTTTTGCACACTGGACTGGTTACGCTGGATTACAGAATAAACTCTGTATACTGTGATTTACCCTCCTGCGCCTGATATTGTGATCAGTATCACATAGAGCCTTATAGTGTGATCAGTATAACATACATTTACATTTACATTAACGTCATTTAGCAGACACTCTTATCCAGAGCGACTTACAAATTGGTGCATTCACCTTATGATAGCCAGTGGGACAACCACTTTACCATTTAAAAATATATATTTTTCTAATTTTTTAATTTTTAATTCACATATGTGTATAAGAAACACAATCAATTCTATAATTTCAGAGTACCTGGATGATTCTGGATAAGGTGTCAGTAATTTAACATCACTATATTGCTGATGACATTGAGAATGTGTTCAGATGTTAATACATCCTAGATTTTTTTCTGTACTACCAAATCTGTTGCTATTCTCCATAATTACATGGAGATATAGTGGATCAAGCTCGATGCTGCAAGATTTGTGCAAGTGCTAGAAAATTACAAGTATATACAAATACACTGTATGATCAAGGTGGTCTTCTGCGTTCAATGCAAATATATTTAGGCCTGTCCATGTACTTATTAACTCCTTCAAATCACGCATCACAGTTTGAACGTCCCGAGGCAGCTCTATTCATCCCGGGGGCTGCACCAAAGTACACCATCCACCGCTGCCGAGTATATTACTGGCTAATGTTCAGTCCCTGGATAATAAAGTAGACGAGCTCAGGGCAACGATCAGGGCAACGATCTCCTTCCAGAGAGACATCAGGGACTGTAACATACTCTGTTTTACAGAATCATGGCTCTCTCTGGATATATTGTCCCCGTCCATTCAGCCAGCGGGGTCCATCGCGCGGACAACAATAAAGAACTCTCTGGGAAAAGAAAGGCGGGGGGTTTTGTTTCATGATTAAAAACTCATGGTGTGATTGTAGTAACATACAGGAACTCAAGTCCTTTTGTTCTCCCGATCTGGAATACCTAAAATAAAATAAATTGCATTTATAAAGCCCTTTTTACATCAGCAGATGTCACAAAGTGCTTTACAGAAACCCAGCCTAAAACCCCAAACAGCAAGCAATACAGATGTAGAAGCACGGTGGCTAGGAAAAACTCCCTAGAAAGGCAGGAACCTAGGAAGAAATCTGGAGTGGAACCAGGCTCTGAGGGGTGGCCAGTCCTCTTCTGGCTGTGCTGGGTGGAGATTATAAGAGTACATGGCCATTTAAGACAGGAATGCTTATGGGGGAGGTGTTGCTGTGTATATTCAGAGCCATATCCCTGTAATGCTTAGAGAAGATCTTATGTCAAGTGTTATTGAAGTGTTGTGGTTGCAGGTTCACTTGGCACATCTAAAGCCATTTCTTTTTGGGGTGTTGCTATAGGCCACCAAGTGCTAGCACCCTCATGGGGGGGTTTTGGGCGGAAACCCTCCGGGTAGATGCGTGCCTCCCAGGAGCAGGGACCCCTTCACAGGTGAAACGGAGGCTATGGAAACATACATCACGAGTCCCTGCGCCAGGGGTATATACGTCCTCCACTTCACCCGCCTCCTCAGTTTCTTTTTTGTGAAGAAGAAATACGGCGGTCTGCGCCCTTGCATTGATTACCGAGCACTGAACAAGAAGACGATACGATTTAGTTATCCTCTCCCCCTCATTCCTTCAGTGATCGAGTCATGCTTGGGGCGCGCTTCTTCACCAAATTAGATCTCCGGAGTGTGTACAACCTGGTGCGTGTCCGAGAGGGGATGAGTGGAAGACACATTCAACACAACCACGGGGCATTATGAATACCTGGTGATGCCCTATGGTTTGATGAATGCTCCATCCGTCTTCCAGTCCTTTGTGAACGAGGTGTTTCGGGACATGCTTGGTCGCGGTGTAGTGGTCTACATCGATGACATTCTGGTGTATTCTGCTACGCGTGCCGAGCAAAGTGCTGGCCCGACTGTTGGAAAATGACCTTTATATCAAGGCAGAGAAGTGTCTGTTTTTCCAGCAGTCCGTCTCCTTCCTCGGATACCGATTACCACCTCAGGTGTGGAGATGGAGGGAGATCGCATTTCAGCCGTGCGTAATTGGCCAACTCCAACCACGGTTAAGGAGGTGCAGCGCTTTTCTTGGCTTCGCCAACTACTATCGAAGGTTTATCCGGGGCTTTGGCAAGGTCGCAGCTCCAATTACATCTCTGTTGAAGGGTGGGCCGTCCCAGCTCCGCTGGTCTGCTGAGGCTGACAGGGCCTTCAGTAACCTGAGCCCCGGTACTGGCCCACCCCGATCCATCACTACCGTTCGTAGTGGAGGTGGATGCGTCCGAGGACAACTCCTATCCCCTACCTATCTCAACCCTCGGCACGCCACCCAAGCTCCGCCCCTGTGCCTTCTTATCTAAGAAGCTCGACTATCTAAATAATGTGTGAAATGCTTGATAGTGTATGTGATGTAAACAGAGAGGTCTACTTTCTTGAGGACCTGAAAATTGACCGGTTTTCATCAAGATGTCCGCTCAAGTGGAAGCTTCTTACTGTAACCAGTGCCTGTAATCTGGTTCAGGTTATTAATCAACCTGCCAGGGTGTTTACAAACACTACAGGAACAAGATCATCCACATGTGTTGATCACATTTTTACTAATACTGTAGAACTTTGTTCTAAAGATGTATCCGTACCCATTGGATGCAGTGATCACCATATAGTGGCTATATCCAGGAAAGCCAAAGTTCCAAAAGCTGGGCCTAAAATAGTGTATAAGAGATCATACAAAATAAATTAAGAAATTGAGAAATTAAGTGACTAAACTCAACAAAAAGAAGAAACTGTATTATGAAGCCAAGATCAATGATATAAAGATTTATGGAGAAAAAAAAAACTTTGGAGTACTTTAAATGAAATTATGGGCAGAAAACAAATTCAACTCAATCTTTCATCAAATCAGATGGCTTATTCATCACAAAACCATTTGATGTTGCCATTTATTTTAATGATTACTTAATTGGCAAAGTGGGCAAACTTAGGCAGGAAATGCCAACAATGAACTCATGTATAAAAAAAACTAATAATGAAAGAAAACCATTGCAAGTTAGAATTTTGTAAAGTTAGTGTGGGAGAGGTGGATAAATTATTGTTATCGCTCAATAATGACAAACCTCCTGGCATTTACAACTTAGATGGAAAGCTACTGAGGATGGTAGCTGACTCTATAGCCACTCCTATCTGTCATATCTTTAATCTGGGCCTAGAGGAAAGTCTTTGTCCTCAGGCCTGGAGGGAAACCAAAGTAATTCTGCTACCCAAGAATGGTAAAGCAGCCTTTACTGGTTCTAACTGAAGACCTATCAGCTTGCTGCCAGCTCTTAGCAAACTGTTGGAAAAAATGGTGTTTAACCAAATACAATACTATTTCTCTGTAAACAAATTAACAACAGACTTTCAGCATGCTTATAGAGAAGGGCACTCAACATGTACTGCACTGACACAAATGACTGATGATTGGTTGAAAGAAATTGATAATAAGTAGATTGTGGGAGCTGTACTGTTTCAGTGCAGCCTTTGATATTATTGACCATAACCTGTTGGTGAGAAAACGCATGTGTTATGACTTTTCAACCTCTGCCATATCATGGATTCAGAGCTATCTATCTAAAAAATAAAAAAATATTCTAATAGAACTAAGAGGGTTTTCTTTAATGGAAGCTTCTCTAATGTCAAACATGTAAAGTGTGGTGTACCGCAGGGCAGCTCTCTAGGCCCTCTACTCTTTTATATTGACTGGAACGAATTGCAAAAATCTCTGAAGCTGGAGACACTTATCTCCCTCAATAACTTTAAGCATCAGTTGTCAGAGCACCTTACCGATCACTGCACCTGTACACAGCCCATCTGAAATTAGCCCACCCAACTACCTCATCCCTATATTGTTATTTATTTTGCTCTTTTGCACCCCAGTATCTCTATTTGCACATAATCTCTTGCACATCTAGCATTCCAGTGTTAATACTATTGTAATTATTCTGCACTATAGCCTATTTATTGCCTTACCTCCATAACTTGCTACATTTGCACACACTGTATATATATTTTCTGTTGTATTTCTGACTTTATGTTTTTTTTTTACCCCATATGTAACTCTGTGTTGTTTTTATTGCACTACTTTGCTTTATCTTGGCCAGGTCGCAGTTGTAAATGAGAACCTGTTCTCAACTGGCTTACCTGGTTAAATAAAGGTGAAATAAAAAATAAATAAATAAAAATATTTTTACCAATGACCTGCCATTGGCATTAAACAAAGCATGTGTGTCCATGTATGGTGATGATTCAACCATATACGCATCAGCAACCACAGCTAATGAAGTCACTGAAACCCTTAACAAAGAGTTGCAGTCAGTTTTGGAATGGGTGGCCAGTAATAAACTGGTCCTGAACATCTCTAAAACTAAGAGCATTGTATTTGGTACAAATCATTCCCTAAGCTCTAGACCTCAGCTGAATCTGGTAATGAATGGTGTGGCTGTTGAACAAGTTGAGGAGACTAAATTACTTGGTGTTACCTTAGATTGTAAACTGTCATGGTCAAAACATATAAATTAGATTCAATGGTTGTAAAGATGGGGAGAGGTCTGTCCATAATAAAGAGATGCTTTGCTTTTTTGACACCACACTCCAAAAAGCAAGTCCTGGTTTGATCTTATCTTGATTATTGTCCACTCATATGGTCGAGTGCTGCAAATAAATACCTAGTTAAGCTGCAGCTGGTCCAGAACAGAGCAGCACGTCTTGCTCTTCATTGTAATCAGAAGCCTAATATAAATAATATGCATGCCAGTCTCTCTTGGCTAAGAGTTGAGGAAAGAGTGACTCACTTGTTGTTTTTATAAGAAACATGAATGTGTTGGAAATTCCAAATAGTTTGCAGTCAATTTACACACAGCTCTGACACACACACTTACCCCACCAGACACGCCACCAGGGGTCTTTTCACAGTCCCCAGGTCCAGAACAAATTCAAGGAAATGTACAGTATTCTACAGAGCCATAAGTGCATGGAACTCCCTTCCATCTTGTTTCCCCCATGTGACTTAGTTGTTGTGTGTGTGTACTGACATATGTGTAAATGATAGATACACACACACACACACACACACACACACACACACGTTAATGTTTTTAAATGTATGTCAATTGTAAAGTATTTTGTTTGTAATGTATTTTTCGTTATGTGTCAGACCCCATTAAGACAAGCTGATGCCATTGCCGTCGGCTAATGGGAATCCTAATAAATCAAATAAAAAAGCTGGGACCGAGAGACTGAGAAAACAGCCTCTATCTCCAGGCAATCAGACTGTTTAAACAGTCACTGCTCCCACCCGGTACTCTACCCTGCACCTTAGAGACTGCTGCCGTAGGTACATAAGAGTCATTGAACACTGGTCACTT
This sequence comes from Coregonus sp. 'balchen', assembly GCA_902810595.1. NCBI lineage: Eukaryota > Metazoa > Chordata > Actinopteri > Salmoniformes > Salmonidae > Coregonus > Coregonus sp. 'balchen'. Next base: position 46,279,298 of record LR778281.1, read on the forward strand.
TAATAATGTTTACATTCTGTTTTACCCACTTCATATGTATATACTCAGACCCCTTGACTTTTTCTACCTTTTGTTACGTTACAGCCTTTTTCTAAAATGGATTAAATCGTTTTTTCCCCTCATCAATCTACACACAATACCCCATAATGACAAAGCAAAAACAGGTTTTTAGAAATTTTTGCAAAGCTATTAAAAATAACAAGCTGAAATATCAAATTTACATAAGTATTCAGACCCTTTACTCAGTACTTTGTTGAAGAACCTTTGGCAGCGATTACAGCCTCGAGTCTTCTTGAGTTTCTCCCATTCTTCTCTGCAGATCCTCTCAAGCTCTGTCAGGTTGGATGGGGAGCGTCGCTGCACAGCTATTTTCAGGTCTTTCCAGAGATGTTAGATTGGGTTCATGTCTGGGCTCTGGCTGGGCAATTCAAGGACATTCAGAGACTTGTCCCGAAGCCACTCCTGCGTTGTCTTGGTTGTGTGCTTAGGGTCGTTGTCCTGTTCGCCCCCAGTCTGAGGTCCTGAGCGCTCTGGAGCAGGTTTTCATCAAGGATCTCTCTGTACTTTGTTCCGTTCATCTTTCCCTCAATCCTGACTAGTCTCCCAGTCCCTGCTGCTGAAAAACATCCCCCACAGCATGATGCTGCCACCACCATGCTTCACCGTAGGGATGGTGCCAGGTTTCCTCCAGACGTGACGCTTGGCATTCAGGCCAAAGAGTTCAATCTTGGTTTCATCAGACCAGATAATCTTGTTTCTCGTGGTCTGAGAGTCTTTAGGTGCCTTTTGGCAAACTCCAAGCGGGCTGTCATGTGCCTTTTACTGAGGAGTGGCTTCCGTCTGGCCACTCTACCATAAAGGCCTGATTGGTGGAGTGCTGCAGAGATGGTTGTCTTTCTGGAAGATTCTCCCATCTCCACAGAGGAACTCTGGAGCTCTGTCAGAGTGACCATCGGGTTTTTGGTCACCTCCCTGACCAAGGCCCTTCTCCACCGATTACTCCGTTTTGGTCGGGCGGCCAAATCTAGGAAGAGTCTTGGTGGTTCCAAACTTCTTCCATTTAAGAATGATGGAGGCCACTGTGTTCTTGGGGACCTTCAATGCTGCAGACATTTTTTGGTGTCCTTCCCCAGATCTGTGCCTCGATACAATCCTGTCTCGGAGCTCTACGGACAATTCCTTCGACCTCTGACATGCACTGTCAACTGTGGGACCTTATATAGACAGGTGTGTGCCTTTCCAAATCATGTCCGATCAATTGAATTTACCACAGGTGGACTCCAATCAAGTTATAGAAACATCTCAAGGATGATCAATGGAAACAGGATGTACCGGAGCTCAATTTAGAGTCTCATAGCAAAGGGTCTGAATAATTATGTTAATAAGGTACTTCTGTTTTTTTTTTTATATATATATTTGCAAAAACAATTTAAAAAACTGTTTTCACTTGGTCGTCATGGGGTATTGTGTGTAGATTGAGGAGGGAAAATATTGATTTAATCCATTTTAGAATAAGCCTGTAACGTAACAATTTGGAAAAAATAAAAGGGTCTGAATACTTTCCAAATGCACAGTACTGTATTCTGGACATAGCTCATCCTATATAACTACTGCTGTACATACTGTATTCTGGACATAGCTCATCCTATATAACTACTGCTGTACATACTGTATTCTGGACATAGCTCATCCTATATAACTACTGCTGTACATACTGTATTCTGGACATAGCTCATCCTATATAACTACTGCTGTCCATACTGTATTCTGGACATAGCTCATCCTATATAACTACTGCTGTACATACTGTATTCTGGACATAGCTCATCCATATATAACTACTGCTGTTCATACTGTATTCTGGACATAGCTCATCCATATATAACTACTGCTGTACATACTGTATTCTGGACATAGCTCATCCTATATAACTACTGCTGTCCATACTGTATTCTGGACATAGCTCATCCATATATAACTACTGCTGTACATACTGTATTCTGGACATAGCTCATCCTATATAACTACTGCTGTCCATACTGTATTCTGGACATAGCTCATCCATATATAACTACTGCTGTACATACTGTATTCTGGACATAGCTCATCCTATATAACTACTGCTGTCCATACTGTATTCTGGACATAGCTCATCCTATATAACTACTGCTGTACATACTGTATTCTGGACATAGCTCATCCTATATAACTACTGCTGTACATACTGTATTCTGGACATAGCTCATCCTATATAACTACTGCTGTACATACTGTATTCTGGACATAGCTCATCCTATATAACTACTGCTGTACATACTGTATTCTGGACATAGCTCATCCTATATAACTACTGTTGTACATACTGTATTCTGGACATAACTCATCCTATATATCTACTGCTGTACATACTGTATTCTGGACATAGCTCATCCTATATATCTACTGCTGTACATACTGTATTCTGGACATAGCTCATCCTATATAACTACTGCTGTACATACTGTATTCTGTACATAGCTCATCCTATATAACTACTGCTGTTCATACTGTATTCTGGACATAGCTCATCCTATATAACTACTGCTGTACATACTGTATTCTGGACATAGCTCATCCATATATAACTACTACTGTACATACTGTATTCTGGACATAGCTCATCCATATATAACTACTGCTGTACATACTGTATTCTGGACATAGCTCATCCATATATAACTACTGCTGTACATACTGTATTCTGGACATAGCTCATCCATATATAACTACTGCTGTACATACCTTTTCTATTGATATACTGTCCATTCTGTCTTTACACATTATGTGTATATATATTTACACTGAACAAAAATATAAATGCAACATGCAACAATTTCAAAGATTTTACTGAGTTACATTTCATATGAGGAAATCAGTCAATTGAAATACATTTATTAGGCCCTAATCTATGGATTTCACATGACTGGGAATACAAATATTCATCTGTTGGTCACAGATCCTGATGTGGATTTCCCAGTTAGGCATAGTAAGCATAATTAATTACATCATGACAAGCTAACAATTAATGGTTAAATAGTTCATCACAACATCACAAGAAGAGGCCTGAAACAGAGCAAGGAAATACCTCAGGGAATTGTGAAACAGAGCCAGGAAATGGCTCTGTTAGTTTTTAACCATATGATGAGGATTGTTCAGTGGACTATGGAATAGACATGGTTAATCAACAAACACGGAACTAGGATTAAACATTGATACATCTCTGTTGCTAGGCAAGAACGTAATTGGTTTCTCTCACTGGGGTGTTTGTTCTCTGGTCATCTGACCGGTCTTCGGTTGTATTATCTTATCAGTGACTGAAACCAGGCTGAACCCTTTGTCTCTCCTTGAGCGTCTTCCTGATTAAATTACAGCGTGACAGGGTGGGACAGAGGGGTTAGGCTTGGGTATGACCTGCCATGTCCACAATCAATCTCCAGGTCAAGCCAGGGTTGAACAAAGTTCAAACTGAACATGATTATTTTTTACATGAAAGGGCTGTTATTTGTGCATGACAAAACTTGATTTGATTGGTCACACCATCATTGTTTCCAAACTGAATACATAGAAGGAGGAGAAGTCAGATTTCGCCACTATCATAAATTAAGTAAGTGGGCGGAGCAGTCAAGAGGTGAAAACTGGAGACAGTGGTGGTGGAACCATAGAGGGAGGGGTTAAGCTAAAATGTACACTACCGTTCAAAAGTTTGTGGTCACTTAGAAATGTCCTTTTTTTTTTTTTAAAGAAAAGCAATTATTTTGTCAATTAAAATAACATCAAATTGATCAGAAATACAGTGTAGACATTGTTAATGTTGTAAATGGCTATTGTAGCTGGAAACGACTGATTTTTTATGGAATATCTACATAGGCGTACAGAGGCCCATTATCAGCAACCATCAGTCCTGTGTTCCAATGGCACGTTGTGTTTGCTAATCCAAGTTTATCATTTTAAAAGGCTAATTGATCATTTGAAAATCATAAGCATAAGCTCGTACAGGATAACTTATATATCCTAACTTCACTTTGTTGGGCAAATACTCAACTTCAAACTCAAAAGAACAGACAATGACTCTTCTGTTTCCCCACTCTCGCCACCCTGTTTACGTCGCACCAAACGGCGAGCATCACACACACCGGGAATCTTCCCCTTCAGTCGGTCAACTTTTACATTTACTGTTACCCCAGTAATCGCTCCTTTCAACGGCGCCCTTTTCTTGAGAGCGAAACAATTCACAATTCTTTCCCCCATTTGTTTAACTCAGAGCGCCTTCTCCCTCTGCCCAATAGAAACACAAACAATTATCACTAGACCACTTCTGGTTACCCTCACCGATTCCACTATACCCAACGCTCTTTTCACCCACCCTGAAACCACAAATAGATCAGCCAAAAGTGTAAACTTTTTTGAAATATTTCACTCCTGCTGTCACAGACTCATCTTTATCCTGACCCTCGGTGCAAGCCTTGGGCTCCGAGTACTTCACCACACCTACCACCTCCGATACTTCACCCTCATTCACTTCCATTTCTCCTCCTGTCTTCAGCTCACTTCTTTAACAAACCTTCACCCTTTTTTCCACCATTTTTAACCGACTCAAGCTCCCAATCTTCCAAGTATACGTCTCGTTGTGATAATACTGCACTTCTCCTGACATACACCTTGTTCCTGCTTTCTCAAGGGACGCCATTTACGAGGCTCTCCAACCGAATCTTTGTCTAAAGTTACTTCCACTGTACTCCTGGTTCGAACCAGGGGACTCTGGCATCGCTGCCTATCTCTCAATTTTCAAATCAAATCAAATCAAATCAAATCAAATTTTATTGGTCACATGCGCCGAATACAACAGGTGCAGACATTACAGTGAAATGCTTACTTACAGCCCTTAACCAACAGTGCATTTATTTTAAACAAAAAAGTAAGAATAAAACAACAACAAAAAAGTGTTGAGAAAAAAAAGAGCAGAAGTAAAAAATAAAGTGACAGTAGGGAGGCTATATATACAATAGAGTAAAGTGACAGTAGGGAGGCTATATATACAGGGGGGTACCGTTGCATAGTCAATGTGCGGGGGCACCGGCTAGTTGAGGTAATATGTACATGTGGGTAGAGTTAAAGTGACTATGCATAAATACTTAACAGAGTAGCAGCAGCGTAAAAAAGGATGGGGTGGGGGGGCAGTGCAAATAGTCCGGGTAGCCATGATTAGCTGTTCAGGAGTCTTATGGCTTGGGGGTAGAAGCTGTTGAGAAGTCTTTTGGACCTAGACTTGGCACTCCGGTACCGCTTGCCGTGCGGTAGCAGAGAGAACAGTCTATGACTAGGGTGACTGGAGTCTTTGACAATTTTGAGGGCCTTCCTCTGACACCGCCTGGTATAGAGGTCCTGGATGGCAGGGAGCTTTGCCCCAGTGATGTACTGGGCCGTACGCACTACCCTCTGTAGTGCCTTGCGGTCAGAGGCCAAGCAGTTGCCATACCAGGCGGTGATGCAACCAGTCAGGATGCTCTCGATGGTGCAGCTGTAGAATTTTTTGAGGATCTGAGGACCCATGCCAAATCTTTTTAGTCTCCTGAGGGGGAATAGGCTTTGTCGTGCCCTCTTCACGACTGTCTTGGTGTGTTTGGACCATGATAGTTCGTTGGTGATGTGGACACCAAGGAACTTGAAGCTCTCAACCTGTTCCACTACAGCCCCGTCGATGAGAATGGGGGCGTGCTCAGTCCTCTTTTTTTTCCTGTAGTCCACAATCATCTCCTTTGTCTTGGTCACGTTGAGGGAGAGGTTGTTGTCCTGGCACCACACGGCCAGATCTCTGACCTCCTCCCTATAGGCTGTCTCATCGTTGTCGGTGATCAGGCCTACCACTGTTGTGTCGTCGGCAAACTTAATGATGGTGTTGGAGTCGTGCCTGGCCATGCAGTCATGGGTGAACAGAGAGTACAGGAGGGGACTGAGCACGCACCCCTGAGGGGCCCCCGTGTTGAGGATCAGTGTGGCAGATGTGTTGTTACCTACCCTTACCACCTGGGGGCGGCCCGTCAGGAAGTCCAGGATCCAGTTGCAGAGGGAGGTGTTTAGTCCCAGGATCCTTAGCTTAGTGATGAGCTTTGAGGGCACTATGGTGTTGAATGCTGAGCTGTAGTCAATGAATAGCATTCTCACGTAGGTGTTCCTCTTGTCCAGGTGGGAAAGGGCAGTGTGGAGTGCGATAGAGATTGCATCATCTGTGGATCTGTTGGGGCGGTATGCAAATTGGAGTGGGTCTAGGGTTTCTGGGATTATGCTGTTGATGTGAGCCATGACCAGTCTTTCAAAGCACTTCATGGCTACAGACGTCAGTGCCACGGGTCGGTAGTCATTTAGGCAGGTTATCTTAGAGTTCTTGGGCACGGGGACTATGGTGGTCTGCTTGAAACATGTTGGTATTACAGACTCAGTCAGGGACATGTTGAAAATGTCAGTGAAGACACTTGCCAGTTGGTCAGCACATGCTCGGAGTACACGTCCTGGTAATCCGTCTGGCCCTGCGGCCTTGTGAATGTTGACCTGCTTAAAAGTCTTACTCACATCGGCTACGGAGAGCGTGATCACATAGTCGTCCGGAACAGCTGGTGCTCTCATGCATGCTTCAGTGTTGCTTGCCTCGAAGCGAGCATAGAAGTGGTTTAGCTCGTCTGGTAGGCTTGTGTCACTGGGCAGCTCGCGGCTGTGCTTCCCTTTGTAGTCTGTAATAGTTTTCAAGCCCTGCCACATCCGACGAGCGTCAGAGCCAGTGTAGTATGATTCAATCTTAGACCTGTATTGACTCTTTGCCTGTTTGATGGTTCGTCGGAGGTCATAGCGGGATTTCTTATAAGCGTCCGGGTTAGAGTCCCGTTCCTTGAAAGCGGCAGCTCTACCCTTTAGCTCAGTGCGGATGTTTCCTGTAATCCATGGCTTCTGGTTGGGGTATGTACGTACGGTCACTGTGGGGACGACATCATCGATGCACTTATTGATGAAGCCAGTGACTGATGTGGTGTACTCCTCAATGCTGTCTGAAGAATCCCTGAACATGTTCCAGTCTGTGCTAGCAAAACAGTCCTGTAGCTTAGCATCTGCGTCATCTGACCACTTTTTTATTAGCCGAGTCACTGGTGCTTCCTGCTTCAGTTTTTGCTTATAAGCAGGAATCAGGAGGATAGAGTTATGGTCAGATTTGCCAAATGGAGGGCGAGGGAGAGCTTTGTATGCGTCTCTGTGTGTGGAGTAAAGGTGGTCTAGAGTTTTTTTCCCCTCTGGTTGCACATTTAACATGCTGGTAGAAATGAGGTAGAACGGATTTAAGTTTCCCTGCATTAAAGTCCCCTGCTACTAGGAGCGCTGCATCTGGATGAGCGTTTTCCTGTTGATTAATGGCCTTGTACAACTCATTCAGTGCAATCTTAATGCCAGCATTGGTTTGTGGTGGTAAATAGACAGCTATGAAAAGTATAGATGAAAACTCTCTTGGTAAATAGTGTGGTCTACAGCTTATCATAAGATACTCTACCTCAGGCGAGCAAAACCTTGAGACTTCCTTAGTATTTGATTTTGTGCACCAGCTGTTGTTTACAAAAATACAGAGACCGCCACCCCTCGTCTTACCCGAGTCTGCCGTTCTGTCCTGCCGATGTAGCGTATAGCCTGCTAGCTGAATGTTGTCATTGTTGTCATTCAGCCACGACTCCGTGAAACATAAGATATTACAGTTTTTAATGTCCCGTTGGTAGGATAACCGTAATCTTAAATCGTCCATTTTATTATCCAAAGCTTGAACGTTGGCTAATAGGATTGATGGGAGAGGCAGTTTACTCGTTCGCCGTCGGATCTTTACAAGGCACCCCGACCTACGTCCACGGTATCTCCGTCTCTTCCTCACGCGAATGACGGGGATCTGGGCCTTGTCTGGAGTCTGTAGAATATCCTTCGCGAACGCCTCGTTGAAAAAAAAGTGTTCGTCCAACGCGAGGTGAGTAATCGCTGTCCTGATATCCAGAAGCTCTCTTTGGTTATAAGAGACGATGGCATAAACATTATGTACAAAATAAATTACAAATAACGCGGAAAAACACACATAATAGTACAATTGGTTAGAGGGCTGTCTTGTTCTTGGCTTACCCGTCCGTAAAGTTCAGCGCTCTCTCGCTTCGCCACTACGAATGTACAGTACACACTCCTTCTTGAATCCTGAAAGGTCAAAGTTTACTTGGCTGCTGGCTTGTAATATTCTGCACAAGGGATGTGCAATCGATCTCCAAATCATCGATTGTTCTCATCGTCGGCATCCTGGAGTGTGGGCATTGCAATTGGCTCAGAACAGGGCAGCACGGCTGGCCCTTGGATGTACACAGAGAGCTAACATTAATAATATGCATCTCAATCTCTCTGGAGATTGTAGAGTAGGCCAGAAGGCTAAACTGAAAAACCTAACCTCGATCAAATAAAACAATGGCGGAGCTGCAAAAGTACTTCTGTGCAAGGATGTTTATTTACATCATGATTCCGGAAGAAAAACAGTACTGCCACCAAACGTACACATTATGGGCTTAAACAGCCCCATCAACAGCTCAATCAAAACAGTCCCCCTCTTGAACTTAGTTTTCTTCAGTGGGGTTTATCGGCGGTTGGCATCCAACGTTATGGTGCATTACCGCCACCTACTGTACTGGAGTGTGGGCCAGAGACAGGGAGAAACTAAATCCTACCTGCCAGCCACGTTGCTCTTAAAAAAATATAACACAAATATTTGAGACTATATCTAATGACGTTCTGCTCAATACAGTCTTTAAACTAATTTCCTGTATCCCCTTCTCCCTCATACTGGATCTCATCCTCTCTCTTTCCCTCTGATACTGTCCACACTGTTCTGCCCACATGCTCCACGATCTCTGTTTCCTGACAATAATCACACTTTCCTGTTGGATGCTTTCCTATCACATTTAAGGTCTTATTCAACTGACTGTGTCCCACCCTTAATCTAGTAAAAATAGCCTCCTCTCTGCTGTCCCTTCCTGCTGTCCTCCCCGACTTTCCTCTGTACTTGAAATAAATGCCTTCCCTTATTATCTCTATTCCACTGCTCCTGCCATCTCTGCACCATCACTGTCCATATCAGGCTTTTTGCCTGTGCCTTGCTCATTGAAACTACAACATCAACGTCCCCACTACTAAGTGCTTGTTTAGACAGTACATCAACTGCCTCGTTCCCCTCCACCCCCACATGGGCTGGGACCCAAGTAAATCTGATCTGTATACCCATCTGTTTAATCCTGCCATGGGTTTGTAGCACCTCATAAAGCAGGTATTGTCTGCTACGTGAGCTAAAGGACTGGAGACTCATTAACACTGCACATGAATCAGAACAAATAACTACTCTGTCTGGCTTGACTTCCTCCACCCACTGCAAGGCCAACAGTATGGCCATCAGCTCCACCCACTGCAAGGCCAACAGTATGGCCATCAGCTCCACCCACTGCAAGGCCAACAGTATGGCCATCAGCTCCGCCCACTGCAAGGCCAACAGTATGGCCATCAGCCCCGCCCACTGCAAGGCCAACAGTATGTCCATCAGCTCCACCCACTACAAGGCCAACAGTATGGCCATCAGCTCCACCCACTGCAAGGCCAACAGTATGGCCATCAGCTCCACCCACTACAAGGCCAACAGTATGGCCATCAGCTCCACCCACTGCAAGGCCACAACAGTATGGCCACCAGCTCCACCCACTGCAAGGCCAACAGTATGGCCATCAGCTCCGCCCACTGCAAGGCCAACAGTATGGCCACCAGCTCCACCCACTGCAAGGCCAACAGTATGGCCATCAGCTCCACCCACTGCAAGGCCAACAGTATGGCCATCAGCTCCGCCCACTGCAAGGCCAACAGTATGGCCATCAGCTCCACCCACTGCAAGGCCAACAGTATGGCCATCAGCTCCACCCACTGCAAGGCCAACAGTATGGCCATCAGCTCCGCCCACTGCAAGGCCAACAGTATGGCCACCAGCTCCGCCCACTGCAAGGCCAACAGTATGGCCACCAGCTCCACCCACTGCAAGGCCAACAGTATGGCCATCAGCTCCGCCATATATACAGCCAGATGATCTGTAATACGTTTCCTGACTCTCACCCCACATTCCTGCACTACAAATGCTGACCCAGTGCGTCCTGTCCTTGGATCTTTGAACCATCTGTGTAAATGGCCACAAAATCCTGATACACAGTTTCCAGACGTCTCTTAAAGAAATCAGCTGGATCAACCCCCTCCCTATCTTTCTGTAGTCTCTCCAACACTTCTAGATCAACTACTGGAGGCGGGAGTAGCCATGATGGATTTACAGGAATAACTACCGTTGGACTAAACTCCCTTCCATACAGTGAGGGAAAAAAGTATTTGATCCCCTGCTGATTTTGTACGTTGTCTATAATTGTAATTTTTGTTATTTCTCTCCAACACTTCTCGATCAACTAGGCGGGAGTAGCCATGGTGGATTTAAAGTTTAGTACCATTGGACTTAACTCCCTCACTGTACAGTCCCATCTCCTTCGCCTGGGTATTACCCACCCACCCAAAGCTTGTGTTCTGTCGTCGCTCATGTTCCCAGCATGCCTGTAAAATCCCTTTCACAGGATGAGACAAACCATGCCCTTGTAGGTTGACCCATTAATTCATTGCCAGCTGCTGTCTCCTAATCTGCAATGGCGTATCCCCCATCTCCACCTGTAATGCAGCCACTGGGGACGTCCGAAACACCCCACTACATATTCGGAGTCCTTGCACCTGTATGAGATCTAGCCTTTCCAGTGAGATCCGGGCTGCCGGACCATATGCTATACTTCCATAGTCTATTACAGATCGGATCAATGCAACATACATGGTCTTCAATGAGGAACGCCCAGCCCCCCACTCCTTCCCCGTCAGACAGCGCATTACATTTAGCACCTTCCTCCACTTTCCCACCACTCTCTCAATGTGTTCTGCCCAGGTCAGTCTAGTGTCAAAGTATACCCCAAGGAACCTGAAGCCCCCCACCTCTCCAAGTTTCTCCCATATAACCTCAAGAATACATAATCTCACACCTTCCTCCTGGTAAAGAAAAAACACTGAGTTTTCTCTACAGAGAACCTGAATCCCCACATGAATGCCCACCGCTCTACCTCATCAATTGCTTCCTGTACCATCCTGACTATGTATGGCACATTTCTTCCTCTCTTCCATAAGGCCCCATCATCTGCAAATAACGACCTTCCAATATCCGGCCGTACCTGAGAGCAAACATCATTGATCATGATTGAGAACAACAGAGGACTAATCACGCTCCCCTGCGGTGTACCGTTATCCACCAGGTATCTGCCTGATAGAGACTTCCCCACCCTCACCTGGATAGACCTTCCAAACAGGAAATCCTTTATCCAGTTGTACGTTCTTCCTCCTAACCCCCATAATATCAAGCTTGATTAACAGCCCCTCCTTCCACATCATATCATACGCCTTCTCCACATCAAAAAAGACATCTACAACAGTCTCCTTGTTCACCTGAGCCTTCCTGACCTCTGCTTCTAAGCAGATGGGTGTTATGACTCATATTGTGGTACTTCATGAAATCAAATTATATTTGTCCACTTGGTGGCGATATCCAACTTATGTTAGTAACTCTAACAGCCTGTTCTCCTGGCTGCACAACAGGACTAGCAGGAGAGGGCTGTTCATGGATCCATCTGGGGATAACTTTAGGACAATGACGAACTTGTATTATTGCATGAGTCCGGCTGGAGACTGGGTCAACCTCAGTGCCCAAACTCATGGCGGCGGTGTTCAATTTGGAATACTCCCCCGACGGGTATGAACTTCGGGGACACGGATGGAATGGATGTCACGTGTCTGTCTCTCTCTCTCTCTGTATTCCTTTAGGGAAAGTTGTAAGATATTAATAGTGTCAGTAATCACAATCCACACACTAGCCGACAAAACGCAACGATTTATGATGGAGTTGAGTAGCGACTAGTGTGGGCGGCAGGGGCGCTCGGTGCAGTTTAAGATTAGGGAGGACTAATTTGTATTTTTTTATGAGCATGGCCTTAATTTATAGTACAGCATATTGGATGACTGTCATTCATATTCCATTCACCCAGTTCAATGTAACATCGATAGGTTTAGGCTAATACATGATATTATAACCTACCCTACCCTATAACCTACCCTATGAATGAAAGTTTACAACGTAGGTGCACAGGTCGAGAGAAATTTGAGTAATCAATAACGCCTTCCACACTCTGGCCTGCATCTAGCTGATCTAGGGTGTAATCATTAGTCCAACAGTTGCAAACGAGAGCTTCTGTTGGACACATTGAGGTATGTTTATCCCCGTTCCGTTTGCTTCAGTTCAATAAACTTTTTCAACAGAATTGGAGGAATGAACACACCCTTGATCACCCGCACACACTGTTCACTTTAATAACAGCCACATACAAACAGCATCATCTACTTTGATCGTTGTGTAATTTCTTCTTGCATTTACGTGCTCTCCTCCTCTAATCTTTTCCCTTCGCTTGTGGACTTCAGTGCACAACACAACAGCTGTCTGTGACCAGGCGAAAAAAACCTTTCCAAGCCAAACCTTCATACCATAACCGCTAACCGCTACACACAGCCAACATCGTTGTTACCATATTAGCTAATGCCATAAGTCAACATAGCCACTAGAACCAACGCGTTCCAGTGTTGGATTGCCATAGTCAGCTAGCTAAAAATTAATAGCATTCCTCTCTGTTTGAGTAGGCTAAATTAGCTAGCTGCATTAGCTAAGTAAGTGACTGTGGAAAAGAATACAACGAAATATAGCTAGCTCTCTTTCTGCTGCTGCTCCTTCATTTTTGAAGAAATGTATTTGTTCAAAACTGTTCAACTATTGTCTTTCTCGGACTACATTTTTACATTTAGCAGATGCTCTTATCCAGAGCGACTTACAGTTAGTGAGTGCATACATTTTTCATACTGCCCCCCCCCCCCCCCGTGGGAAAACGAACCCACAACCCTGGCGTTGCAAGCGCCATGCTCTACCAACTGAGCTACAGGGGACTACTGCACTTATGCACTGCAGTGCTAGCTAGCTGTAGCTTATGCTTTCAGTACTAGAGTCATTCTCTGATCCTTTGATTGGGTGGACAACATGTCAGTTCATGCTGCAAGAGCTCTGATAGGAAGTCGCCATAGTTACTGTGTAAGTCTATGGAAGGGGATGAGAACCTTGAGCCTCCTAGGTTTTGTATTGAAGTCAATGTACCCAACATGCACACAAGATAAAAATACATGCACGAGACGCAAACTAGTGCACGTGTTTACATGATTCTGCATATGCTATAATTGTATTCAACATTCTGGCTTGTAGAGGTCGTGAAAGGAAATGTTCCTGATTCAAATGCTAATTTCTGCCCGACGCAGAATTCAATGCAATTCAATGTCAGGTTTCCAGGCAAAAGGTCCTTATTTTCAGAGGTATACTGGCCCCGGCAGGCAAAACAGCAAAATACTCCACATAAACGTGAATCGATTCTCAATTTCGATAAGGTTCTAGAAACACAAAGCCCTTTTTTACTTTCATATCACATCAAAATAATTTCGCAAATGCAAAATATACACTTACTTGTGTGATGTCACGAGAGGCTGTGTCCTGGAGGGACGTTACATCCCCCTGAGATGGCTGCAAACCCAGACAGCTATGGCTCCATCTGCTGGTATGGTCGGGAACTCCACCCCTCTATGGCCAATCTTCCCACGCAGCTGAAACAGATCAGGAGCTGATGAGCTGGAGGTTTTAAAGGGAAGAGACACACTGAGAGTGGGTGTGTGGGTTGTGAAGTAACACAGTCTCCAACCTGGGCTCTCTGGAGGACAAGAGTGCTGCACGTCCACTTCCATGAGGAATATAAGGATTTGGAGATACTTACCTTTGGGAAATACTCACCTTTGGATATATTCGCCTGTGGAACTACGGGAGAGACATTGGGAAGGACTTTTTGCTGGGTTGGCCACTAGCTGCAACGTGGTCTACAGTAAGGCTGGGGAAAAGTTATCTGAGCGAGTGAGAATTATGATTTTGGATGTGGAAGAGACATCCCTGAACTGTTAACCCTTAAAGAGCCACAAGAGAACAGAATTTGGTTATATTTTCGTTAATTTCCCAAGACCTTTAATAAAATCCTTGTTTTGTTTGAACCTTGTCTCCTTGCACTACTTGAGCAATCCCGCTGAAAGCTGTGTAGCCTCTCGTGACGTCACACTGTATACTGTTTTAACCTGCTTTATCACAGTTGTAGCCGACAATTTTTCAGTGACGACACGTTTCTGGCGGCATGCTAGATAGGTAATTAGCACAGGTGGTCCCTCACATGTGTTCGGAGACGCAGAAAGCTAAGTAGCACAGGTAGTCCACTCTGTTTTCCGTAAACAAGCGCTGTAACATTGGAACTATGGCTGTGTGGGAACCTTAACTCTATAAAGGTGTATCAATTTAACCTTTTGTTTTTAGAAAATTATTTCTCGCTGACATGAAAGATAAGGTCCTAAGGCACTGCATCGCAGTGCTAGCTGTGCCACTAGAGATCCTGGTTCGAGTCCAGGCTCTGTCGCAGCCGGCCACGACCGGGAGACCCATGGGCGGCGCACAATTGGTTCAGCGTCGTCCAAGGTAGGGGAGGGTTTGGCCGTGTCACGGTTTCGGCCGAGGCTGCTCCTCCTCCTTGTTCGGGCAGGTTTCGGCGGTCGTCGTCCCCGGAGTACTAGCTGCCACCGATCTATGTTTCATGTTCGTTTGGTTTTGTCTGGATGTTGTACACCTGTGTCTAGTTAGTCCTCATTAGTGTCCTATTTAGTTCTCGTTGTGTGTGTATGGTGTTGTGTGTGATTGCTCCTCTGTTTGGTGTTCTGAGCTACGTATTCTTCCCTCCGTGGTTGGAGCGGTTTTCCACATGTTAGTGCGCCTTTTGTTTGACGCCTGTGTGCGCCTTTATTTCGCCTCCGGGCTTATTGTTCTCGTGTACTACGTGAATAACTCACTAAAGTCTTTTGGACTTAGCTTCTGCGTCCTGCGCTTGATTCCTGCACCACACCCACCTTCAGCACCCCTGACAGGCCGGCAGGGATGTGGGTTCGTTTCCCACGGGGGGCCAGTATGAAAAAAAAAAAACACAAAACAAAAAAACATGTATGCATTCACTAACTTTAAGTCGCTCTGGATAAGACCGTCTGCTAAATGACTAAAATGTAAATGTAAAAATGTCCTTATGCTTCCAAAACCGTACCACAAGCGATGCGTGTTAATGTTTAGACCGAACGTCGGGGCTCTTCACCAAAAAAAGCAAAGCACAACTATAGATATCTTACATACTCATTAATGGGGCTTGCGAAGCAAGAGTTCTCACTTTAAATCTTTGACATACTTCTGATTTATTATTATTATTATTATTATTATTAATGTGGCTTGCAACAGCAGCCAGCCACACTTGAAATATTGTAACAATTATTTCTGACTTTAAAAAAAGTATTATTCGGAACACTACTTTTCTTACACGTTTAAGCTAGAAACGCTGTTCAAACTTTAAAAACGTGCCGACGGGTCTGGAATAGTGTGCCAGCGTACACCTTTATGTCTTCCATCCACTTTCATGGGATTTCCTCAGCATTCTTAAGGTCCCATTGTGACATCATCACTTCAACACATTCTATCCAAGTTACAATGTAACTTTTGACACAAGCCACGTTGGCTGGTGGTCACACACACAGCATTTGGGATTTAAAAAATAATAATCCAAAGCCCAAATGTAGATGTTTGTTGAATTGACCTGAGAGGCTATTAAAATGTGACTGTCCTAGTGTTTCTTGGCTAGTTACATTGTTTGGTTCACAGGTTCTAGGTTGTTTTTCAATATTAGTTTGAGTTTGCTGCAACTGTCAGCTGGTAACACAGACACAGAGATTACCATCTTTGATAGACAAGGAGTTCTGCTACCACGGTAACAGCCCACCGCTTAAAGGGGCAGCTGAACATTTTTGTCTCACCTAGTGACTAAAATATTTGTGGGGGTAAATTGTGCTTGATTGAGCATGGAGCAGTACAAAAACCTTTTATTCATTAACTTTTAGTAATTTCTTATCAAAACACTCAAATAATTTAATTATGCTCCTAAATGTATTTTAATGCTCCTAAACAAACGTACTCTGAGTGTACAAAACATTAAGAACACCGTCCTAATATTGAGTTGCACCCCCCCTTTTGCCCTCAAAACAGCCTCAATTCGTCGGGGCATGGACTCAAGGTGAAGAAAGCGTTCCACAGGGATGCTGGCCCATGTTGACTCCAATGCTTCCCACAGTTGTGTCAAGTTGGCTGGATGTCCTTTGGGTGGTGGAACATTCTTGATGCACACGGGAAACTATTGAGCGTTGCAGTTCTTGACACAAACCGGTGCGCCTGGCACCTACTACCATACCCCGTTCAAAGGCAGTTAAATCTCGACTTGCCCATTCACCCTCTAAATGGCACACACACACACTCCATGTCTCAATTGTCTCGAGGCTTAAAACTCCTTATTTAACCTGTCTCCTCCCCCTTCAGCTACACTGATTTTGAAGTGGATTTAACAAGTGACATCAATAAGGGATCATAGCTCTCACCTGGTCAATGGCCGTGTAAAAAAGTTTAAAATGGAGATGCATCTCCTCTTTCTCCCTTTAAGCTATCAACACATTTACATACATTTACATTTACATTTACGTCATTTAGCAGACGCTCTTATCCAGAGCGACTTACAAATTGGTGCATTCACCTTATAGCCAGTGGGATAACCACTTTACAATATGTATTTATTTTATTTTATTTTTTATTTTTGGGGGGGTTGGGGTAAGGGGGTGTTGAAGGATTACTTTATCCTATCCCAGGTATTCCTTAAAGAGGTGGGGTTTCAAGTGTCTCCGGAAGGTGGTGAGTGACTCCGCTGTCCAGGCGTCGTGAGGGAGCTTGTTCCACCATTGGGGTGCCAGAGCAGCGAACAGTTTTGACTGGGCTGAGCGGGAACTATGCTTCCGCAGAGGAAGGGGAGCCAGCGGGCCAGAGGTGGATGAACACAATGCCCTCGTTTGGGTGTAGGGACTGATCAAAGCCCGAAGGTACAGAGGTGCCGTTCCCCTCACTGCTCCATAGGCAAGCACCATGGTCTTGTAGCGGATGCGAGCTTCAACTAGAAGCCAGTGGAGTGTGCAGAGGAGCGGGGTGACGTGAGAGAACTTGGGAAGGTTGAACACCAGACGGGCTGCGGCATTCTGGATGAGTTGTGGGGGTTTAATGGCACAGGCAGGGAGCCCAGACAACAGCGAGTTGCAGTAATCCAGATGGGAGATGACAAGTGCCTGGATTAGGACCTGTGCCGCTTCCTGTGTAAGGTAGGGTCGTACTCTGCGAATGTTGTAGAGCATGAACCTACAGGATCGGGTCACCGCTTTGATGTTAGCGGAGAACGACAGGGTGTTGTCCAGGATCACGCCAAAGCTCTTCGCACTCTGGGAGGAGGACACAACGGAGTTGTCAACCGTGATGGTGAGATCATGGAGCGGGCAGTCCTTCCACGGGAGGAAGAGCAGCTCCGTCTTGCCGAGGTTCAGCTTGAGGTGGTGATCCGTCATCCACACTGATATGTCTGCCAGACATGCAGAGATGCGACTCGCCACCTGGTTATCAGAAGGGGGAACTGCTGCCACCATCAACATTGCTTCTATCTGAGTTAGTGTCTGGGAGACTTCATGGGGAGGTTTTCCGGACATAGATTAAGCCTAGTCCTTGACTAAAAAAAGCAAGCATAATGGGGATTCCCCATCAAAAGCTCTCTCTTTAGGCCTGGACTAGGCTTAATCTGTGTGTAGGAAACCACTCTTTTTATGTATTATAGTTTAGGCATAAGCAGTGGTGTAGTGGGGCCTGGAGAAGTCAAAAGGCCCTTCCGGTGAAGGAAATGTGCTCTGTGTAATTCACAGGTTTCAGTTCATTGTTTTTTGCTCTGAGTAACGTTTTTAAATAGAAAAACAACTAAATTGGATGTTCTAAGTCCACAACAATGCTTAAACCACATCAGGAGACTACTTTTGAGGTCTGGGAAATTTTTTAGAATGACCCTTTTAATTCAAGCGCGCAGACACCTAGCAATGGTTGGTTAGCGGCGTTTCTGTAGCAGATGAGATGGAGTTTGCAAATGGCCACTGAATTTATGCAAATAATCATGATATCATTCTGCCAGGTAGGCAAAGGCTACTTTGTAGCTAGTTAACGTTTCATTAAGAAGGTTTTTGGGAAAGCCGTCGATCTACCAGAAGAAGGTTAGATATATCATTAGCATCGCTATATTTTTCCTGTTCCTTAATTCTTTGAAACATGGAAGTTATACTTCATATTATGAGGCATGTCTTTTACCTTGCTTCAAATGTAGCCTATAGCCAAAATCACACCATAGAAACGTGGAGGCAATTACTTTATAAAGACTTCCTCATATCTATGTAAGTCGCTCTGGATAAGAGCGTCTGCTAAATGACCTAAATGTAAATGTAAATGTATTCTCCTGTTCTATTGTTTTCTTTCAACTTTCTTTCATGGTCTATCAGCCAAAGTCATTCTCCTAGTCATATTAGCAACCCCTGATAGTTGCATCTTTAGATCTCCCCTCGTTCTTTCTAATGGATATTTCCATCTCTGTCCATGAAACTGCTTGGGTGTTTTTTTCCGCAAATTGCATTTTTTAAACATTTGCGCGTAGGCGTACTGCCGTGTGCACGTCGCTGCGCTGAAAATGTGAAGAAATAATAGTTTATCAACGTTTTAAGCTAAACATTCTAATTTGTTCCATCGGCCTTATTCATTGATATCGCGTATACCCCCACTACACTACTTCGATAAGCGTATACCCCCACTACACTACTTCGATAAGCGTATACCCCCACTACACTACTTCGATAAGCGTATACCCCCACTACACTACTTCGATAAGCGTATACCCCCACTACACTACTTCGATAAGCGTATACCCCCACTACACTACTTCGATAAGCGTATACCCCCACTACACTACTTTCGATAAGCGTATACCCCCACTACAACTACTTCGATAAGCGTATACCCCCACTACACTACTTCGATAAGCGTATACCCCCACTACACTACTTCGATAAGCGTATACCCCCACTACACTACTTCGATAAGCGTATACCCCCACTACACTACTTCGATAAGCGTATACCCCCACTACACTACTTCGATAAGCGTATACCCCCACTACACTACTTCGATAAGCGTATACCCCCACTACACTACTTCGATAAGCGTATACCCCCACTACACTACTTCGATAAGCGTATACCCCACTACACTACTTCGATAAGCGTATACCCCCACTACACTACTTCGATAAGCGTATTCCCCCACTACACTACTTCGATAAGCGTATACCCCCACTACACTACTTCGATAAGCGTATCCCCCACTACACTACTTCGATAAGCGTATCCCCCACTACATACTTCGATAAGCGTATACCCCCACTACACTACTTCGATAAGCGTATTCCCCACTACACTACTTCGATAAGCGTATACCCCCACTACACTACTTCGTAAGCGTATTCCCCCACTACACTACTTCGATAAGCGTATACCCCCACTACACTACTTCGATAAGCGTATATCCCCCACTACACTACTTCGATAGCGTATTCCCCCCACTACACTACTTCGATACGCGTATACCCCCACCTACCTCTTCGATAAGCGTATACCCCCCACTACACTACTTCGATAAGCGTATTCCCCCACTCCTACTTCGATAAGCGTATACCCCCACTACACTACTTCGATAACGTATACCCCCACTACACTACTTCGATAAGCGTATACCCCCACTACACTACTTCGATAAGCGTATATCCCCCACTATACACTACTTCGATAAGCGTATACCCCCACTACACTACTTCGATAAGCTTATACCCCACTACACTACTTCGATAAGCGTATTCCCCCACTACACTACTTCGATAAGCCCTATACCCCCACTACACTACTTCGATAAGCGTATACCCCCACTATACACTACTTCGATAGCGTATTCCCCCACTACACTACTTCGATAGCGTATACCCCCACTACACTACTTCGATAAGCGTATACCCCCACTACACTACTTCGATAAGCGTATTACCCCACTACACTACTTCGATAAGCGTATTACCCCCACTACACTACTTCGAGAACGCGTATACCCCCACTACAATACTTCGAATAAGCCGTATCCCCCCACGACACTACTTCGATAAGCGTATGACCCCCCACTACCACTACTTCGATCAAGCGTATACCCCCACTACACTACTTAGCTAAGCGTATTCCCCCACTACACTCTTCCGATAAGCGTATACCCCCACTACACTACCTCGATAAGCGGATTCCCCCCACTACACTACTCTATAAGCGTATACCCCCAATACACTACTTCGATAGCGTATACCCCCACTACATACTCGATACGCGTATACCCCCCACTACACTACTTCGATAAGCGTTACCCCCACTACACTACTTTCGATAAGCGTTATACCCCCACTACACTACTTCGATACGCGTATACCCCCACTACACTACTTCGATAAGCGTATACCCCCACTACACTACTTCGATAAGCGTATACCCCCACTACACTACTTCGATAAGCGTATACCCCCATACACTACTTCGATAAGCGTATACCCCCACTACACTACTTCGATAAGCGTATAACCCCCCACTACACTACTTCGATAAGCGTATACCCCCACTACACTACTTCGATAAGCGTATACCCCCACTACACTACTTCGATAAGCGTATACCCCCACTACACTACTTCGATAAGCGTATACCCCCACTACCATACTTCGATAAGCGTATACCCCCACTACACTACTTCGATAAGCGTATACCCCCCACTACACTACTTCGATAAGCGTATACCCCCACTACAACTACTTCGATAAGCGTATACCCCCACTACACTACTTCGATAAGCGTATACCCCCACTACACTACTTCGATAAGCGTATACCCCCACTACACTACTTCGATAAGCGTATACCCCCCACTACACTACCTTCGATAAGCGTATACCCCCACTACACTACTTCGATAAGCGTATACCCCCACTACACTACTTCGATAAGCGTATACCCCCACTACACTACTTCGATAAGCGTATACCCCCCACTACACTACTTCGATAAGCGTATACCCCCACTACACTACTTCGATAAGCGTATACCCCCACTACACTACTTCGATAAGCGTATACCCCCACTACACTACTTCGATAAGCGTATACCCCCACTACACTACTTCGATAAGCGTATACCCCCACTACACTACTTCGATAAGCGTATACCCCCACTACACTACTTCGATAAGCGTATACCCCCACTACACTACTTCGATAAGCGTATACCCCCACTACACTACTTCGATAAGCGTATACCCCCACTACACTACTTCGATAAGCGTATACCCCCACTACACTACTTCGATAAGCGTATACCCCCACTACACTACTTCGATAAGCGTATACCCCCACTACAATCTTCGATAAGCGTATACCCCCACTACACTACTTCGATAAGCGTATACCCCACTACACACTAAACCCCTACTCGATAAGCGTATACCCCCACTACACTACTTCGATAAGCGTATACCCCCACTACACTACTTCGATAAGCGTATACCCCCACTACACTACTTCGATAAGCGTATACCCCCACTACACTACTTCGAAGGTACCCCACTACTTCGATAAGCGTATACCCCCACTACACTACTTCGATAAGCGTATACCCCCACTACACTACTTCGATAAGCATTACATTTTTACATTTCTAGTCATTTAGCAGACGCTCTTATCCAGAGCGACTTACAGGAGCAATTAGGGTTAAGTGCCTTGCTCAAGGGCACATCGGCAGATTTTTTCACCTAGTCTGCTCGGGGGGATTAGAACCAGCGACCTTTCGGTTACTGGCACAACGCTCTTAACCACTAAGCTACCTGCCGCCCCATCATGGGGATTAAGAAGTCAGTGTGTATATATATATACGCAGCATATACCCTCCACTACACCACTGGGCTTAAGAACTGAGGAATGCCTGTCTATAACCTCTGCTTATAAGGGCTTGTTATAATGCCACATAACCTGTATTAGCATAGTGATGGATGGGCCCGTGCTACACCCTCAGCCCTCGTCAATCTGCTCTGCTGTGTGCGTTCTAGGAGGGTGATGTCACCAGAACCAGTAGCTCGGACTCGGGTGTGGATAACTTCACCTTTAGTAACAATGTTACTAAAATGGTACTTATCACTGAAATAAAATGTGGCATTTTGCACTGTTGGCAGTTACATTACATTACAT
The DNA here is from genome assembly GCA_902810595.1 of Coregonus sp. 'balchen'. NCBI lineage: Eukaryota > Metazoa > Chordata > Actinopteri > Salmoniformes > Salmonidae > Coregonus > Coregonus sp. 'balchen'. Next base: position 46,301,817 of record LR778281.1, read on the forward strand.
TCTTAGTATTGTTGGCAGTTAGTATTGTTTAGTTCCTCCAGCCAGGCTGTGGTACAGGATGTAATACCCAGTCTAGGTGGTGCTGGTACAGGATGTAATACCCAGTCTAGGTGGTGCTGGTACAGGATGTAATACCCAGTCTAGGCGGTGCTGGTACAGGATGTAATACCCAGAGGGAGTCTAGGTGGTGCTGGTACAGGATGTAATACCCAGAGGGAGTCTAGGTGGTGCTGGTACAGGATGTAATACCCAGTCTAGGTGGTGCTGGTACAGGATGTAATACCCAGTCTAGGTGGTGCTGGTACAGGATGTAATACCCAGTCTAGGTGGTGCTGGTACAGGATGTAATACCCAATCTAGGTGGTGCTGGTACAGGATGTAATACCCAGTCTAGGTGGTGCTGGTACAGGATGTAATACCCAGTCTAGGTGGTGCTGGTACAGGATGTAATACCCAGTCTAGGTGGTGCTGGTACAGGATGTAATACCCAGAGGGAGTCTAGGTGGTGCTGGTACAGGATGTAATACCCAGAGGGAGTCTAGGTGGTGCTGGTACAGGATGTAATACCCAGTCTAGGTGGTGCTGGTACAGGATGTAATACCCAGTCTAGGTGGTGCTGGTACAGGATGTAATACCCAGTCTAGGTGGTGCTGGTACAGGATGTAATACCCAGTCTAGGCGGTGCTGGTACAGGATGTAATACCCAGTCTAGGCCGTGCTGGTACAGGATGTAATACCCAGTCTAGGTGGTGCTGGTACAGGATGTAATACCCAGTCTAGGTGGTGCTGGTACAGGATGTAATACCCAGTCTAGGTGGTGCTGGTACAGGATGTAATACCCAGTCTAGGTGGTGCTGGTACAGGATGTAATACCCAGTCTAGGTGGTGCTGGTACAGGGATGTAATACCCAGTCTAGGCGGTGCTGGTACAGGCTGTAATACCCAGAGGGAGTCTAGGTGGTGCTGGTACAGGATGTAATACCCAGTCTAGGTGGTGCTGGTACAGGATGTAATACCCCAGTCTAGGTGGTGCTGGTACAGGATGTAATACCCAGTCTAGGTGGTGCTGGTACAGGATGTAATACCCAGTCTAGGTGGTGCTGGTACAGGATGTAATACCCAGTCTAGGTGGTGCTGGTACAGGATGTAAATACCCAGTCTAGGCGGTGCTGGTACAGGATGTAATACCCAGTCTAGGTGGTGCTGGTACAGGATGTAATACCCAGTCTAGGTGGTGCTGGTACAGGATGTAATACCCAGTCTAGGCGGTGCTGGTACAGGATGTAATACCCAGAGGGAGTCTAGGTGGTGCTGGTACAGGATGTAATACCCAGAGGGAGTCTAGGCGGTGCTGGTACAGGATGTAATACCCAGAGGGAGTCTAGGTGGTGCTGGTACAGGATGTAATACCCAGTCTAGGTGGTGCTGGTACAGGATGTAATACCCAGTCTAGGTGGTGCTGGTACAGGATGTAATACCCAGTCTAGGTGGTGCTGGTACAGGATGTAATACCCAGTCTAGGCGGTGCTGGTACAGGATGTAATACCCAGAGGGAGTCTAGGTGGTGCTGGTACAGGATGTAATACCCAGTCTAGGTGGTGCTGGTACAGGATGTAATACCCAGTCTAGGCGGTGCTGGTACAGGATGTAATACCCAGTCTAGGCGGTGCTGGTACAGGATGTAATACCCAGTCTAGGTGGTGCTGGTACAGGATGTAATACCCAGAGGGAGTCTAGGTGGTGCTGGTACAGGCTGTAATACCCAGAGGGAGTCTAGGTGGTGCTGGTACAGGATGTAATACCCAGAGGGAGTCTAGGCGGTGCTGGTACAGGATGTAATACCCAGAGGGAGTCTAGGTGGTGCTGGTACAGGCTGTAATACCCAGAGGGAGTCTAGGTGGTGCTGGTACAGGATGTAATACCCAGAGGGAGTCTAGGTGGTGCTGGTACAGGATGTAATACCCAGAGGGAGTCTAGGTGGTGCTGGTACAGGATGTAATACCCAGAGGGAGTCTAGGCGGTGCTGGTACAGGATGTAATACCCAGAGGGAGTCTAGGTGGTGCTGGTACAGGATGTAATACCCAGTCTAGGTGGTGCTGGTACAGGATGTAATACCCAGTCTAGGCGGTGCTGGTACAGGATGTAATACCCAGAGGGAGTCTAGGTGGTGCTGGTACAGGATGTAATACCCAGAGGGAGTCTAGGTGGTGCTGGTACAGGATGTAATACCCAGTCTAGGTGGTGCTGATACAGGATGTAATACCCAGTCTAGGCGGTGCTGGTACAGGATGTAATACCCAGAGGGAGTCTAGGTGGTGCTGGTACAGGATGTAATACCCAGAGGGAGTCTAGGTGGTGCTGGTACAGGATGTAATACCCAGTCTAGGTGGTGCTGGTACAGGATGTAATACCCAGTCTAGGTGGTGCTGGTACAGGATGTAATACCCAGAGGGAGTCTAGGTGGTGCTGGTACAGGATGTAATACCCAGTCAAGGCGGTGCTGGTACAGGATGTAATACCCAGTCTAGGTGGTGCTGGTACAGGATGTAATACCCAGTCTAGGTGGTGCTGGTACAGGATGTAATACCCAGTCTAGGTGGTGCTGATACAGGATGTAATACCCAGTCTAGGTGGTGCTGGTACAGGATGTAATACCCAGTCTAGGTGGTGCTGGTACAGGATGTAATACCCAGCTTGACATTGATTGAACAATCTGTTTTGTATACATTGTTATTTTCTGGGTTTCCAACTTCACCTGCCCTCCGTTTGACCTTGTTTTTTATCTGCTATGTTTGTCTTTCGTGTGTGTGCGTGTGCGTGTGCGTGTGTGTGTGCGTATGCGTGTGCGTGTGTGTAAATACACTAACCCTACTCAGACTGACAGCAGAACCTATGCAGCAAACAGGAAACAAGTGTTTTCATCACAGGCCTCGTGGTTCTGAACAAGTCTTGACCCAACTCTTTCTACTCAAATTGTCCTTTAATGAAACAGTCAAACACACAATGATATCCAACGTTATAAAAGTAAACTTTATCAGGCCAGCTGATACTCCCCCATGGCCTCCCTCGCCGTCATAAAGGGCTCTTCTATATTCTTGATATTTATTGAAAACAACATCTGTACTAGCCCATACACCAGTGGCGATGGTAAACTGAACTGGATGTTCACAAGCCCGACTCCTATCGTCATTAACCACGTTTCCATCCACAGTTTCTATGTGAGTTAAAATATTTAAAAAAATCACGACAGCTGTGATGGAAACAGGTAGTTTCAGTACAATTTTATAATTGTCGACAGATAATTTGTTCGTTCGACATGGTGGTGTCTTTTTGTGTCTGTAAAATAAATTGTGCGCGAAATTGTGGTGGAAATGCCTTTATGCGCAAATATTCATATAATAGATATCATACTGTAAACCTGGAGTCACCCGATGATATGGTGTGTGGTCCTCCCACTACGACTCGGGAAACCATGCAGTTTATTAGGCTACAGATGAAATAAGTTACGATGAACTTCACAGGGTGGTGAAAGGGCCACGGTGATGAGCTTGATGCTCATTTCCAATAAATATCCAGGGTCTTATTCTGGTGACATGATGATCGATGCTTGACTGCCATTCGACAACTAAAAATATCTTTGCTCTTATCCATGATAATCTCATCATGTAGACTAGCCTACCAGCACCAGAGTAGGCACATTTGCTATTTAACGCAACAGTTTTTGTTACAAAACTATCGGTAGAGTTGAAAATGCGATGGAAACACATTTAACTTTTTATTTTTATTCAGTACATGAAAACTTAAGCGAAAAAGTACATTTTGTGCGCACTGTCATCACGCAGTGATGTTTTATCTGCAACAAGTCCAGTTGGGTGGAAACACCACTGGTGGGAAAATGCGCATATTTTCTTTATGCAGATTGTTTTATATTTGCATGTAAATCTGTCGCCAATTGGATGGAAACCTAGCTATTGTGACTGACACAAATTGGCTACTTAGGCCACTTTTCCAACAAGCTAGACGAAAACGTCCTACCAATGTAACGATACAGCTGTTTTAGTAACTGCAGCAGCTACATTTGATCTACCTTTTTATAAACAATTGAAATGTTGACCACTTTCACAAAACGTTAGAGCAGATGAAATCTTCCTCTACTTCTCTGTAATTCAAATATGAAATCAGAACGTTCACTGGGAATACAGACTTGTGTTGAAGCCTCTGCATCTGTTTCAGATCGACTACATTGCAGTCGGATCTACAAATCACCTTGCATCCTAAATTACTTCTCATTAAGATTTTTGTATTTCAGTCTGTCTGTATTCGCTGACTACAATGTAGTCCATCTCAAACACTGGTCGTGTCAAAGCCTCAGGCTGCGTCCCAAATAGCACCCTATTCCCTATATAGTGCACTACTTTGGACCAGATAATGGCACCCTATTCCCTATATAGTGCACTACTTTAGACCAGAGAATGGCACCCTATTCCCTATATAGTGCACTACTTTGGACCAGATAATGGCACCCTATTCCCTATATAGTGCACTACTTTAGACCAGAGAATGACACCCTATTCCCTATATAGTACACTAATTTAGACCAGAGAATGGGACCCTATTCCCTATATAGTGCACTACTTTGGACCAGATAATGGCACCCTATTCCCTATATAGTGCACTACTTTAGACCAGAGAATGACACCCTATTCCCTATATAGTACACTAATTTAGACCAGAGAATGGGACCCTATTCCCTATATAGTGCACTACTTTGGACCAGAGAATGGCACCCTATTTCCATTACAGTGCACTACTTTTGACCAGAGTCCAATGGGGAGTAGGGTGTCATTTGTGAAGCAGCCTCAGTCTGTCCCCTGTCTCTCAGGCCAGGGGTGTGAGAGGGCGCGGTGCCCTGGCCTTGCGGCTGCGCTCCCTCCGTTGGTTGATGGCCTTGGTGGACGCTCTCAGCTTCCTGAGTCTCAGTGCTCTCAGCTTCAGTTGCAGATCCTGGGGTAACCTCCCCCCTTTGGCTAGGATCTCCTTCATCCTCTGCCGGGGCGTCTTGACCAAGGTCAAGTCACAGATGGTGGGGCGCGCTTCGTTCCCGACGCCGCACCGCCTCGTGGAGGGAAAGTATCCCTCCGCCCACACCGTCACCTTGTATTCCCCTGGGTTCAACAGACGCCAGTAGTCCCCATCAGCCGCTGAGGAGACACAGGAGAGTCTCATGATCATTCATTCAGAAAATGTAAGGTAATATTTTGTCAATAATACCACAATTCTGGGACCTAGCTGATACACACGATGACAGAGAGGCTAAAATGTTTACAGTAGAATAAAATGGTGGAAGCTTGAAACTAAAGATACTGATCATTCATTCAGAAAATGTATTGGTGTAATAAAGACAGTATCCGTTTTAAAGATACTGTTGCATCTTGGGAGTAAAAGAAAAGAAAATGGAAGCCATGTTTAAATTAAATTAAGATACAAGGGAGACGGACTCGGCTTGGGCGGTACCATACAAGGGAGACGGACTCGGCTTGGGCGGTACCATACAAGGGAGACGGACTCGGCTTGGGCGGTACCATACAAGGGAGACGGACTCGGCTTGGGCGGTACCATACAAGGGAGACGGACTCGGCTTGGGCGGGACAATACAAGGGAGACGGACTCGGCTTGGGCGGGACAATACAAGGGAGACGGACTCGGCTTGGGCGGTACAATACAAGGGAGACGGACTCGGCTTGGGCGGTACATACAAGGGAGACGGACTCGGCTTGGGCGGTACAATACAAGGGAGACGGACTCGGCTTGGGCGGTACACCGTATACCGGGGAATTTGGAAAAGGTACACAGGATGGTTTTTCAATACTGTCAAAACTACTGGTAGGAAAAAAAATGTCTATGAAAGACTGTAGTGCAGTGCATCATGTAAATCGTTGTAGAATCCCATGTCTACCTGATCGTATGTCATGGTCCAGGTCTTCCACTTTGACAATGGCGTCTGCAATGCCTTTCCTTGTCATCTTGTCTCTCACCACTCCCTTGATGCCTCGGTGAACCTGGGAGAAGGACGGACAGAACATCAGAAACAGAGATAATCAGGGAAAGATCTACAAATTGGAGAGCTGGTACGAGAGAGCTGGGAAATGCAGTAGGACAGTGTTCAACAAGTCAAGTCTTTCCAATTGTTTCAGTAGTTTGAATAGCTACTCCAATACAGTAGGACGTTGGTAAATAATCCATGTAAAGTACAGCAGACCTGCTCCATGTAGACCAGCAGAGACTCCTTGTTGTTCTCCCACTCTGTAGAAAGCTCGCTGGCGTGAGGAAACTTATCACACGACAGCTCCACCGTCACCTCGAAGCAGTTGGTGTGCATGTAGCTGAAGTCATTCATACCTGGAGGACAGAGAACAGTTGGTGTGGATGTAGCTAACGTCATTCATACCTGGGGGACAAGAATATGGTAATAAAACATAAAAAAACAAATAGTCTTTGATTAGAGCCTTGAGGCCAAAACGTCCATGTTTAGATTATTATATAGGGAAAAATCGGGCTACCCGGGTTAGATTATATATAGGAGAAAATACTGAATACCAGGGTTTTAAATTTTTTTATAGGAGAATAAACCGACACCAGGGTTTTTATTTTATATAGGGGAAAAATACTGGGCTACCAGGGTTTGAATTTTTTATAAGGAAACTACTGACTAAACCCGGGGGTTTGATTATTATAAAAGGAGAACCCACGACACCAAAGGGGTTTGATTATTTTATAGGAGAACACTGCACCAGGGTTTGGGTTAGATTAATAAAGGGGAATATGGGCTACCAGGGTTTTGGATTTTAAATTTTTATATAGGGGAACTACTGCTACCAGGTTAGGGTTAGTTATTTATAGGGGGAACCCCACTACTACCAGGGGGAGGGTTGATTTTATTATAGGAGGGGGAAAATACTGATCCCAGGGTTAGGGTTTGATTTTTATAAAAAGGAGAACTACCCGACTACCAGGGTTAGGGAATATTTTAATTTTAGGAGGGAGAACTAATGCTCCAGGTTTTGGGTTAGATTATTTAAAAGGAGAACACTGACACCCGGGTAGATTTTATATATAGGAGGGGGAACTTTCTGACTCCCCCGGGTTTTTGGGGTTTGATTTTTTAATAAGAAAACTTTTGACTCCAGGGTTAGAATTTTAAAATAGGAGGGGAATTGAAATCCCGGGTTTTGGGTTTTGATTTTATAAGGGGAATTTCTGACTACCCGGGGTTTGTTCTTATATATAGGAAGGGGGAACTAAAAATTTACTCCCAGGGTTTGGGTTAGTTATTATATATGAGAATACTGACTACCAGGGGGGAGATTTAAAATTTTATAGGAGAAAATATGACTACCCCCGGGTTGATTATTTAAGGGGGAAAATTTCGACTACCAGGGTTTGGGTTATTTAAGGAGAACTACTGACTACCCCGGGTAGATTATTATATATAGGGGGAAAATCTGATCCCAGGGGTTTGGGTTTGGGTTATTATATAGGAAACCTTGACAACCCGGGGTTTGATTAATTTTATAAAAGGGGGGAGAACTATGACTCCCAGGGTTGGGGAGATTATTAATAGGGGAAATTTCTGACTAACCCGGGGTTTGATTTTTTAATTTGGAGAACCTTTCTGACTACCAAAGGGGAGATTTTTTATATAGGGGAAAATATGACCCACCGGGTTAGATTTTATGGGAAACTACTGACTACCAGGGGTTTTTGGGTAATTATTAAATAGGAGAAAAACTGACTACCAGGGGTTTGATTATTATATAGGAAAACTTACTGACTACCAGGGTTAATTTTTATATAGGATAACTCCCGACTACCAGGGGTTTGATTTTATATATGAGAAACCCACTGACTACCCGGGGTTTAAATTTTATATATGAGAAATAAAATGATAACCCGGGTTAGTTTTTTATATTTGGAAAAACTATGACTACCAGGGTTAGATTTTTTATAGGTTTAAATACTGAAATACCAGGGTTAGATTATTTTATATGAAACTAAAGACTCCCGGGTTTGATTAAATTTTATAAAGAAACTATGACTACCAGGGGTTTGATTAAATTTTATAGAGAAAAAAATACTGACACCGGGTTTTGATTATTATATAGGAAAAATACTGGGCTACCAGGGTTTGATTATTTTAAAATTTTGGGAAAAAAATGACTACCAGGGGTTTTGGTTAATTTTAAAAGGAAAAACTACGAATTTCCCCGGGTTAGATTTTTAATGGAAAACTATGACTACCAGGGTTAGATTATTATATAGGAGAACTAAAATGATACCCGGGTTTGATTTTTATAAGGAGAACAATGACTACCCGGGTTAGAAATTTTTATATAGGGGAACCCACTGACTTTCCAGGGGTTTGATTATTATAGGAAACTACTGCTACCTTTTTTTTTTTTTTTATTTTTATATGGGGGAATAGGGCTCCCCCGGGTTAGATTTTTTATTGGAGAAAAAATGACTACCGGGGTTTGATTATTTTAAAAGGGAACTACGGCTTTCCAGGGTTTAAAGGGTTTTGATATTATATAGGAGAACTTTCTTACTTTCCAGGGTTTTGGGGTTTGATTTATATAGGAGAACTACTGACTACCAGGGTTAGGGTTAGATTATTATATATAGGGGGAGGGAAATACTGACTCCCAGGGGTTTGGGTTTTTGATTATTTATAGGAAAAATTTGACTACCAGGGTTTGATTATTATATATAGGGGGAGAACTACTTGGGCTCCCCGGGTTTAGGGTTTTAATTTTTTATTAGGAGAAAATAATGATACCAGGGTTAGATTTTTAATAGGAAACTTTTGACTACCCGGGGTTTGAATTTTTATATAGGAAAAACTACTGACTACCTTTTTGAAATTTTTATATAGGGGGAAAAAACCCGACTACCAGGGTAGGGGTTTTAAAAATTATTTAAAGGGGGAACTACTGACTACCAGGGTTTTGTTATTATAAGGGGAAACCCCACTGACTACCAGGGTTAGAAAATTTTTTATAGGGGTTTAAATACTGAAATACAGGGTTAAAATTTTATATAAAGGGTAAATTTTGGGTACCAGGGTTAGATTATTATATATGAGAACTACTGACTACCAGGGTTAGATTATTATATAGGATAACTACTGACTACCAGGGTTTTGATTATTTTATAGGAGAAATTTCTGACTACCAAAGGGTTTGATTATTTATAGGAGAAATATGACTACCAGGGTTGTTATTTAAAAGGGAAAATCTGATACCCCGGGGGTTTGATTATTATATGGAGAATACGGGCCTTTCCAGGGTTTAGATTTTTATATAGGGAACTACTGAAAACCAGGGTTAGATTTTTATTAGGAGAAAAAAACTGACACCAGGGGGTTAGATTAATTTTTGGGGAACTACTGACTACCGGGTTGATTTTATATAGGAGAAAAATCCCCGGGGCTACCAGGGGTTTGGGGTTTGATTATTATTAGGGGAAACTGCTACCAGGGTTAGGGTTTTGATTATTTTATGGAGAAAATACGACTACCAGGGTTTGGGTTTGATTTTTTAATAGGAGAAATACTGACTACCAGGGTTTTTTGGGTTTTGATTATTATATTTGGAGGAGAACTTTCTTTACTCCCAGGGGTTTGGGTTTAGATTATTTAAAAGGGGAACTACTGACTACCAGGGGTTTGGGATTTTTAATTTTTATATATAGTAGGAAACCCATGACTCCCAGGTTTAGGGGTTTGATTTTAAATAGGAGAACTACTGACTCCGGGTTAGATTATTTAAAAAGGAGGGAATATACATCCCCCAAAGGTTTTGGGGTTTGATTATTATATGGGGAAAATACTGACTACCAGGGTTAGTTGTATATTAGGAGGGGAACTATGACCCCAGGGTTGGGGTTAGATTATTTTATAGGGGGAAAAATATGGGCTACCCGGGTTAGATTATTTTTTATAAGGAAGGGGAACTAACTGACTCCCAGGGTTTTTGGGGTTTGAAATTTTTTAAAAGGGGAACTATGATACCGGGGTTTTTTTATTTTTAGGAGAACACTGACTACCAGGTTGATTATTATTAGGAGAACTATTACTCCAGGGGGGGATTATTATTAGGAGAACAACGGGTCCCAGGGGTTTGGGTTGATTTTATATAGGAGAACTAAATGACTAAACCAGGGGTTGGGGTTTGATTTTTTAATAAGGGGAAATACTGAAATACCAGGGTTTGGGTTGATTATTAAAAAGGGGAAAGACCCGACAACCCGGGGGTTTGGGTTGATTTTTATATATAGGAGGGAAAACTGCTTTCCCCGGGAGGGTTAGATTATTATATGGGAACTAAACTACCATGGGTTAAAGGGGTTTTATTATTATGGGGGAGAACTCCCGACTCCCCGGGTTTTGGGTTAGATTATTTATAGGAGAACTCGGGCTACCAAAGGGGTTTGATTATTTTAAATTTGGGGGGAAAAAAATACTGACTCCAAAGGGTTTGGGTTTGATTATTATATAGGGGAAAATATGCCCACCCGGGTTAGGGTTATTTTTATATAGGGGGGAGAAAATACGGGCTCCCAGGGTTAGGGTTTTTGATTATAAAAGGGGAATACTGACTACCAGGGGGATTTTTATTTTATAGGAGGAGAAATACTGAACCCCCAAAGGGTTTTGGGTTGATTATTATATAGGAGAACTACTGACTACCATTGGGTTAAAATTAAATTTTTTAGGGGAAACACTGCTCCCAGGGTTTGGGTTAATTATTTTATAGGATAACTATGGGCTACCAGGGTTAGATTTGTTTTAAAAAGGGCCGAGAACTCCACCCGCTCCCGGGTTGGGTTAGATTATTATATAGGGAACTACTGACTAAAGGGGTTTTGATTTTATAATTTTAGGAGGAAAACAATGATCAAGGGTTTGGGTTAGATTATTATATAGGAGAACTACTGACTACCAGGGGGGTTTAAAATTATTATATAGGAGAAAACTTTAACCCGGGTTTTTGATTATTATTGGAGAAACCCACTGAAAATACCCCCGGGTTAGGTTTTTATTTTAAAAGAACTACGACTACCAGGGTTAGGGATATATTTTATTATAGGGGGAGAAAATACTTACTACCCCCCTTTTGGGTTAATTTTTAAAATAGGAGAACTTCCCGACTAAAAGGGGTTGGGTTATTTTATAGGAGGGAAAAATCGGGAACCCCGGGTTAGGGTTAGATTATTATATAGGAGAAAAAAAATGACTACCGGGGTTAGGGGGGAAATTTTTAAAAAAGGGGGAGAACCCACTGACTCCCAAGGGGTTTGGGGTTTGATTATAAAATAGGGGGAAAATTCGACTTTCCAGGGTTTTGATTATTATAAAAGGAGGAGAATACCGAAATCCCCGGGTTTTGGGTTTTGATTATTATATAGGGGGAAAATAACGACTTTCCAGGGGTTGATTTTTATTAGGGAAATACTGACTACCAGGGTTTTGATTATTAATTTTAGGAGGAGAACACGGGCTCCCCCGGGTTTGGGTTTGATTATTAAAAAGGGAATACTGACTACCAGGGGAATTATTATCAGTGGGGAGGGAAAAAGTTTTTTAACACTGCCCATTTTGCAGGTTTTTCCACTTTCAAAGCCCTTTTAAAAGGGCTTAATTTTTTTTCATAGGGACACTTTTAACTGTGAAGACGGAAAAATTAAAAAAAAAATCCAGAAAATCACATTGTATGATTTTTAAGTATTTAATTTGCATTTTATTGCATGACATAAGTATTTGATCACCTACCAACCAGTAAGAATTCCGGCTCTCACAGACCTGTTAGTTTTTCTTTAAGAAGCCCTCCTGTTCTCCACTCATTACCTGTATTAACTGCACCTGTTTGATCTCGTTACCTGTATAAAAGACACCTGTCCACACACTCAATCAAACAGACTCCAACCTCTCCACAATGGCCAAGACCAGAGAGCTGTGTAAGGACATCAGGGATAAAATTGTAGACCTGCACAAGGCTGGGATGGGCTACAGGACAATAGGCAAGCAGCTTGGTGAGAAGGCAACACTGTTTGGCGCAATTATTAGAAAATGGAAGAAGTTCAAGATGACGGTCAATCACCCTCGGTCTGGGGCTCCATGCAAGATCTCACCTCGTGGGGCATCAATGATCATGAGGAAGGTGAGGGATCAGCCCCAGAACTACACAGCAGGACCTGGTCAATGACCTGAAGAGAGCTGGGACCACAGTTTCAAAGAAAACCATTAGTAACACACTACGCCATCATGGATTAAAATCCTGCAGCGCACGCAAGGTCCCCCTGCTCAAGCCAGCGCATGTCCAGGCCCGTCTGAAGTTTGCCAATGACCATCTGGATGATCCAGAGGAGGAATGGGAGAAGGTCATGTGGTCTGATGAGACAAAAATAGAGCTTTTAGGTCTAAACTCCACTCGCCGTGTTTGGAGGAAGAAGAAGGATGAGTACAACCCCAAGAACACCATCCCAACCGTGAAGCATGGAGGTGGAAACATCATTCTTTGGGGATGCTTTTCTGCAAAGGGGACAGGACGACTGCACCGTATTGAGGGGAGGATGGATGGGGCCATGTATCGCGAGATCTTGGCCAACAACCTCCTTCCCTCAGTAAGAGCATTGAAGTTGGGTCGTGGCTGGGTCTTCCAGCATGACAACGACCCGAAACATACCGCCAGGTCCTGGAGTGGCCTAGCCAGTCTCCAGACCTGAACCCAATAGAACATCTTTGGAGGGAGCTGAAAGTCCGTATTGCCCAGCGACAGCCCCGAAACCTGAAGGATCTGGAGAAGGTCTGTATGCAGGAGTGGGCCAAAATCCCTGCTGCAGTGTGTGCAAACCTGGTCAAGACCTACAGGAAACGTATGATCTCTGTAATTGCAAACAAAGGTTTCTGTACCAAATATTAAGTTCTGCTTTTCTGATGTATCAAATACTTATGTCATGCAATAAAATGCAAATTAATTACTTAAAAATCATTCAATGTGATTTTCTGGATTTTTGTTTTAGATTCCGTCTCTCACAGTTGAAGTGTACCTATGATTAAAAATTACAGACCTCTACATGCTTTGTAAGTAGGAAAACCTGCAAAATCGGCAGAGTATCAAATACTTGTTCTCCCCACTGTATACAGGAGGAGAACTACTGACTCCCAGGGTTAGGGTTAGATTATTATATAGGAGAACTACTGACTACCAGGGTTAGGGTTAGATTATTATATAGGAGAACTACTGACTCCCAGGGACGGTGTGCCAGGCTCCTCCGTTAATGATGTTGTTGTGCTGTTGGAAGTCTTCAGAGTGGCAGATCCTCCTATCAGGGTTGGCCATGACCAGGTTGGTGGAAGCGTAGACCGTGGCCAGCCAGCGGAAGAAACTATCGTCAGCCGTAGGGGTATTTTCCTGAGGGGCCCAATCCCGGGTGCAGTCGAAGGGGTAGGTGACCACCAGTTCTCCCCCGTGGAGGTTGGCACTCAGGACGAAGGGGATATCCTGCATCCAGTTGATGACCGCACGTGTCTCTGGGGTCACCTGGGAAAGGGACCGAAAGAACAGCATGTTACTAACAGTATGAAATAACACCATTCTCCATGCACTGTAATTTACAACTTGATAAGAGCTATTGATAAGAGCTAGGTAAATGAGTAATCCGTTTGGATAAGGGAATTGTAAATATAAAGTACAATTGTTTTAGATATATTTGACCTTATAATCGCTGGAGACAAACTGAAGAAGTAAAGTGCTGTGCCATTATGCAGAATTTAACTTGCAGGGATGAGCAGCCTTTAATGTCTTAATTATAGGATACCCTGACTTTCTCTGTTTCCTGTTTCTATCATGTTAATATAAGCCACTATCAGTATCAACCGTCAGTTGGTGTTAGTTCCCTTCAGTAGGTATTAGTTCCCTTCAGTAGGTATAGCCTACATCAGAGGTCTCCAACAGGTCGATCGCAATCTACCAGTAGCTTACAGCCCACCTATTGAGTAGCTCGCCAAACAATTCTGAAAGTACATGCAATTTTCAGAGTTCCACCGCAAACTGTCATAAACAAATGTCACAAGTATCAAACACTGCAAGCTCCCAGCTACTATCTAATCAACGCAACATCAACATTATCCCACCCCTGGTTAGCCACTATTGGCTTAAAAAGCCAAACCTAACACAATATCTGCCAATTAATTTCCAGCAATATTGCCCCTGTCTGTCTGTGTGGCGCAGTCATTTGTGTAACCAGTTGATGTGATAACCGTCTTGTGAGTTGACAGAAATACTTACCCCAAAACCTTCAGTTAAATTTTAACTGCAAACTAGGCTTACCTGGCAGAAGTATATCATGAGTAAGTATATCATGAGTAAGTATATCATGAGGAAGTCTATCATGAGGAAGTCTATCATGAGGAAGTATATCATGAGGAAGTATATCATGAGGAAGTATATCATGAGGAAGTATATCATGAGGAAGTCTATCATGAGGAAGTCTATCATGAGGAAGTCTATCATGAGGAAGTATATCATGAGGAAGTATATCATGAGGAAGTATATCATGAGGAAGTCTATCATGAGGAAGTATATTATGAGGAAGTATATCATGAGGAAGTATATCATGAGGAAGTATATCATGAGGAAGTATATCATGAGGAAGTCTATCATGAGGAAGTCTATCATGAGTAAGTATATCATGAGTAAGTATATCATGAGTAAGTATATCATGAGTAAGTATATCATGAGGAAGTATATCATGAGGAAGTATATCATGAGGAAGTATATCATGAGGAAGTATATCAGAGGATATATCATGAGGAAGTTATACCATGAGGAAAGTATATCATGAGGAAGTAGATCATGAGGAATCATATGAGAAGTCTATCATGAGGAAGTATATCATGAGGAAGTCTATCATGAGGAAGTCTATCATGAGGAAGTATATCATGAGGAAGTCTATCATGAGGAAGTATATCATGAGGAAGTATATCATGAGGAAGTATATCATGAGGAAGTCATATCATGAGGAAGTATATCATTTGTATCTATTATTAGTTATTTTCCACTTTGCCATGAAATGGACAGCAGCAGAACAGAACCATCACTAGATGGAACATTTCTCTCTAGAAACAATTAAATGGGAATTACACCCAAAAAAATGTACAGTGGGGAGAACAAGTATTTGATACACTGCCGATTTTGCAGGTTTTCCTACTTACAAAGCATGTAGAGGTCTGTCATTTTTATCATAGGTACACTTCAACTGTGATAGATGGAATCTAAAACAAAATCCAGAAAATCACATTGTATGATTTTTAAGTAATTCATTTGCATTTTATTGCATGACATAAGTATTTGATCACCTACCAACCAGTAAGAATTCCGGCTCTCACAGACCTGTTAGTTTTTCTTTAAGAAGCCCTCCTGTTCTCCACTCATTGCCTGTATTAACTGCACCTGTTTGAACTCGTTACCTGTATAAAAGACACCTGTCCACACACTCAATGGCCAAGACCAGAGAGCTGTGTAAGGACATCAGGGATAAAATTAGACCTGCACAAGGCTGGGATGGGCTACAGGACAATAGGCAAGCATCTTGGTGAGAAGGCAACAACTGTTGGCGCAATTATTAGAAAATGGAAGAAGTTCAAGATGACGGTCAATCACCCTCGGTCTGGGGCTCCATGCAAGATCTCACCTCGTGGGGCATCAATGATCATGAGGAAGGTGAGGGATCAGCCCAGAACTACACGGCAGCACCTGGTCAATGACCTGAAGAGAGCTGGGACCACAGTCTCAAAGAAAACCATTAGTAACACACTACGCCGTCATGGATTAAAATCCTGCAGCGCACGCAAGGTCCCCCTGCTCAAGTCAGCGCATGTCCAGGCCCGTCTGAAGTTTGCCAATGACCATCTCGATGATCCAGAGGAGGAATGGGAGAAGGTCATGTGGTCTGATGAGACATAAATAGAGCTTTTTGGTCAAACTCCACTGGGCGTGTTTGGAGGAAGTAGAAGGATGAGCACAACCCCAAGAACACTATCCCAACCGTGAAGCATGGAGGTGGAAACATCATTCTTTGGGGATGCTTTTCTGCAAAGGGGACAGGACGACTGCACCGTATTGAGGGGAGGATGGATGGGGACCATGTATCGCGAGATCTTGGCCAACAACCTCCTTCCCTCAGTAAGAGCATTGAAGATGGGTCGAGGCTGGGTCTTCCAGCATGACAACGACCAGAACACACAGCCAGGGCAACTAAGGAGTGGCTCCGTAAGAAGCATCTCAAGGTCCTGGAGTGGCCTAGCCAGTCTCCAGACCTGAACCCAATAGAACATCTTTGGAGGGAGCTGAAAGTCCGTATTGCCCAGCGACAGCCCCAAAACCTGAAGGATCTGGAGAAGGTCTGTATGGAGGAGTGGGCCAAAATTCCTGCTGCAGTGTGTGCAAACCTGGTCAAGACCTACAGGAAACGTATGATCTCTGTAATTGCAAACAAAGGTTTCTGTACCAAATATTAAGTTCTGCTTTTCTGATGTATCAAATACTTATGTCATGCAATAAAATGCAAATTAATTACTTAAAAATCATACAATGTGATTTTCTGGATTTTTGTCTCTCACAGTTGAAGTGTACCTATGATAAAAATTACAGACCTCTACATGCTTTGTAAGTAGGAAAACCTGCAAAATCGTCAGTGTATCAAATACTTGTTCTCCCCACTGTATCTGTTAGTTTTCTTCCAGAACTTCTTTCAGGTGTGATTTTATAATTGACATGTACTCAGAACATCCAATTTCATTGTTTCTCTATGAACAATTGTAATTTTGAGAGTGAAAAACAAAAGAAATGTAAAAAAAATAAAATAAAGGAAAAATAAATATGCTGTGGTGGTGTTGATGTGTAGTGTACAGTACTTACGAAGGCATCCTCTTTAGTGTAGTACTCTGGTATAGGGATGTAGTGGTTGGCTGTTTTAACCGTCTCCGTGTCATTCTCCTTGGCGTCCCACATGATATTGTTCAGGTCGGGGAAGTTGTGGTTCATATCGACCCACTCGTAGCTATAGCGTCCCAGAGCCCAACCTGCCAGCTCCGACCCCTGGAGAGGAGTTTGAGTTGAGATGCAGTTTTAGGCTATTTTCAATATCACACGATCAATCGTTCGATCAATCAATATGTCCTACATCCCGTCCTTCTTCTAGTATGAAGTTATCGTGAGGAGGTTCTGAGCCCTCTCTCTAGAGTTCACTGACTACAAGGTGGTGCTCTTTTCATGGTCCTTCGAGGTGGATTTCAACCAGTTAGGAAATGCAGTTTTTAGATACAGTGCCTTGCAAAAGTATTGATTTCCCTTGGCGATTTTCCTATTTTGTTGCATTACAACCTGTAATTTAAATGGATTTTTATTTGGATTTCATGTAATGGACATACACAAAATAGTCCAAATTGGTGAAGTGAAACAAAAAAAGATAAATAATGGAAAAGTGGTGCGTGCATATGTATTCACCCCCTTTGCTATGAAGCCCCTAAATAAGATCTGGTGCAACCAATTACCTTCAGAAGTCACATAATTAGTTAAATAAAGTCCACCTTTGTGCAATCTAAGTGTCACATGATCTGTCACATGATCCCAGTATATATACACCTGTTCTGAAAGGCCCCAGAGTCTGCAACACCACTAAGCAAGGGGCACCACCAAGCAAGCGGCACCACCAAGCAAGCGGCACCATGCAGACCAAGGAGCTCTCCAAACAGGTCAGGGACAAAGTTGTGGAGAAGTACAGATCAGGGTTGGGTTATAAAAAAATATCAGAAACTTTGAACATCCCACGGAGCACCATTAAATCCATTATTAAAAAATTGAAAGAATATGGCCCCACAACAAACCTGCCACGAGAAGTCCGCCCACTAAAACTCACGGACCAGGCAAGGAGGGCATTAATCAGAGAGGCAACAAAGAGACCAAAGATAACCCTGAAGGAGCTGCAAAGCTCCACAGCGGAGATTGAGTATCTGTCCATAGGACCACTTTAAGCCGTACACTCCACAGAGCTGGGCTTTACGGAAGAGTGGCCAGAAAAAAGCCATTGCTTAAAAATAAATAAGCAAACACGTTTGGTGTTCACCAAAAGGCATGTGGGAGACTCCCCAAACATATGGAAGAAGGTACTCTGGTCAGATGAGACTCAAATTGAGCTTTTTGGCCATCTGGTCAGAATTGAAGGAATGAAGGATGGCGCTAAATACAGGGAAATTCTTGAGGGAAACCTGTTTCAGTCTTCCATGGATTTGAGACTGGGACGGAGGTTCACCTTCCAGCAGGACAATGACCCTAAGCATACTGCTAAAGCAACCCTCGAGTGGTTTAAGGGGAAACATTTAAATGTCTTGGAACGGGGGGGTGGGGGGTGAATAGTTATAGTGAATAGTTTTTCTGTCTTATTTCTTGTTTGTTTCAACACAAAAAATATTTTGCATCTTCAAAGTGGTAGGCATGTTGTGTAAATCAAATGATAGAAACCCCCCAAAACTCCATTAGAATTCCAGGTTGTAAGGCAACAAAATAGGGTAAAATGCCAAGGGGGGGTGAATCCTTTCGCAAGCCACTGTATCTCCCATTACCACACAGCCAGTCAGTCAGTCAGTCAATCAATCAGCCAGTCAATCAGCCAGCCAGTCAATAATTCAATCAACCAATCAATCAATACTTCCCCTTATCCCCTGCCCCGCCCCTCCTCCTCCTCCTCCTCCTCCTCCTCCTACCTTTTCGAAGGCTGTTTCATATCCATCAGGGTTCATAGATGGAAGCAGGTGGATGCGTGTGGTGGTCACCAGACGGACGATGCGTTTGTTTCCCCGTCTAAACTCCCGACAGATGTACTGCATGAGGTTCAGCACCAGCTCTCTGCCCACCACCTCATTCCCATGCATACCTGCCACGTAGCGGAACTCTGGCTCACCTGCAGGGGGACAGGGGATGTTTCTACAATGCAATACAATACAACTTTATTGTCCAATGTTACAGTGAACAACGGAAGTTGGTCTTCTGCTCCAGGCAGGGTTTTGTCGTCAGGATGCCAACATCAGGAGCGCATTCTTTCTACTTGATAAAGCTTCCAAGCTTTGATTATTGTGTTGGGCAGTACAGTGACTACAGCTCAACAAGATCTCATAGTTTCCCCTTCGAAATTCGACGTATTAAGGATGAACGTCAATTTTTTTGACGCATTCATTCTGCGTGGTTACAGGGTTAATTCCACGTGGTTACAGGGTTAATTCCACGTGGTTACAGGGTTAAAACAGAAACAACTCAAAGAGTTAAGTTTCTGTATTAATTCTGAGTGGTTAAGATTAGAGCTATAGTTTGAAAAACAAAATAATTAAAAACGACTCGCTATTACCATTAACTATTCCCACGGCTTGCTGGAGCATTGTGAACTGCTGGGAAATATTTTTCTTTTTCTTTTTCTGGGGACCATTTGAAACGTCTGAAATCACTGTGTGTTTCTAGTGATCAGCAACAACTATGGCTGCCAAAGTGTACAAATGGATCACCGTGGCCTAACAACACACATCCTGTACAGATGGGGGAAGGGAGTCCTAAAGAAACTAGACCAGGGGGGCCGTATGTATCAAGTGTCTCAGAGTAGAAGTGGTGAATTTAAGTATCAGATTTGCCTTTTAGAACAATGAATAAGATTACATTGACAGGAGGGGACCCGATCCTAGATTAGCCCTCCTTATACTGTATCATCAGCTCTCATTATAAACTGTGTTCTAGTAACCTTCTATCATAAAGTACTTCTTGTTAGCGCCCTGTCAATCTCTGTCCTCTCTGTTTCTAATGAAAAACACACCAGGAACTCTCCCTTATTGTTATCTCTGTCCTCTCTGTTTCTAATGAAAAACACACCAGGAACTCTCTTCTCTTCTGCCATGATTCAAAACAACAGGCTCCAGTGTAGAGAATCAAATGACCCTTGAAACACCGAAACCAATATGAGCTCTTAGAAAAAAGGGTTCCAAAATGGTTATTTGCAGAGGGATAGGGTTCTACCAATAACTACTTTCATCGGAAAAAACCCTTTTTGGAAGATTAGGGTTCTTTTTTTTTTTTTTTTTTTTTTTTTTTGGGGGGGGGGATGGATCAGCTTAATATTGCAGATAGATTGTATCTTCTATCAATGTAATTGTCTGCATCACTTCCAATCCCCCATGTTTTTTTTATTTTTTATATATATATTCCCCTTTATTACTTTTCAACCCCACCATCCTTTCCCTACTTGGAGTAAATTAATGAACAACAACGCCCAGGCCTCTACTTCCGGTCTATACTTACTATCTACACCTTATGGACAGAGTTAATTTTACAATAATTCTATATATATATATATATATATATATACATACATACATACACATATATATATATATATTTTTTTTTTTGCTCCTGAACTACTTCTACTCTCAACCTCTCAGATCATTTTCATGATGTCCATCCGGTTTGCTTCTAAATGCCATATCTTTCTAACTGTGCTCTTTCCCAAAAGCTCCCAACATACAACCTATATACTTATTATGGACACAGTATGCTTACATTATTAGCTATCTTTGTTATTATTTGTTGTTATTTGTTATTAGTCCCATCCTTCAACTCTATTCAATACCTCCCATCTATCTCTTAACACCATCCATATAGGATTTCTATTTGCCATATATATTTCAACCGTACTGTGATGTTTTACAAAAGTTCTGAACCTTTCTATTCTCATTGCTTCTACAGATTGTGAATTAAAAATAAAAATTTTTGCTAAAAGTATTATTATATTATTGATTGATTGACTATGACTTTTCAGATCACCCAGTAATGCTATCTGCAAGGTTAGTTCCAGGTAAATCCTTTAGCCATTCCTGGACCTGTGTCCAAAACAAGCTACAAATGGACAGAACCAAAACAAATGATCTAATGATTCTATCTCTTCACAGCAAAATCTGCAGAGCTGGGAAGATTGTATCCCCCATATAAATAACATTCTATTGGTAGCAAGAATTTTATATAATAATTTAAATTGAAAGATTCAAATTTTTGAATCCGGTGTCGTTTTGCGTGTCAGTTCATAAACACTATGCCATGGGATCGGTACGTCAAAGATCTCTTCCCAACTATTTGCAATCTATATGGGACGGCTGTCAATCCTTTGGTCCTTAAGTGAAACTGATATACTTTTTTATTTATCACAGTTTTCCTTAACCAATTATGTTCTTTAATGCAGGCCGACAGACAAGTTCCTTACTTTCTCCCCCTTCAACTTTCCTCTTCCCTTTTGCGGTAAGGCTGCAATTATTTGGTTGTAATTTTGGGTAGAGCAGACATTTCATATGTTTTTTGTTAGCTGCATGTGCGACATAACTCCACCAGTCCTACCGATGATATCATTTACGAGATTATACCTTTTTTAACATTCTGTCAAAAAATAAAGTTTTTTTTGTCATTAGTATATTTGAATTTAACCACAATATTTGTTGCATTATTTGTTTTGTCGTTTCTGGAGGTTAAATTTGAAATTGCAACCAACTTTCTATGGCTTGTTTTAGAAATCGTGACATTTGGGAGATTATTTCCTTTTCAAATAACTGAAAGTGAGAGGTTGTAATCTAGAATAAAGGGAAAAAAGCCTCTGCTTGAACAGTGGGTGAGACAATCTTACTAATTTGCTTGAGAACCAGTTCGGATTTTTAAGTATAAACTTTTGGATGACTGAAGATTTTAGTGATAGGTCTAATGCTTTAATATTTAATAATTTCTGTCCTCCTAATTCATATTCATTATATAAATATGCTCTTTTAATTTTGTCTGGCTTGCCGTTCCAAATAAAATTGAACTATTTTTTCTCATATAATTTAAAAAACTGTTTGCTAGGCGTAGGCAAGACCATAAGCAAATAGGTAAACTGGGATAATACTAAGAGTAATCAGGGTGATTTTTCCACAAATTGACAGGATTTTCCTTTCCATGGTAGTTAAGATCTTATCTATTTTGCTAACTTTTATAAAATTTATTGGAAGTGAGATCATTTATTCCTTGGGATATGTATCCGAGTATATCCACATCACCATCAGACCATTTTATTGGTAAACTACATGGTAATGTAAAAATTGTATTTTTAGTGATCCAATACGTATATAGTACATTGTCATAATTGGTTTAATCCAGAGAGGTTAGAAAAATGTATCTAGATCCTCTATGAGGCTGTGGAGGGATTCTAGTTGTGGATCTAAAAGAAAAACATGAATCATATGCGTACAATGACACTTTGTTTTTAGCCTGTATTTATCAATCCTCTGGATATTAGTTGGATCTGATTTTAATAGCTAACATCTCGATGGCCACAATAAATAGATATGCCGATAGTGGACAACCTTGTTTCACTCCTCTTGACAGTTTAAAACTTTCTGAGAAAATAGCCATTATTTACTATTTTACACCTAGGGTTACTATACATGATTTTGACCCATTTTATAAGAGATTCTCCAAAATTGAAATGCTCCAGGCATTTATATATAAATTCCAGTCGAACTTTATCAAATGCCTTTTCGAAGTCTGCTATGAATAGCAGGCCTGGTTTCCCATATTTCCATAGTGTTCTATTGTTTCCAATACTTGCCTTATATATCTCCAATGTATCTTCCATGTAAAAACCTGTAATTAGAATGAATAAAATCGCAATACCTTTTTTTTTTACGCATACATTTTTTTTGCCCCCTAAA